>OX424541.1:2112981-2701857 GCA_949152445.1 Cerastis rubricosa
ATAGACATTTTCTACCAGTACATACACAAACAAATCTTGAACAATAACAAAACTATAGTGCAGTCTATATAATCACAATAGTATCCATTAGCACTAAACTTATCTTTAGATTATGTGCACCAAATGTACTAACATACCGCTACTAGATAGCAGATACACGTGGCAAATTTTTTATCAGTGAAATTTATGTAAACAGTTGCCAAAATAAAGAAAAAACATCGTCAGTGTAATTAAACCCAGACTGTCTTAATTTAAAGGTTAAATGTCGACACAGATAGTATGCCGCGCCGGCCGGGGACTATCGTACTATGAATTAGTAGGTAATTGATGAAGTTAATTTTCTAGGCAAGATCCAGATGATAGGTAATTAAAATAACTTCTACAAGTGGTCATACATAAATGTATATGTTACAACCTTGCAGGCTAGCTAACATCAAGAGCTGATGCAGGCAGACAAAATTAAAAGAAAAAAACCAAAGTCTCATTCTTGTATTATGCCAAGACATGAGTTATTCTTTTGAATATGTGTAGGTATAGTTTAGTTTCATCCGCGATAAAAAAAAGAACAAGACACACTGTGTTTTAAAGAAGCTTTCATCAATATCTTCCTGTCATTCCGCCACATTACTTGGGGTCAGTCTTCATCTGCCTAGCCTTTTCCGTCTGTGCAAAACGTTGTTTTCATTTGCTCATTTTTTAGGGTTCCGTACCCAAAGGGTCAAACGGGAACCTATTTCTGAGTTGTGATATCATTCCTCACAAAATCTATCCATCTTTACTTTGGCCTTCCTCTCCCCCTCCCCCCCATATAGTAAAATTCATATTTATCACTCTTTTATGGTCGGTGCCAATATACAAGAAGAGAGTGCGATTCTTCCCTCCGCATCACATGCCCATATCAAGGCAGACGACCCCCTTTCATTTTTTCTGTAACTGGCCCCAACTGCAAACTATCCGATCCTCGTCGCTCCACATATCCATTTATATATTCTCATCTCTTCTATATGCTTGAATAAAGCGCAACACACAGAAAGCGGGAGCGGGTGATGCGCGATAACCGCGCGGGTTCGCGCGCATGTCGCCCGCTGCCACGAATAGAGCGGGTACCGCTCCCGTATTATTATTATACTCTTTGGGGTAACGCGCGCCCGACCAGCGCACGACCCGCGCCCGTCCCGCGCACGCTCTCTGTGTGAGACATCATCTTATATGGAGTACAGTCCATATAAGAACATGAAATACAGATTTCTGACACCCGGGCCCGCTCCCTGTGTGTGATGTGCTTAAGGACTACAATTATTACAAAGTGCAGCATTGATGTATTTCTTTTTTTTTCAGGTATATATGTGGATTTTAAAGGCTTCTGCAAAGTTCACTGGACGACGACGCACTCTCGGAGAGTAAACAATCGGACACAGTACTACACGGTGCACCACGACTCGCAGGAAGAATATTTTAGAAGTAAAACGTTCTTATTCGGCAATGAACATGGTAAGGATTGAAGGATTTTTAATTCTTTTTTTTCCAATTTTTATGAGAGCCCGGGGGTTATCGTATTACCCAGTAGGTACTGAGTTGTGGAGGTCAGATGTGCAGTATCTCCATGTTAAATACTCGACATTGCTGCATGTGGTTAGACTGGAAACCGACCCCAATATAGTTGGAAAAAGGCTAAGCAGATGATGATGACGACGCTTATGAATGCTGAATATCATTCATAAGCGTAAAAAAAAGTTAAAAGTAAAAACCTACCAAAATTAATTGACTTGAAAGAAATAAATAATAAAAATAGAACCTTTTTCCTTGGAATCGGCGCTCAAATGCCTTACAAGGAATGTTGTCAGAAAACGAAACCAAATGAAAAAGTGGTTTTATTACATAACCCGACCTCACATATGTGTGCTGAATGTAATCATTATAAGTATCATGCACCTAAGGATTGAAATATGTAGGGATACAATATTTATTTAAATTAGCTAGAGTGATTCCGCAGATATGGATGGCAATATAACTACAAATAACGACGGGGGTCAATGCGCATCCAGCGCATCCAGCTGTTATTATGAAGAGAGTGCGAATTTTGGGAGTGCGCAAGTTAGCGGAAGGTTAGCCTCAAACCACTGAACTCATATTGATGAAATCTGATATAGATACGTATAGTGCACATCATGGGGAAGGACATACATTTTATCCGATTACCACGCAGGCGAAGCTGCGCTCAGAAGCTGGGTTAATCAATAATGAAGTTTTAGTTAATCCTTTTTTTTTTGTTGCATCTCTTTATAAGATAGCGATACCCATCACGTGTGTTCAGAGTTTAGCTAGCTAATTTAATTTAACCCAATATTACATACAGGACACTACTCTGATCTACAGATCTAGACTTGAACAGAAACATCATCAGCTCATTGATGATCATTGTATTCATCGTGCCTTAACAATGTGTAATGATAATAGTCATTCATGACTTCATGAGCTGCTTACACCCAAAACAAGACTGTTGATGGGTGTGGTATTATAGAGTAGGTACTATCAACACACAAAAGGCTCGTCGAAAATCGAATGGCCTGTCTAGGATAACATCTCTAAGCATAAAGTTGGGTCTGCTGCACCCATTTTCTAACATAACATGTTGGTCACGTCGAGGCAAACATTTTATTTAACATATTAGATAGCCTATGTTACTCGGTAAAGATGTAGCTTTAAAAACGGTGAAAGAATTTTTGAAATTGGTCTAGTAGTTTTTGAGTTAAATCGTAACAAACAAACAATCAAATGTTTCCTCTTTATAATATTAGTTTTGATTCAAGTACGATGTACAGAGGCGGACTTAATGCCATAGGCATTTTCTACCAGTCAACCTTTGGGTGATCCAGAGACAAACAATGGTAGGTGTCTTTCTGTAAAATAAATAATTTAATAGGACATACTGTACGAGCAAACTTGTACAATATCATATATATCAATTTACAATCGCAGGTAGATCATCCAGGAGAGTAGTGATCATACCAAGGGTGAAGTTATCACAACCCACTGCTTTCGATTTGATGGAGAGAATGATCTTTTTGATCTCTCCCGGTTCAACTGGAACGAAGCAGAAGTGGTTAATATGTGGACGCGTTAGAACAGAAATTAAGGACAGAGTTTGTTGCTTGGTTGATTTTATGTTAGGCCACGCCCCCTTTTATGTTAGCAAACCATGTAACCATATTTTGTGTGTTGTAAACGATGATAACACGGCAATGCGGACCCGGCTTTTCAGCTGTAATGTTATATTACATAATGAAAAGTGGTATAGTAAGTGTAATAAAATGCATCATCCAAGTCTATACTCTGTTCTTCCTCAACTGGCGACATGGACACGTAATAACCTTCGTTCTCTTTTGTCCTCTAACCCATTTTTCTCTTTACCCAGGCGAGAACCACCTCCCAGCCGGTCAACATGAGTTCAAATTCGAGTACGTCATCCCGAACGACTGTCCCTCCACTTTCGAAGGGACATACGGTCACATCAGATATCGCGTCAAGGTGGTCATGGTGACTTCTGGAATGTTCTCGATGAATAAGGACAAGTGGGTCCCTATCAGAGTACATACGCCGTTGGACTTGAACCAGTACCATTCCTGCAGGGTAAGACAGCTAGAGTATTCCAAAATGTCTTTTGTCCAGAATCTATTCCAATGTTATAAAGCTGAGTGGTTGAATGCGCTAATCTCGGAAACCACGGGTTCGAATTAAAAAAAAAATATTTTTATGTTGGATAGCCCATTTATTGACGAAGGCCATAGGCTAAATAACATTACGCTATGACGAATAGGAGCGGTGCATCGATGAAAACCGTTTCAAAAACGTGGAAAATTTCGCGCAGACGAAGTGGCGCGATGTCCGGCGCAACTTCGTTTGCGTCACATTTTCCCCGTTTTCGTAATATTTTTCATTGCTGCTCCACTCGTATTGGTCGTAGCGTGATGATATATAGCCTATAGCCTTCCTCGATAAATGGGCTATCTAACACTGAAAGAATTTTTCAAATCGGACCAGTAGTTTCGGAGCCAATTCAATGCAAACAAACAAACAATCAAAACTGTCCTCTTTATAATATTAGTTTAGACGAAACATTTCTACTCCACACTTTGGGATCTAGAATCATGTGCATCTATGTCTCTCTTACACCGTCCATTGCTTTGTGTGTCAGCGGATTTAGTCTCTAAAGACTTACATTACTTACTTCATCCAGGAACCGATTGAGTATGCCCTGTCAAGTACGTACTGCTGCTGGTGCATGAGTGCGGGATCCTCGGAGGTGACGGTGAGGTTGCCTGTGGGAGGTTACTGTCCAGGCCAAGTCATACCGATGGAGGTCTCCTTCAAGAACGACAGCAGCGTCGAGATCGATGAGATTAAATTCGCTATTAAAAAGGTAATTTGTAATTTAATATTTTTGTAATTAATTTAACTCATATGCCTATTTGTTCTGTATGGTGTCGGACGTAAAGAATAGCACCATCCCATGTCTTCCCGTGGGTGTCGTAAGAGGCGACTAAAGGACTTGCTAGAGAATGCGCAGCAGCGTTCTCTGTGCTTTTGTAACAACCGTACTACGATCGCCAACACGCCTGCCAAACGTGGCGACTATGGCAAACCCCCCCTTATTTAAATGTGGCGACACTTGGGGGAGGCCTATGTCCAGCAGTGGACGTCTTTTGGCTGAAATGATGATGAATGATATGCCTATTTAGAGTTTAGATGGATACATCATCATTGTGCTTATCACCCATCATCTTCTTGACCTTGCCCCATTCTTCTTGGGGTCGGCGCGACACGTTTTCTTCTTCCATTCTCCCCTGTCACACGTCACGGCATCATTTACTCCTGTCTCTTTCATATCATTCCTCACACAATCGATCCATCGTTTCTCTGACCTTCCTCTCCCTCTCCATCCATCGACATTCATATCAATCATACTTTTAGTCACATGCGTTTCATACCTTCGCATTAACATGTCCATACCAAGAAACAGCTTCCTTTCAATCACTCAATAATACAAAACTTGGCTAGACCGCCTCGTTGCTCTTCTATAAGCACTATATTATATATCTTCTACTATATAAAAATAAGTCGGGTTTTCCTTCCTGACGCTATAACTCCAGAACGCACGAACCGATTTCCACGGTTTTGCATTCGTTGGAAAGGTCTCGGGCTGCGTGAGGTTTATAGCATAGAAAATTCAGGAAAGGTAGGGTAGGGTAGGTAGGTAGGTAGGTAGGTAGGTAGGTAGGGTAGGTAGGTAGGTAGGGTAGGTAGGTAGGTAGGGTAGGTAAGGTAGGTAGGTAGGGTAGGGTAGGTAGGTAGGTAGGGTAGGTAAACAGTGCATTGCAACGCATGCCGGGGACAGCTAGTAATTATATATTAATAATATTATAAAGCAGAAGAGTTTCTTTGTTTGCTTGAACGCGCTAATCTCAGGAACTACTGATCCGATTTGAAAAATTCTTTCAGTGTTAGATAGTCCATTTATCG
Organism: Cerastis rubricosa; assembly: GCA_949152445.1. Classification (NCBI taxonomy): domain Eukaryota; kingdom Metazoa; phylum Arthropoda; class Insecta; order Lepidoptera; family Noctuidae; genus Cerastis; species Cerastis rubricosa. The sequence continues at coordinate 2,118,502 of OX424541.1, forward strand.
TGGAAGGCTATACAACACACGCTACGACAAATACGAGCGGAGTAGCAATGAAAAATGTTGCGGAAATGGGGAAAATGTGACGCAGCCGAAGTTGCGCGGGACAGCTAGTATAGAATACATGAGTTTCTGGGTCCGTCTTCCATTTCGGGCTAAGTGCGATTGAGTTTTGACACCTATAGCCGTACAAAGATCTTCTGGCACGTGACTAAAATCCGAACTAACGTCTCTGTCAACGTCACTTGACCGCCCAAACGATCCTTGTTATATCGTTGTACTTGTTTATTTATTTTAAACACATTGAAAGAACAAAAAGGACAAACATATTTTAACAACAACAATGGGCGGTCTTATCGCACAAATCGATCTCTTACAGTTAAACATTGGATGGACTACGTAATAACTTATTATTATTTTTTGTCCCTTTACACTGGTGATATTTGTCACAGCATAAATATAACCGTAGACCAACTAGGCCCTTTTTTGTGAAATCAGATACAGGTGTTAGGGTTGACAACAATGCTTTTTAGGGTTCCATCCAAAGGGTCAAATGGGACCCTATTACTGAGACTTCGCTATCCGCCCATCTTTCACCAGGCTGTATCTCATGAACCGTGATAGTTAGCCAGTTATTTCTACAGATTATGTATTTCTGTTGCCGCTATAACCAACAAATACTAAAATAGAATAAAATAAATATATAAGGGGGTCTCCCATAAAAATAAGTGATTTTTTTGCTCGTTTTGTTTTTAAAATAATGGTGCGGAACCCTTCGTGCGCGAGTCCGACTCGCACTAGGCCGGTTTTTTTAAATATTTGTCTCGATGCAACAGACTCACGAATCGCCTCAACCTTTTACCTGAAAAATGCTTAGAATTCGTGTGAACTCTGCGTGTGTATGTGAGCCAATGCCGAACATCTTTATTTTATCTTGTAGTTATGCCTAAGCTAGGTGTCGAGAGTTTTTATGCCGCCCCGCGCCCTTGGGCCTCCAACTTGCCTTTACATGCCGTCGAGAAATATATCTCAGACTAGTTTCCTTACGATGTTTTCCTTCAAGCAAGTTATAATTATGTAATACACACATGCCAATGCCGAACATATATTATGTTCCTAGTTGCAATAGTGTATGTTAATAATTGCATAGAAATATTCAAAACTGTAAGTTATGTGTAAAGAAAGATGCGTCCCCCCCACGTCGGCTTCTAAGAAATATTCCTTGAGACTGCATATCTCGCGGTTGTGGAGAGTCTTAGCGTTTAAAAAGCCTCGACCTCCACAACTCCGCGGGATATACAATCTCATAACCGAAAAACGTGGGTGAAAATACTATTCTTTATATTATTTTGGATAGAAATATTTAAAAATGTAAGAAATATATGAAAATTTAAATAAACGAAATAATAATATGTTTAATGTGTGTTGGTACATCCAGGACGTGACATTCCTGGCGGTATCACAGCCTGGGACGCGCAATGAGCACGACACCGTCGCCGAGATCAAGAAGGGCCCCATCCCCGGACACACTACACGCAATTGGACCCTGGAGATGGAAGTGCCCGCCATAGACGTCTATAATGTTGAGAAATGTCGGTTCATCAATATTGAGTACTCTTTCAAGGTAAGAAATTAACCATTCTGTATTGCCATATTATATAGGGTGTAAACGCACCCTTCACGAAACCGTCAACCAGGCATTCTACACAACAAATTCATCTGCCTAGCCTTTTCCCAAACTATCTTGGGGTCGGCTTCCAGTCTAACCGGATGCAGCTGAGTACCAGTATTTTACATGAAGGGACTGCCTGTCTGACCTCCACAACCCAGTCACTGGGTAATACGATACCCCTTGGTAAGACTGGATGTCAGACTTTTAGCTTCTGACTACTCGTGACGACTGTCAAAGATCTACAAATGACAGCCGGGACCAACGGCTTAACGTGCTTTCCGAGGCACGGAGGAAACTCGATATGTAATTATGGTCACCCATCCACAGACCAACCACGGCAAGCACGGCTTAACCTTAAAGATCGACCTGGGCAGCTGTTATTATTTAGCCACGAGCTCCTCCTTTTCCACACATCAAATGATTGCTGCAAAACGATTTTATTTTGTGTGAAAATTCACGGTTTTCGTTAGCGCTCAATCGTATCGAATAGTACAGGACAACAGATTATTGCCAACAGTAGTAACTCATGTTACAGTTTTAATTACAGTCCGTCTTTTTATATCACACAGGTATCTACGGAAGTCGGTGGTTGTCACCAGGGTGATGATGAAACCCATCCCATAACCATTGGAACCATACCCTTAGTCGGCTTCCAAGATAATGTACAGAACCCACTTCACGATCAATTACCAAATCCTATGGTGATTGCTCCGGATTCGAACTGTTACCCTCCCCAGCCGATCATAAATCAACCACTGTCAAACATCTCACCTTACCCTAATAGCAATGGTTACCCTAATAATTCTCCTTTTCTTGGTAACGTAGGCTTTCCGACCACTCCAAATCTTGGTGGCAGGACTTCTCCTTATCTTCCTGGAAATCAGCCTTACCCCAATGTTTCTCCTTACCTGCCAAACTCGCCATACCCGGTTGGAAACCCACCGTACCCGGCTGATAATCCTCCTTGTCCAGGTGAAAAATCTCCTTTCCTTGGTGGGAACCCACCGTACCCTAGAGAAAGCTCTCCTTACCCACCGGGAAGCACTCCTTACTCTTCAGAAAAATCCCCTTTCGGGTCTAAGTCGAACATTGTCCCGCCTTACCCAGGGGCTAGGCAGAGTGCCGTGCCGCCATATCCCACAGGAGGTACTCCGCTGAGGACGGAAACCATCGGTTTCGGGGTGCCAGAGGGTGATGGATCTAAAATGCCAATGTTACCTCCGGGAGGCGGTGTACCATACGTAAGTTTTTTTTTCATTTAACAAGTTTTATTTCTGTTTACAGGTTATCTAACGTTAATCTTGTAAAGGTCTTGGTTTTGTAAACTTTTCATAATTTAACGTTTTCGTTTACTATGCAAACAAAGTTTTTAAGCTAAAATTTTGAGGTAATTGGACGACCTAGTCCGTAACTTAGCATGTGCTTTGACTTAGACATGTCACCCGTCTCTATTTTGCATTTGAAGTTTAACAGTTGTGCGAGTTACAAGAGTAACGCTTCGCCAACATACGTGCTAATGAATGTTAATAGATCTCAGCTTTAACCTAAATGATAGTGCTATTTGAAATGCACAAAAGTTTTAAAACTTTTTGAGGTGCTGCCTTTTTGGCACTCACATTCAATTCGGCAGTATTTGTTGAACACACAAAGCCGACAGTTACAATATTCGGATTACATTCGGCTCATCCCTATCTAAAAACTCCATTCGGCATCTACCATCGCTGAATCGTGGTCGGGTTCATGCATGGCAGAATTCGAACTAAGCTCAAGCGGTTTTCTGCCGAACGTATGTTTGCTTTCGCTGCCGCGCGGACTGCGAACTGCGAGCCGATCCAAACTTTTTTTTGTTTTGTGTATATTTCACACAGTATTTTTATTACAGCCAACAAGTCCACCGTCGAATCCGTACGCGACTGCTTCCGCGCCTGAGCCCTCTACACCAGGCAATGATGAACGTAAGTGAACACTTTATTTGATGGTCGATGGTCACTCCAACATAGTAGGGGAAAACTATGTTGGGGTCGGCTTCCAGTCCAACCGGACGCAGCTGAATACCAGTATTTCTCACGAAGCAACTACCTGTCTGACCTCCATTACCCTATCATTGAGTTTTTAAAGGTGCCATATTATTCAGCGTAAAAAGTTGTATCTTTTTTACAGAAAAACTACCCTTAGATGATAACTCAGAACCCCCACCATATAACCCTGAGTTTATGAAATACCCCGACGAAAAACAGAAGGAAAACGTACAAAAGAAAGGAGACAGCGAGAATAAAGAAAAGGAAAATGAGAAAGAACCTAAATGATAAACGAACTACCTTAAATACTACTTCATCTTTACGTTAAAACTGCAGTGATAATATGCGGAATTGGGCTTATCATACGTCTCAAAAATATATCCAGGATCTCGTACGGATTGGAAATGTTACTAAAACGCGTGTACGTCTTGGATAGGGTTGCCATCCGTCCGGGTTTCCCCGGATTTGTCCTAGTTTAGAGGGCATCCGGGGAACGTCCGAGCAGGTGGGCTTCATTTGTATTTCGGGTTTAAAAATTTAAAGTCTTGGGCCGCACGCGACACACGCACTGTGCCCGCACGCCGCGATCAACATTTTTTTTTTACTATGTTTAGAAAAACCTGTTGACATGTCCGGGTTCTGGGCTCTAAGATCCGGGGTTTTCACGCGTCTTGTCCTGGTTGCCAAATTTTAGAGATGGCAACCCTAGTCTTAGCTCACCATAGCGGCGATCTGCTCGAAATGCTCGAACTCGCGTTACGCAGTTGTATAAAATTTAATCGAAATATATAGTAAGCAACTTACGATTCATTTTTTCTGCACTTGGATATCGCATGTACAAGCCTAAAGCTTGTAAAGGTGGGTTGGTGGGTTATAAAGTTGTAAGCGTCCCATTGCAGAATCAAGCCCTCTGCTTCTATAGAGAGTAAGGAATTTCGTCACGACGGTTCTTATTCCCGATACACTTTAATGATTTTGGTGATATTATAATCCGGGTATTATCACTGCACACTTCCTACTTCACGATATTTGCATTGTGTACTCGGTTATTACAGTTTCGTTGTTCAAAATTATCGCTAAAGTAGTATGTTCAATTGTTTAAAGTTTAATTTCGAATGTCAATTCACTGCAATATTGATGGTCAGTGTTGGCCTCTACTGTCTGTATACGATGGTTAATATTGATGCATCTTGATGCTTACGTTTGATAAAATTAATTATTCATTTCTTGTGTCGTTTATTAGCACAAATAAGACGCATATTATAAAGTTAATACAAATTTGCCAAAAGCCCCGTATTCGGCACTAAAATAATAAAAGCAAAAAGAGAAATTTAAAGAGAAGGAGAGAGGTGGAGAAGAGAAAAGAGGGTAGTTAGCATTAATTATAAATAATTTTTGAATGTTTACATAAAGTACAAGCGAATGTGGTGCCCTCTGATGGAGATTTTTTTATAAAAGGATATGATCTCGTTTGGTAGTAAATATGGAAGTTTGGTCTGCATTCAAAATGTAGCTGTATGTTATATCTTATTTAAGAAGAAGAAGTTAATGGTAGCAAGGGCAAGAAGAACTAGAATTTAGATATTAAGACGTATTGAAATAAACGTAAAACACAAATATTTTAACTTTAGTACTTAAGATATATACTTAAATGTCTGCATTAGATGACCCTAAACGCTGCTCTTTTGAGTAATAATGATAGTTTAATATACAAGGTGTATTTTTGCATCCTGGTCAAATTCAAGGTAGTAACTATGCTAATGATTCTCGACCCGAATCAATAATAAAATTGGTAAGTATGGGTATGATAAATAATAAACAGAAATCGGTAAGTGTGAACCACCCTTGTTTTAAACGAGGCCCGTCTGATCTTCGCCCTATAAACGCGCTTTCACATATACAAACAATCTGAAACGTATTTTCGATAATTTCTTATTCCTTAAACCACGTAAAAGGGGTTATTGTTATATACTGAGAAACTTAAACAACCAAAAAAAACAGCGTTTATTAACAATTATGTAAATACCGTAATTAAAATTGATTATTTATATAATTTGTGACAACCTCCTGAATTCTGACGAGGATGCAAAACAACACCTTGTATAATAAAAAATAACCATCTCGCAGTTGTCCAAATTAAACTGAAGATTGTTCTCTTACATTTATTAATTTAAGAAAATGTGCATAATTGTTGTTACACAAAAGCCTTAATTCATATGTGCCTAAAAAAGTTTATAAGTGCATTCTTCTACTAGCCATGTACTCGCCTCTACAATTTTGATAATTCATATATTTACTCGTTATTCTTACACATTCAAAGTAAAAAGTTTTTAATAGTATTAGGGTGTTTATTCATAAACATTGTTTAACGTTCAGAGACGTTTAATTGTCAAAAAAATGTATGCATGATCAATATTTTGCTAATCATTTATTTATTTGAAAAAGCGTTTGTTAATAAACCCTTAAAAATATAAATACGATCTTAAGGCTTTTAAAGCATAGAATAAGAGCTTTTTTTATATTTCTTTTATTTGTACTCATAGATAATATTTTTATGAATATTTTACAATTGTTATGTTTTTCAGCATTTAAAAAAACGTACAATTTAAGCTTAAAACTTAATGAAAGAAAATATTTTAAACGTAACAAATAATAATAATGTCTTCGAGCGTAAGTAACAACCGTTAGTTTTAAATGTTTTTACTTAAATTTTATTTATATAATATTTTATTTTAACACATGACTTAGGCCGCTTTATTATTTTAATTAATTTTCATACATTTATTTTATTATTTTAAAGTATGTGTGTGCTTAGTTATTCTTTCTATGTTCCGTCTTTTTTCCTATGTTCCGTCTTTTTATGGTGCTTCGATTTAATAAAAAAAAACGCATTTATAAGGTGCCTTACTGTCCACCACACAATTATAATTACTCTATTTCTCATTAATTTTATAATAATTTCTTCAAATATATTTATATTACAAGTCATAGTTTTAAGATTGTATTCTTGTTATGTCTAATTTTTACATATTTACTGACTAGAAACTTTCTAGTCAGAGAAAAGGTAAAAAGTTTTTTTAACCGCGATAATATGTCATGTGCCTTACGAATATACCTGCGCGCGACGGTATAGAAATTTTAAAAGCCTATGCAGCTGAAAACAACGTTGTACGCGCTGATCGATTTGCAACGTTCAGCTAAACGTCAAAAGTTAAAAATCTAATAATGTCCACCATCGACTCGTTTTTTTATCTTTTTAGTAAGTTAAACGCATTTATAGATATTTTTTCACTGCACTTGTACTGGATTAAATCCATGCTGTCACTCATAGTTCAACGCAATTGTTCCTGTTTCATACTTTTTTATAGTAGAGTGGGTATTGAATACCTACGATAACTTACTGTAAGTTTGTTTGTGACAATATTCAAGTAAATAGTAAAGTGATAAAAAATAAATGCCTCATAAACAGACCATTTTTATTGTTGTTGTAGTTATAATAATCTCGAATATTTTTAATGTTTCTTGTGACATAAATAAAGACGTCATAATTATTTATGGTGGTTTATTATTTTGTAGATACCTACCCGATCATCTGACGAACCTTTCCAAACAATATCAGTTTCTAATCTAACCGGATGCAGCTCCATATCCACCAGTATTTAAGGTGGAAACGACAGGGTGGCCCGCACAATTCAATATCATATTAGTATTTTGCAATTTACCGGTCAGTGTCAGTTTTCATGATGAATAAATATGATCATCATCATCAATCATCAGCCTATAATGTTCCCACTGCTGGGGCGCGGGCCTTCTCTCTATGAGAAGGAGTGGGCTGTAATCCACGCGGGCCCAGTGCGGGTTGGTAGATGTCACATGTCTTAGAATTTTAGTTCTAGAACATGCCGGTTTCCTCACAATGTTTTCCTTCACCGTTTTTGAGAACAGCGGTGATGAAATATATTACACAAAGCAATGCGCCTGCATGGGTTAGAACCTTCGGCTTACTGCTCGTTGGCCGAGGGTTCTAAAATATGATACGCGGCCGTAAATAATATGGCTTTACTGAATTATAATTATTGAAGTCATCAATACAACCCCAACCCCTTTAAGTTCATTCAATCAAAATTAATCAAAATATTTTTATTTACATAGGCCTACAGCGGCACTTATAAAACGTCGACAAAAGGTGCACGGTTCGGGTTGGTCGTTTCCTATGGAGAAGAACCAGCAAGAAACTCCATGGTTACTCTTTTAAAATCATTTGGTTTTACAATATTTCTGATGCAGCGTTAGTACTTAAGTATGGGAGGACATCGTAGGCCTGACAATAAGTCGTTGCTTACTACGAAACGTAGAACGAAATAAAAAGTTACCAAGGATCTAGGAATCTATAAGGCCTACAATGTCCACACATTTACAAACAATCGGTAAATAAGAAAAAGAATCTATACAACAACAAAAAATAAATAGAAAATATCACAAAAAGACTAGATCAAATAAGTGACACAAATGTTGTCATCCGTGCTGTAACTATTCTAAACAAAAGGTGTAATGATTTAAAAACTATTGTAAATCATCTGATTAAAAAGAAAGGAAAAAATAAGATTGAGAATAGTTAGAGACATCCATACATTTGTGCCGTTAATCATCTACCAGGGAAGCCGCATGTGCAAAGGGGCTAAGGCCAAACTTGTCTATCTTCAACTTAGTCCCTAGTTATATGCTTTTTTAATAAGGACGCGTTTGATATAATTTTTAAACTTCTCATCGGTCACTTCTGTAACTGACTTCGGCAACCTATTATAAAATCGTAAACTATTTATAAAAAATTACTTGCTAGTTTTAGTTAATCTCAATTTGGGTATTACAATTATCTCGTGTTACTGCGTGTATTTATATTATGGAAGACGTTTTTAATTTTCAAAAGTCCTCGGTATTTGCGGACATTTAGATTCTAAAATATAAAGTGAAGGTGGAGTCAGTATATCGATTTCTTTAAATTTGTCTCTGTGGGATTCACGAGGACCCATTTTGTAGTTAGCGCGAACTGCCCACTTTTGCAGTATGCAAAATTGAATCAACGTCTGCTGCCGATCCCCACAGCAGAATGCCATAGGACATAATATATACACACAGCTATGGAAATAAGCGTAGTATACTAACCTAGCTGTGGCTATATCAGTTAACTGCCTTATTTTTCTGATTACATAGGCAGCTGAGCTTGACCTTCCTGAAAGAGTTCTGATGTGCTCGCCCCACTGCAGTTTGGAATTGATAGTAATCCCCAAGAATACAGCTTCCTCTATAACATCAAGTTTTTTGCCGGCAAGATATAAATTTAGGTCACGTTGTGGTACATTTGGTAAAGAAAACTTAAGGCATTTTGTTTTATTCGTATTCAATAAAAGATTGTTGGCTGCGAAACATTTCGAGAGAATAGTTAGGCTTTCGTTAACATGTAAGACGTCCGTATCTTTTCTATCAATTTTAAAGATTAGCGAAGTGTCATCAGCAAATATAATTATATCCGAAAATTTGGCCATCATATAAGGGAGATCATTAGTATAAACAAGAAACAGGATAGGGCCGAGAATTGAACCTTGTGGCACGCCCATCTTGACTATAGACCCGCAGGACATCGCCTCATTTACATTTACTTTTTGCAGCCTGTTTGATAAATATTAAAGAACAAGATCAGCAGTTTGTCCACGAATTTCGTAGTGGTGTAATTTACAGATCAGTGTGTTGTGGTCGACGCAGTCGAACGCTTTTGAGAGATCAAATAAGATGCCAATTGCATCCTGGGACTTCTCCCAGGATTCAAAAATGTTACTGATGAGTTTTACTCCCGCGTCCTTTGTCGTCCTACCCTTTGTGAAGCCAAACTGCTGATTATGCAGTATCCTATTAGAGTTGAAGTGAGACAACATCTGGTCCAGCATGATTTTTTTCATAGATTTTACTCAATGCTGGTGGCACAGCTATAGGGCTATAATTAGAGGGATCACTCTTGCAGCCCAATTTGAAAATTGTTACTACTTTACTTTGTTGTTTCATCAAGTCAGGAAACTGGCCGCTGTCCAAACATTGATTGAATATACCAACCTGTTAAGACAGGAGCAATTGAATCAATAATATCATCAAGAACCTTGACGGATATCCCCCATAGCGACTGCAACTGCCAATACTATTTCTAATACTGGATACGCCTTGATTACACAAATACATAGGCATTTATGTAATAGCTAGGTTATCTATAGAATATATAACGTCAGTACGTACAGCACATTAATTAAACAAGCATTGAGGCAATCGATGAGTCATCTAGCCATGTATAGACAGACGGCGCCGGCGGATACAGAAACAAAGCAGAAGTTAGCACCTAAAAATAGCACTAAGCACATTGAACTGCCAAACTTATAATCTTGCAAAGGCACCTGTAAGCGAGTAGCTATATCGACTAGTTTTTCGTTCACGAACAATACGTAGATGTAGGTCCCATTATAATGTACCCATAAAACGGGATGAACGGTATTTCTATTCAACGTTGAATACAAATAATTTGTGAGTAAATAAATTGTTATAGAGGTGTGCCCCGTTAGTAATTTACATTAGGAAATATTTGCACGACTTTTTGGCCACCCCGTGTAAGGGTCTAAAGATGTTAATTATATCATAATACATACAAATGTTTAAAATTAAATCATAATTAATTCTGTGTCTTGATGTCTTCAATGTAAGTATGCCCCAATAAGGATCTGGAGTTCGCACACAAAACACCCGGATCCCTAACAGCTATGTTAAACTATGTTTATGTAGGGCATTCAAATATTGGTCCTGTACGGGGATCGAACCCGCGACGCGCAGCGCAACACTCAATTGCTCGTATCTTTCACCACACAATCATCACCTTTGAAATCTTCAATTTTGAGTAGGTACGCAAAATTTTTTGTTTCCCAAAAAAAAAAACGTCCCACACTAACAATTTCTCCTGTATCGTGGGTGCGTTTACAAACATTAAAAGTCACATAATACAAACAGCCAGACCCGAAACAACTATCTGTAGGCCATACAAATATTTGTTCCGTGCGGGGATCGAATCAGCGACACGCAGCGCAGCAGAAAGGTACCTATGTGGTTGAGTAAAGCAGCTCCTCTCTACACACGAGAGATTTCTTCTGTACCGTGGGTGCGTTTAAAAACATTTGAACTCACAACTTCGATCAATAATTATTGATCGAAGACTCACAAACACCAAATGACAAAAAATATGTTTCAGAACCCCGCCAGGGTCCGCGGACCACGGGCTAAAAAACACAACCAATGTTTTGTGGCCTGCGTAGTGTGATGATCAGCGAGCAATCTCGCTGATCACCGGCGCGGTATGCGACAGGTGCCACGCCATTAAAGCTATCATGCTAACTAATTTGCATGAAGACGCTAAATGAATAGCAAATAGTTGTTCCTTCAATAAAACCACGTTAATTCTCACGGTAACAATTCGTATATTTTATTAACCGCAATAAAGACTTCAGAAAACTATGTTTGTTTGTTTAGAAAATCACAATATCAAAAAAATATTAATTAATAAGAAAATAAATCAAAACTTAGCACTTATTACATAGTTTGTGTTGCACACAATAGATTACAGGCCTCTCAACTTATTTATTGTAAACTTAAAATAAATCATTCATGCCTATTAGTTGTTGCAGTTTCTAAGAGTACATACAGGTTTTTCCTGTTGTTAATTAAATCTCATTTGATCTTGATACGATTAGGGGCTGCACACATGTCCGGGTCGACTTCGAACGGCACAGCCTGGCGGACACATCGAGTATACAATAAATTCTAGATAACCTTAACCATTTGCAAGTTAGTTAAAAAAGCCGCCCGGCTTAGCTCGAAATGTGCCGAGTCGCCACTAATTCAGCAATGGTAGATGAGGAACGGAGTCTGCCGATTAGCAAGAGCCGAATACGTGTACTTAGTAAATGCTTCGGGGTTGGCTTCATGCCGACCCGAACAATATGTAGCACGGCGAAAAATATCCAACCGTTTCTTTTAAAAAATAAATATAGCAGTACATAATATCAAAAGATATAAATGCAGTTGGTACCATCAGTAACGAAAGTCGACAAACAGAACAGATTTTTATGCTGCCGCAAAATTGTTCTGATTTTTTATTCATACCATGAATAAGTCTAATTTATCTGAGTTTAAGGCTGGTTAATTATGCTTATTATATTGTTTAAGAGCGCTTATACCCTACGGCATTTCATACAAACTTTCAAGTCGTTATTTTCCGAAATGACTGAACAGATTTTAATGAAACTTCCTGCGCTTAGGCAGTATACATAGGTTTAAAAAGTTACTAAAAAATATTTGCGAAATGTCTTTTAAAAATGAAGATAATTGGAAATTTCAGTTTCTATAGATAATTAAAAATCGGTCCAATTTAGCTGTAACATTATTTTTCGAAAATGTTTTTTAGTAACTTTTTAGACCTATGTATACTGCTTATGCGTAGGAAGTTTTATTAAAATCTGTTCTGTCATTTCGGAAAATAACGACTTGAAAGTTTCTATGAAATACCGTAGGGTATAAACGCTCTTAACCTTACAAAAAATCTGAACTGTTATGCGACTTTCGTTACTGACTGCCCATAAATAATATTATCCTTAAGTTATCATTGAAATTCATTTCCTTCGTCTCTGCTCCCAGTCTCTTCTCACACAAAGACTAGACCCAACAATTCTTCGATCAACAATAGTAATTATTGATCGAAGCAACGATTCCTTTCCTAACCCTACAGTAGGCACCATGACTTACACATTAAAAACTTAAACATTTCTAACATTAATTTGTTAATTATTAATCAATCAAAATCATTAAATAATAAACTTATCATCCATTAATATTAATTACGTAAGCAAATCAAAAATATAAAAATCGAGACTAAATCTATGTGATGTATAAAGATATGCTACATTTGACGAGTCTCTAGAAGTAACGAAGAAAACATGAAAAAAATGACAAATTAATTGGGATAAAGACAAGCAAATGATGTTGAAAGTTGATTCGAAGCAATTAATCCAAAAAAATTGCCGCTATTGCGAATAAAATGTAGCACGCCTAAACCTAACGAAACAAAGATACTTTGCCTTTTTTGTAAATAATATTAAGTCATATTTTTGTACTCATTATTTTAACAAGATGCTGAAGCAAATAACATCTGATTAAATTTCAGTATTATAATTATCAATATAGTAAAACAGTTCGTGTTAAATGTTTGTGTACAATAAAGTTTATTCTATTCTATCAAAGTTAGCAATAACAAATAGGTATAATAATATATTTTTCTTACATTGTTTTTTAAAAGTTTCATATATGGATATAAATAATTGTTACAAGACAAATTCCCAGAATTGACTTCTTATAGTCCAAATACAACAATACGATGTAATTATCTCATATAAGCTTATAGAAAATATGGCATTTCAGAGTAGAAATAATCTACAATAGACAGTTATTGTCTTTTACTAAAAGAGGCACATCGAATTTAAGCACCGTTTGACCTCATTCAAAATCAAAGAACATTTCTTTTTTCTAGTGAGTAAGTACTGATTACATAAGTACCTACAGTATAAAATGTAAGCGAGATATATCTATAATAAGTATACATTTTTTTAAACAAGATATATTTATATTTATCAAGACCATAAACATTTCCTTTAGTGTGGGGGTCGTGGCTTCTTAAATGTATAAAATGTAAGCGAGATATATCTATAATAAGTATACATTTTTGTAAACAAGATATATTTATATTTATCAAGGCAATAAACATTTATCGTAAGAAATATAATCTTAAAATTATGCAATAGTTTCATAAATCGAATATAAATTTTATAAAACGTTATTTTAAATGCTAAAAAGGCAGAATAGAAAGTACAAGAGGTAATCTTTATTATGTACTTAGTTAATCACATAAGTGATTTTGTACATTTATTTGTAAAAAAATAACTTATTTTATTTGCGCGTAAGTACTTTTGTCAAAGTTTTGTCGTGTAAAAAAGTTGCCTCATATGGCGAATTAAACACCTTTATATTATTTTAAACAATATTTGTTTTGTAAGAGTTGTCAAAAGCGACTGAGTAAGTACCATAGGACGGTTTCCGGAAAATATTAAGCTTAAATATTTCCAACTATTATTTTTTAAAATTATATGTAAGCAAAACCACAAGAAAAATAAACTATTCAGTTTTGTCTCTAGCGTTATCAAGTGAAGTCTCGTTTAGCCCAAGGCTCTTATCAGCGGCTGGTCCATAAGGCCGCTAGCACCATAAACCGCACGTCTCAGAACAGTTGAACGACGAAAAAAGCCCTTACAGCTACGGAATAAGGACGCAATCGTCGACGGGCGGTTGACAAACTTACTTAAGAACTCGGCGGTGGGGCGGATGGCACGTATCCTCCCTGGGCATAGGGTGGCCCACCATTGTTTCTTCCGCCCATGGGATATGGGGCCTGAGTAGAACTATACGATGGGGGATTCACACCACTCGGGGGGCTAGTCGGATAACCGGGCCCGCCAGTTGGATACCCGGGCCCACTAGTTGGATAACCAGGCCCGCTAGTTGGGTAACCAGGGCCGCCAGTCGGGTAACCAGGGCCGCCAGTCGGGTAACCAGGGCCGCCAGTTGGGTAACCAGGCCCGCTTGCCGGATATCCGGGACCACTAGTCGGGTAACCGGGTCCACCAGGCATACTAGCTGCAGGCGCTTCCGGAAGTGTGAATCCAATATGCAAATCTGGAACCGGTCTTGGCTTCATTTCCATTGATACGGGAGTTTGGAACTTATTCTCTGTTGGATAGTTGCCGTTTCCGCTTGCATAAGGATAAGGGGGTGGGTTGTCGGAGTATGGCGCGGTTTGAGGTTGTCTTTGAGCGTGTTGAACTGGACTTTGCTGGATTCTTTGGAGGCTTGTACTGGATCCCCTAAAGCCTGCGGTGGGAGGAGGGAGAAGTAGCTCAGCAGTAGTGTTGGGGTCAGGTATAGGCACCGTGGGTAGGCTGTGCGCTAAGGGGTGAACGTACTCCCCGTCTATAAACTCTTTTACAGGGACCAATCCAAGACAGATTTCGGCCTCATCCGTCAAGTCGTCGTTACAGCCTGACAGCTTGATTGTTATCTAAAACAGGAAAAAGGATATAGCACACCGTTCGGGGCTATTTAGTGACGATGTTGTATGACTTGTATCTTCACATTAGATCTCTTCATTGATGCCTTCATTTAAGATTATGCAGAGATTTTAGTACAAATTAATGTTGCAATAGATTTGAAATTGGGAAATATATGCATGACGATCAATCAAGCAATACAAAACCAGTTTATGCGGATATCTCATTGTACGGGAAATATATACAAAACGGGACCACCGCGCAAGCTTTCTCTACCAAATAAAAAAAAGAACCATCTAAATCTGTCCAGTAATCACGGAGAAATGGGTGTACGAACATGAAAAAAAAAAGATACTGGTCGAATACATAACCACCTCCTTTTTAAGAAGTCGGTTAAAAAGCTAATGTTACATGAACCTTAACAAAAGGAGGGGGAGGGTTAACTTACCCGGAAGAAGTACCCGACATCGATGATGCCGCAGTTCTCGAGGTAGGGCGGTATGATCTCCGGCACGGACAGGTTCACGGTAAAGTTGCGCTTAGACTTGCCCATTACAGGACCCTTCTTTGCCGTGAGAAGCACCTTTTCAGGAAGTATGTACTCGGAGGCCGGCCGCTGGCTTCGGTATAACTCTTTCTGTTAATGTTTTATTTTAATTTAGTTTCATGAGGTAATCTAACACTCAAAAGCTAATACCAGAATTTTGCTGCAGCTTGGGAGGGACAACTATTTAATAAAGTTATTTTAATTTGGATATCGTTATCTTAAAGTCCCATGAAATAGAGGGCGAGCCTATTGCCATATAATAAAACTGAATAGTTTGTTTGAACTACCGGAGTGGGAATTGAAAATTTATTTTCGCATTTAATAAAGCAATTCTTGAGGAAGATTCTAAGTTTAAAAATTACTACGACCCTTTAAGGAGCAAAAAGATAAACGGCGGGCGACACCGCGGGGCACAGCTAGTTCGGGATAGACTGCATGTGACAAATTGGAACACCCACATCAAACAAACGCGCTAATTTCCGACGTTTATTTATTTACGTTTACAGAACAGAGAATGTTTGGCGCCGAACACGTTTATTAAAAAAAACAATAACCGTTTTTCTCGCCTGCGATTTCCGCAAACCGTTTTGTATGAACGGTAAGTAATACAAATTAAACCACAGCCATTATTGATTACTCCCAACAATGCGGAAAAACAAGTTTTATTAGGTTTTAATTGCCTCTCTAATAGTCGACGCCAGTAGTCTGGATTTGTACCCAGTTAATTAGTTTTAGGTATTACGTTCCAAAATTCAAATTGCCGATGTAGGTCACACGGCTCCCAAGCTCAAATGGAACTGGGCTGGCCACATCTGTCGCATGCCAGAGGAGGTATGTGCTAAAGTAACCACAAAATGGGTCCCAAACAGCAGCAAACGGCAACGCGGCAAGCCCAGAAGGAGCAGGCGGGACGAACTCATCTCTTTCCATAAGGATTGGCGAACAACAGCACTGGATAAGGATGAGTGGAAAGATGGAAGAGAGGCTTTTGCCGTGGGACATAAATGGCTTATAATAATAATAAAAGTATGTCGGTCTTTTGGGAACAATAGGAGAAATTATAAAAACTGTATGTCTTTTATTCGAACGCAGGCAGGCACTTTACTTTATGATCATTATTTCATAACCACTGCTTTCAAACGGTGAAAAATAATTAGGAAATCGGCATGTCTTCGAATTTTTGCTCTCCGCACTGATGCCGCGTGGTGTCTCGGCAGCGGGAACACGGGCTGATTATACGATACATCCGCCCCTAAAAGGACCCACTCACCACAATTTAATCTAGAATTTTGGGGAAATCATGATATTAGCAGGCATTTGGTTACTTACCGACAAAAATTCGAATTTCATCTTAGTGATCTCGACAGTACTGTCGTTAGCCACCTGAATGGAGACGGGTATGTTCTGCCCGGGACAGTAGCCCGATATGGGCAGGCGTACGCGAATCGTCACAGGGTTGGATGAACAGCAGCAGCCATACACCTCTTCGAATTCCAGGTCTATAGGTTCCTGGTCATAAGATAATTGATATTAGAAAATGCGCACTGAACTCCTGGGCAACTGGTACTGTTGTATACTCTGCTCTGTCTGTAAGAGTGAGGGAAAAGAGGGGTGCACCAGAGTTTGCGCACTTTTGTTCACTATTCCTACGCCGATTGCTAGTCTTCGCTCAGCTTGGCCATTATGACGAACATTTTTTTGTTCAAATAACTTTCTTGTTTACCTCTGAGGGTATCCTCCGTCTGGGCAGGACAGAGGAACTCTCTGAATCAAAACCCCACTGTTTCTATTACTACTATGCGTAAGCCCGGGAGAATCCCATTCGCGCGGTCGCCTTACTGATAAAAAGTCGTAAATTCGCATTCTTTTGGGGTATTTCGGCACATAATGCTATACACATATTTTGGATATTGCCATCACGTCTCGTCATTTTTATAAAAATGCAGTACAAGAAAGCAAAGAAACCATATGACTACTTACTTTAATACGCGGACTTCCCAAATTCAAATCAAATGGCGCTATGACTTCGAAGTTTTTCATGATCACTTCGTGTGCGTGTATCTGTTCTGGGATCACTAAGTGTGCCGTCATGGTGTAAGACACTTGACCCTGCTCCCCTTTGAAGGACGATGGAGCCGTGAACGGTACTTGGAACTTGAAAGGGATCATTTGGCTTCCGGATGGCAGCTGGGATGTACCTGAAATGGAAGGCATAATGTTATGCAGGTATACTGAGAAGTATAAAGCTTCTTGATTTTTTTTTTGTTCCTGATGTTGTCCATCGGTTGTCTGGAAGATATTACTATCACCAATAAGACCGCCATAGTACACAATAAGGTCTATACAACCTATCTCTTGGAATGTTGACAGGTTGCCTTAGAAGTATGACTTTCATTACTCCCAGTGCTTAACTAAAACTCACAAGGACTAGTTGGAGCACTGGGATGGTCAGAACATAGGACCAGTTGGTCACCGGACTACTCTTTATCGGACTCATGGTAATACTTTGCACCACAGGAATATGTTTATGACAATTTTAACCAAGCTGCAATTAAATGTTACTTTACCTGAACCACCTCCTGCCAAATTATATGTGTAATTGAAGTATTCCTCATGTCCCTCATACTTGACTATTTTATGATTTTTCACACCATTCACAGTTTCCACTTCACTCTCTGTCCATTGCACATTGGCTTCTCCAAGAAATTGCATGTAGATCACTGAAAAAAACAAAAACATTTATTTTGTCTACCTCACTAGTCTTTTGGTTACAGGTTCTATTCCTAGCTGGTGTGGATTCCCAGGTTGGGCAATGTGTTACTGGTTCTTCTAAATTAGCAGCCTAGAATCTGGATTTCTGCTGGATTAATGGCAATAGGCTTGCTTTCTATATATTATTTTTTTGTTATGTTTCTCCACACTAGGAGTTACTTCTGTATTGTGCGAGTGTTTACAAAACATTTAAACTCACATACACAACAGCCAAACCCAGAACAACTATCTTTAGGCCATAGAAATATTTGTTCCATGCGGTGATGGAACCTGCACAATGCAGGACAGCAGTAGATCCCACAACCACTGCACGAACCGTTCCATGACATGTGACATTAACATAACTGAGGAAATAGGCATGCACTATAAATACACTTATGGCCAAACATTTTAGGGATTACAGGCATGATGTAATTTATGTTATTTCTGTAAAGCAAATCCTAAAAAAGTGTAAAACGAATCCAGATAATGGTCTTATATTAGTTCTATTCAATGGTCTAATCAAGTCTAATGTATCAATGCAGGAAATGGTAATATAATCCTATATTAATTGGAAAAAAATTATAATGTATTTACATCAATTTTTATTATCCTTATCCATTAATTCTCTGACAAATTACTATGATGAATTAAGGAAAAACTATAACTACCTCTATTAGAACTGTGATCATAGTGTAGTGGTATGGAACCCACACATGCACACACCCTTGCGAACTCAACTACTTAAGACGGTGCAGTCTATGAGTTCGAGGCAGTTCAAATACGCTACCACACACAGCCGGTCATAACCGCGCTAACCGCGTCACTCGCGTCAATTTATATTAAGTAACCTAATCATAGTCTTTGTTTGTAAACCGTGTTTAGTTATAGTAACCGTTTCATTAAACTCAGTGTGTTATATATACTAAATGATCATTTCATTTCATATTTATATAGAACCTTAAACACACCCGACGAAAGTTCTATATTGGTGACCCCGACGGAAAAAATACGGTTCTATTATACTGTAACTCGCAAGTGCAATTGCGTTTAATACAGACATAGACTTAGTTTAGTGTTGTTACTGTGAACTATATTATCAAATTCTCGAGATGTCCAACCCTAACACTGCTGATGCCGCTGACTATACCGTCGTTACCATCGATCCTGCGCTAACAGCCGCCACGGCTGGCGCCGCACCTGGAAGCGTCTACGCACCTCAGCAAGCTGGTCTGTGTTATACCATAGACCACCAGCCGACAGAGACGGGAGCGATCACCATCAACTCCCGCATCGCCGACTTCTGGACAGCACGCCCGCGACTATGGTTCCACCAATTCGAGGCCATAATCGGTGCACAAAAAGCAGGTGACTTAAATAAATATCAACTAGTTATAGCTAAGTTAGGTCGAGACGAATTAGGTCAAATTAGCGACATTCTCGAGAACCCGCCTGAGAACGGTAAATATCAAGCGATAAAAGACAGGTTAATTGCGGCATATGAAGAGTCCGAGTCCAAGCAATTACACACGTTGCTTACGAAAGTCGAGCTAGGGGACCAACGACCCACTCAACTCCTTCGTAAAATGCGAGAACTTGGTAGGAACAAAATACCCGAAGACACCATCAAAATATTGTGGTTAGATCGCCTACCTCAAACAGTCCGCGCTGTCGTTACTGTCTGCGAAGGTACATTGGACAATGTCGCAGTAATTGCTGACAAAATTATCGAAACGTCACGGCCATCCGAAGTCTGTTTACTAAATCCTGTCGCTATTCCAGGACAATTAACTAATCAACAATTTAATCTGTTACTTCAGGAAATTGCCGCGTTAAACACGAAAATTAGTGATTTAGAAAATACGCGCCAGAGTAATAGTAGGAGGCGTGACAATTACCGGTCGCGATCTCGATCACGATCGCGCTCTCGGTATTTTGAAAATCAAAATAAATACAGGCGTCAAACAGCGCAACCGGGAGACACAAATTTTAAGTGTTTCTATCACTTCATATATGGGGATAACGCCACGAAATGCAACGACGAACAATGCGTCAAAAAGGCGTTAAACTAAAGCCGACACCTGCTTTGGCGAACGTAGGTGTCGAAGGTACACATCGCTTGAGCGTTACCGACTGGGAAAGTGGTACGCATTTTCTGATTGACACCGGCGCCGATATTTCAGTTATTGCCTACAAAAACGTGAATCGTCAACCTGCTGATTTTACGTTATATGCTGCCAACGGTACAACAATAAAAACATATGGATCTCAGAAAATGACTTTAGACCTTGGTCTACGTCGACCTTTTACCTGGGAATTTGTCCTGGCCGATGTACAGCGATCCATTATTGGGGCAGATTTCCTAGCCAAACATCAATTACTTGTTGATCTCCACTCCAAAAAGTTAATAGACAAAGTCACTCTGCTCTCTAGGAACACCAACGTAGAAGATGCCTCAAATATTCCTACAATTAAGGTTATTGACTCCGATAATAAATATCACAGTATTTTAACAGAGTTCCCAGACATCACTAAGAGCGAGTGTTTTAAGGATCCACCCAAACACAATGTTATGCATCATATTTGTACCCGTGGCCCACCCGTTTTCGAAAAAGCACGTCCACTTAACGCTACTAAATATAAAGCGGCAAAAGATGAATTCCAACGCATGGTAGATTTAGGAATATGCAGGCCGTCATCCAGCCCATGGGCAAATGCTTTACACGTCGTTCAAAAGAAAAACGGTGAATTGCGCCCGTGCGGAGATTATCGTCGTTTAAACGCCATCACCGAACCCGACCGCTACCCGATTCCTCGTTTAACGGATTTCACATACATCCTCAAAAATAAAAAGGTACTGTCTAAAATTGACATTCGACGTGCATACCATAACATAAGTGTTGCACCTGAGGACATACCAAAAACCGCAATAATAACTCCTTTCGGTCTGTTCGAGTTTACGAAAATGAGCTTCGGTCTGAGAAACGCTGCACAAACGTTTCAAAGATTTATCAATGAAGTTTTGAAAAATACTCGCAATACATTCACGTACCTGGATGATATACTTATTGCTTCAGAGTCAGAAGAATGTCACATTCGTGATCTCAAAGAGGTGTTCAAGCGACTTAATGAATTTGGCGTCACAATTAATACGTCTAAATGCGAATTCGGAAAATCCGAGCTTACATTTCTCGGTTATCACGTTAGCTGTGATGGCATACGGCCGGACGAAGAAAAGGTCACATCCATCATAAACTATCCGCAGCCCGAAACCATCGAAGAACTCAGGCGTTTCCTCGGTCTTATAAATTTTTACCGAATGAGCATTCCTAAAGCAGCCGAAACTCAAAATATTTTAGATAAATATTTGCACAATGCCAAGAAAAAAGACAAAACAAAAATCGCTTGGACTGAAGAAGCAATCAATGCATTTAATCAGTGCAAACAACACATAAGTGAAGCTGTCACTCTCGCGCATCCAGACCCGTCATCGAAACTAATCTTAATGACCGACGCAGCGAATACCTGCGTCGGCGCAGCACTCCATCAACTAGTCAATAAACGGTTAGAGCCACTAGGATTTTATTCTAAAAAACTAAGTAGCGCCCAAACAAAATACAGTACCTATGACAGGGAATTATTAGCTATATACATGGCAATAAAACACTTTCGGTATATGATTGAAGGGCGTGACCTCACAGTGTTAACCGATCACAAGCCGTTAACATTTGCTTTATCGAAGAAAGAATCAAAATCAGATCCACCAAGACGTCTACGTCAATTGGATTTTATTTCTCAGTTTTGCAACAAAATTGAATACGTTAAGGGTGAGCTCAATAACGCCGCCGACGCTCTTTCAAGAATAGAAGAGATTTATGTACATGATATTTTCGATTATGAGCAATTACATAAAAGCCAAGTCGAAGATACAGACTTAACTATACTCAAACAAAAACCTAACTTGGAATTTAAATTGTTCCGCATGCCTTATTCAAAACATGAGCTTACGTTCGAAACATCCACTTCAACAGCACGACTTTATTTACCGTCGGAGTTTCGAGAAAAAGCGGTATCAAGTGTTCATGCACTTAACCACCCTGGGGTAGCCGCTACGCGTCGCCTTATCACGCAACGCTATTTTTGGCCTAACATGAATACTGACGTAGCAAACTTTGTAAGAAATTGCATACAATGCCAAAAATGTAAAGTACAAAGACATACGATTACCCCTCTAGGAGAGTTCGAAAGGTCAGACCGCTTCGAGCATGTCCATATAGATATAATTGGACCATTGCCACCTTCCGATGAATATACATACTGTGTCACAATGATTGATCGTGTCACAAAATGGCCTGAAGTTGTTCCTATAAAGGACATAACCGCTGAAACCGTCGCGAAAGCTCTCCTCGAGCATTGGATAGCACGTTTTGGTTGCCCTGCAAGAATAACTTCGGATCAAGGTCGTCAATTCGAATCCAATCTTTTTACACAGCTGACCAAACTACTTGGAATAGAAAAGATTAGGACAACAGCTTACAATCCAAAAGCAAATGGCCACGTTGAAAGAATGCACCGAACGTTAAAAGCGGCCATCATGGCACGTTGCGATGGTAGCAGTCAATGGGCACAACAATTACCTTTCGTGTTGTTAGGAATGCGCAATACGATTAAAGAAGACTCAGGATACAGCCCCGCTCAAATGACTTATGGTAAATGTTTGCGTCTTCCTGGAGATTTTTTTGTTCCCACCGAAGCAAGCATCAACACGACAGATTATACACGCAAACTCATGGAAACATTAGCAAATATTCAACCGACCACAAGGAAACAAACTAATAACAGAAACATTTTCGTACATAAGGATTTAACAAATTCGGATTATGTTTTCATTAAAAATGAAGTTAAGCGTTCATTAATACCACCATACGAAGGCCCATATAAAATCGTCAAACGAAGCGATAAACATTACGTCGTTCAAGTAGGTTCTCGAATAGTCACTATTTCTCTCGATCGTCTCAAACCTGCTTATGTTATTACTAGCTCTGCACTTGAGTCACCACATGCAGATTTCGTTGCACCCGAGACGCCGGCAAAAACTCCGGTTCCAGCCCAATCTACCCCACTCGACCAGACAAAGCCACTTGTCAAAACAAGATCGGGTCGAGTTGTTAAAAAAACCGTAAGATTTGCCATTTAAAACATTTTTTGTGGCCAGTCCCAAAGCAATAAAATCATCAATGTGAAATGTGAAGTGCGGTGTAGTGTTCTGTGTTTTAAAATAGACCAACAAAACTATGCAAACATGTGGCGTCCTCACACTAATTATGTCAACTTATAATGTATTTAGTCATAAGTTATCGTCACCACTTAGAGAAATGTTTAAGTTAAGTTAACTCACGTGTTTAAAAGCTTTTTGTACGAACTTATTGACCAATGTATTTAATTTTTTTACCAAATGTTTTTAGTTTAAGCATCCATATGTGTAGTTTAGTTTTTGTACACAGTCTGAATAGCTCTTATTAGCGTAGTGTTTTATTTTGTATAATAAATTTAAGAGTTTAGTATAGTTAATAGTTATATGTAAGTAAGTACTCTTTTACAAATAATAAAATGGTTTAGATTTAGTTATTTGCTAAGTTTATATAATTATTTTTACAATTTACTGATTGTTATTTTGATAGTTATTTTGTTTACCTTTTAAGAAATTGTTTTTATCAAAGGGGGGAGGACATGTAGTGGTATGGAACCCACACATGCACACACCCTTGCGAACTCAACTACTTAAGACGGTGCAGTCTATGAGTTCGAGGCAGTTCAAATACGCTACCACACACAGCCGGTCATAACCGCGCTAACCGCGTCACTCGCGTCAATTTATATTAAGTAACCTAATCATAGTCTTTGTTTGTAAACCGTGTTTAGTTATAGTAACCGTTTCATTAAACTCAGTGTGTTATATATACTAAATGATCATTTCATTTCATATTTATATAGAACCTTAAACACACCCGACGAAAGTTCTATAATAGGAAAAGTCATGGGTCTGAATAGCTAGAGTTCATTTGTCTACACTTCATGAAAGTAAGTCACATTAGGATAGTACCTTCCTCGAATTTAACTGCTTTATTTCAGAACTTAAAATTAATTCCTGGATTCTTTAAGGAGGTATTATCCACATGTTATTAACTTCTTTGAAGTTTAGGCAAATAAACTGTTCCTATTCTGATGTCATAGGCTATTTAGCAACTTCTTCATGTTCACTATTCTTCATTTCTGTTATCAGTTTGATGAATGAATGATATTTTTATCAGTAAATAAGCTAGTCTTATTCATGTTGTTTGTGCCATTACGAAAGCTGATAAAATTTGTTTTGACTGTGATGTAAACATGGAATATAAATCTTATCTTGCTTTAAAAAATTAAATGTTAAATAAAAAAAAACCTGTTTGCATGCAATATTCAGGCTAAATTAATCCAATCCAAATTCTTTTCATAAATACATAGTATGGTATTTGGTCATTTTCTGAATAAAAGAGGCAAAAGAAAATATTGAAGTATGTATTAGAAATTCTTTGAGTTCAGAAATATTGCAGCTAGTGGTCACAGGGTCATCTTTTGGGCGGGTTACATTGATGACATCAGTCAGTACTTACCATTAAAAGTTAGTGGTTGGTCCAGCTCAAACTGTATTGAGCCTGACACAATCTGGCCAGAATAAAACACGAACACCGGAGTCGTATCCAAGTGTATCACACCATTGTTAAAGGCGCCAGCCATTATCGTTAATTTGCATAAACAATTTATCACCCGAAAAAACAACAATCTAAACTTTTCAGACAAAATATATAAAAGTCCAAGAAAACAACTGTAAAGTTACTCTTCAAAGCAAATCAATATATGTATTATTCATACTGCATTATACGGGATAACGAAAAATAGAACACAGACGGACAGGCCAACCTAGGAATTTGGGCAGTGCCTCTAACAGTGGAGTGGAATTTCAGTGGATAAAAGAATAATCGGCGAATTGGCTAAATTAGTTGTCGAAGCCAAACAATAATAACTCTTGTGTATTTACGTTAGAGTTTTATTTGGCTGCACAGTGCTCGTTATTTATCTCTATTATTACTTTGACCTCGCTTTGACGTTTTCGGTGCATTGCACAGATTACATAGACATACCAGAGATAATGAGCATCATTCATTCTTCATTTTGGTTTTTACATTTTCATATTGCAAAACTTGATTGTGTGTTCAAAATATTGCAAAGATAAACAATAGCTTTAAACGAAGCAAGAGATACAATTTAATAAGGACAAGTTATTATTTGCTTTTACGCAAAACGTTATAGCGGTTCATCCTTTGCGAGGTTGGTGGTTTATAATGATGTGGTGGTCTGTCTCTGTTTATTACCCATATAATAAAAGAGATAGAATAGCATTTAGATCATGTTGACTCCTTTTTCCTTTATATCATTTCCAACACATTCCATCCATTTTTTAGGGTTCCGTAGCCAAATGGCAAAAAACGGAACCCTTATAGATTCGTCATGTCTGTCTGTCTGTCTGTCTGTCTGTCTGTCCGTCCGTATGTCACAGCCACTTTTTTCCGAAACTATAAGAACTATACTGTTGAAACTTGGTAAGTAGATGTATTCTGTGAACCGCATTAAGATTTTCACGCAAAAATAGAAAAAAAAACATATATTTTGGGGTTCCCCATACATAGAACTGAAAACCAAAAAAAATTTTTTAATCATACCCATACGTGGGTATCTATGGATAGGTCTTTAAAAATGATATTGAGGTTTCTAAAATAATTTTTTTCTAAACTGAATAGTTTGCGCTAGAGCCACTTCCAAAGTGGTAAAATGTGTGTCCCCCCCCCTCTAATTTCTAAAGTAAGAGTAGGAAAATTCTGATAATATTTATGATTGTAGAACGTAAAAAAAACTATTAACGAAAATTGGTTTCAATAAGATATGATGTTTAGTTTTTGAGATATGGGACTTTTTCATCAAACTGCAGCAGTAACTTTGTTTTTCATTAACATACTATGAAAAACCAATTTAGTTTTGCGGTTGAGTGAAAGTTTACTAATACTACTAAATAATTAATGACAGTTCAAAATATTGTTTGGGGCTATGGAACCCTGTGTGCGAGTAAGACTCGCACTTGGCCGGTTTTTTTTGGTCTTCCTCTCCCTCTCCATCGGTCATGTCTACTCACTGACTAGTTTTCCTACCTCAATGTGTGTGTCTTTGGGTCATGAGTTGTTTTTGACGTTCATATGACTTTGACATCTGATTCTTTTTACTGAATATTGTCATTGTCTGTGATGATCACGTTCATCACGTTGTTGTTGGTTGTTTCTCGATCAATACTGAAATAAAAACAACATTCGAAAATGGGAAAGCTTGACGTTGCAATGTTGCGTTATTTAACTGCTGAAGACTTCAGAGTTTTGACCGCAGTAAGTACCTTTGATAAAATAAACATACTTCTAATAACCTCAAAAACAAAGTTTATTTTTTTTAATAAATTCTTGATGTTTTCAGGTGGAAATGGGTATGAAGAATCATGAATTGGTACCTGGTTCTCTCGTGGCATCTATAGCGAACCTCCGTCACGGTGGCGTGCACAAATTAATGAAAGAACTGTGTAAACATAGATTGTTGACATATGAGCGTGGAAAACATTGTGAGTAAATATCCACACTTACTTTTTAGCCAAGCCGTCTACCCGATGAGATTTCCCACCGACAAACAAACTTTCATCTCCTAATTGACGCTAGTAATTTGTACAAATTCTAGCGGTATGCCTGTGCATTGTCAGTCAGTGAGTTTATTATTGATCAACCAACTTGTGATAAATTAAATATTTTCTTTATTCAGATGATGGTTACCGTCTCACAAATTCTGGGTATGACTACTTAGCTTTGAAAGCGCTGACCAACAGGCAAGTGATTGCTTCGTTCGGGAACCAGATTGGAGTGGGCAAGGAGTCAAATATTTATACAGTGGGTGATGAAGATCGCAATCCATTGTGTCTGAAGCTGCATAGGTAAGTTTTAGATAACTTTCATTTAATATGAAATAAATATCTACGAGCCACTTACAGTGCCAGTAGTAACAAGAAATAATTAATTTAAAGGAATTAATTCAAATCTTGTACTAAGATTAAGTCATGGGCAGTCAGATTCAGATTTATCGTTTTCTGTATTTGACTGGTGTTATTGAAGTTACTGAATATGGCTGCCCACTATTATACGATTAAAGCCATTGCTCTTAGAACATTTATGTGACTTACAATAGTTACAATAAACTAATATCATTTTGTGTAGTCAAAACTTAAGTAACTATGCTTTTGGAATATCAATATTAAATTCAATTCTTTTATTTGAATCAATGATTTTGTTTCACATAATGGCAATAAGTATAAAAATTATTATATTTAAAAAATAAGACAAAACACAACACACTTCTTCATTATTAATTACAATTTAAATTGGCAAAGTCAACAAATTAAGATTAGAAATAATCATAAGTCATATAAAAATTATTCGTTAATTATCTTTTATTCAACATTTTAATATGGTAAAAATAGACAAAATAATTTAAAAAACAAAACCACCCACAAAAACTTACCTTATATTTACACTACAAAGATGAATAAATTATAAAAAATTGAAAAAACAATTATTGAAATATTTAATATACTCAGTTTTTTTTGGAGTCACATATCCACTCAGCCTCGGTACAAAAGTCTTTCAACTCATTAAAAAATAACTAGCCTGGATGAGAGTTAAAGTTTCTGAGTAAATAAACCATCTCTGTATGCTATGATATGAACAAGCTGCAAATTATATTTTATGGGAGTGTAGTCTTTGGCAGAATGACCGCAATATCATGTTGGATAGTGTACAAGTTACATCCTGCTATGATCCTTCCATTATTATTTCAGACTGGGCCGCACATGTTTTCGCAACGTGAAAGACAAGCGTGACTACCATGCCCACCGTAATCGTGCATCGTGGCTGTACCTGTCCCGAATATCAGCCACCAAGGAGTTTGCATACATGAAGGCACTGTACGACAGAGATTTTCCTGTCCCCAAGCCCATTGACTTCAACAGGCATTGTGTTGTGATGCAGTTAGTGACCGGTGGCCCATTGTAAGTTCGACTTTCTCTTTTAGCATTTTATAGGTGTATTTGAGCTGAAGTTTATCCCGTAAACAATAATTTATGAATAAAAACTAAAACATAGTAAAAGTTTACTAAGTTATTCAAGCAAGATATAGATATAGATAGTCATAGAATGATTTCCTTCTCATAATTCAACAAACAGAGAGATTGGATGGAGAAAACCAACAGGAAGAAGAGTGGAAGGTTATGATGGAGACCCTTGCCCAGCAATGGGAAAAAACAGGTTAAAAAATCACACTGAAATATTAACAGTATTATACACTTGCCAAATTGAACGGGCCAAACACAACTTTTTGTGGTATTTTTGCTATTTAGTTCAAGTGTCCCAAAATGATATTTACGCAGTGGACCGGACCTACACTGCGTAAATATTTGTCAAAAGTCATTCACCTTTTAAATGAACATTCTTTATTAATGTTTATCTGTTTCCATGGCAACAGGACCCACGTATCTTCGGTAGCGGACACAGAAGGCTTGTACGACGAGCTGATGAACTTGATAGTGCGCCTGGGCAACTGCGGCGTCATCCACGGAGACTTCAACGAATTCAACATCATGATCGATGAGGACAACCACCCCATCATCATCGACTTCCCGCAAATGGTCTCCACCTCGCATCCTAATGCTGAACTGTGAGTTCCTGGTATAACATTATCTATTCCATATTCTTTTTTTAAGAGATGGATACGAAATAGAAATACAAGACATCATCATCTTCCTCCCCTTGTCCCATTTTATTTGGGGTCGGCGCAACACGTCTCTTTCCTCCATTCTCCTCTGTCATTCGTCATGTTATCATTTACTCCTTTATCCTTCATATCATTTTTCACACAATCCATCCATTTTTTCTTTGGTCTGTCTCTCCCTCTCCATCCATCCACATTCATATTCATCTCTCTTTTAGTCACATGTGTTCCATCCCTCCTCATCACATGTCCATACCAAGACAGACGACTCCCTTTCATCTTTTCTGTAACAGTTATATACTCATTTTTAGGGTTCCGTACCCAAAGGGTCAAACGGGACCCTATTACTGAGACTTCGCTGTCCGTCCGTCCGTCTGTCACCAGGCTGTATCTTATGAACCGTGATAGTTAGCCAGTTGAAATTTCTACAGATTATGTATTTCTGTTGACGCTATAGCAACAAATAATAAAAACGGAATAAAGTAAATATTTAAGGGGGCTCCCATACAAAAAAGTGTTTTTTTTTTCGTGTTTATAAATAATGGTACGGTACCCTTCGTGCGCGAGTCCGACTCGAACTTGGCCGGTTTTTTAACTTTACCCATTTTAGTCACTCTACACATCCATCTCAACATTCTCAGAAATACAAGACATGGATTTTTTATTATTTTTATAACCATGATAATCAGCCTTTATGAGTCTCCAGATGGACTGCAATCGACTATCTTCTAAAATCAACCACTGGGTTTACCAATTTTTTAAAAAACATCTATCATTATTATTGAACTTTCTAATTGGTTAAGCCGGAGTGACATCGAAACACAGGCACCATTATCTCATCATATTTGAAACACATTGACTATCTTAAGTTTTTCTATATTCCTCTTTTATTTTAGTTACTTCGACCGCGACGTGCGATGCGTTCGCGAGTTCTTTAAGAAGCGTTTTGGGTATCACAGCGACGACTACCCGAAGTTCAGTGACCTCGAGCGAGATGATGTACTCGACACGGAGGTAGCATGCTCTGGATACAAACGCACTAAGGACGTTGACAATGAACTTCTAGAGGTAACTGAAATTTAATTTCTAATTCTCGTCGGCCGGCAGGCCGCTTGTATACGACCGTTTTTTTTTTCACCGGACACGGGCCAGCGGACCGTTTTTTTCAAGCGACCTTATTTAGTTCGGCGGATCTGTGTCCATTCATGTACACACATTCAATATATATAAACCATACACCACCGCGAATCCGGCGTAAAAACCGGTCCGTTGTCTGGTGAATAAAACGGACGTATACAAGAGGCCTTACCATATTGCTTATACGTATAGTACCCGGCTGTAAATATGGCACATCTAGTAAAAAAAAAGTCGAGGAACAGCCTACAGCTGGGCGGAAAAATAAACATTATAACTTGCCGCCCGTAATGCGCCGTATTAAGTAATAGAACACATGTAGCAGCTTTTTAGAGTGCCTTCTCGGTTAAATATGAGACCATTACTCATGTGATGGTCTCGTTCTTAAGCCCGATATTTACTTACTACTTTGGGAATCCTATTGGGCCCTAAAACAGACCCCTGTGGAACACCTAGCGCAATTGCCCCATTATTGGTTGATCATTACAGATTCGCTTGTAAGGCAGGAGCTATAGTGAGGTTATTACCAAGGTCCAAGTATCTAGTTTGTATTTTATGTTGCAGGAAATGGGCATCGGGCTTCAAGTAAGTGATGATGAAGTAGAATCTGATAATGATCAAGAGGCGGAAGACAAAAACAAGATGTCAGAGCAAGATCTAGATGAGCTAAGGAAAGAGGTAATTCAATTCATTTTTTTCAGATAAATTACATGATAACAATCCATTTACACATAAAAAATAAACAAAAATACGAACAAACAAAAAACACTACAATGATAGCAAATATACACCGCCAAATTTTAATCGTTTTAATCCCTTGGACGGGTGATTCAACTTTCAAAATACTATTCATAAATAACTTATACAGCATTGTATCGCTTAAAATAAAAACTAAAAGCGTTCCGTTCTTTGCCATTCGGCTACGGAACCCTAAAAATAGCAAGTGATAACGTTATATTCGCAAAATGTGTGTGTGGTCACATCATATGGTACGAAATGAGTTTCAAATGGTACTACTAATGGTTTACATTGCTTTTTCACTAATTCGAAAATTGGATCGAGGTTACAAAAAAGAGAATTATTTTTAATTTTATCACTACAAATCCATTTCGTTTCGTACTGTCGACATTTTAAAAGGTTCTTCTATGGAGCCAATGGTTATGTTCTTCAGATTCAGATTTATGTATTTGCCAACAATGTCGATAGAAGTTTATACAATAGCTGAAGGTTTCCGCTACATTCTACCTTACGGCATGCAAATGAATAGAAACTAATACATTAGATAAAATATTATTATAAATTAACACTAATATGTAATTCTAATTAACAATAATAAAAAATAAAAATAAAATGTTTACAAGATTTATCACTTAAATAAATCTTGCCAATAGTATGATAAAAAGATAAGAAGAATCTTTTCACAACTAATTTACCTTTGATTTTACATAACTGCCAAAATCATAGATGATCTTTATTCTTTTAGAATAAGATTGCTTTTGAGTTGCTGCTATCAGATGTGTTATTATAACAGTAGAAAGTACTGTAGACATTCCCAATGTAAGAAGATCGTGATCTTCTTTGTAAACTAATTTGAAATAAAATTTTAGGTGGAAGCCTCAATACAAAACGATGAACGCCCAATCCGTCAGATCACAACAAAAACCGTAAACCTAACCATAACCGACAAAGATACCCCAAAAGAAGAAGACGAAGAAGAAATACCAACACTCGTAGACCCGACAGAAGATGGCAATGAAGAACCAGACAAAAATTCTCAAAAGTACAGACTAGCAATGATCGAGAAAGCTCTATCAGACGTTCGATCAATGAGAACATACACTTCAGCGAGTACGATAGCCCCAGAAGTAGTGAAACAGCAAGTGAAGAAGAATCTAGAAATAAGACAGAAGAAGATGGAGAGGAAGAAGGCCATCGCGAAAGGAGAAGCGAGTGCTGTTACTAGGTCCAGGAGAGATAATAAGGAAACTATTAGAGAGAGCCATGGCCTGTGGGGATGGGATGAATAAATTACCGTTTTATTATATATTTAATTGTTGTTTTATTTGCTGTGTGGAAAGACAATTCCCAGCCGTTATTTTATGTAAGTATCGTGACGGATATGTTAGGGCCGGCGCATGTTTGGAGAGTCGTAGCGTTTCGTAGTATGTCAGAAAACTTCATTTCAACATCTGCTCAGTCGATATAAGTTTGGCAGTGACAACCGCGTTGCGCTGCGCCTCCCCAGTTTTCCTCTGGCTATAATTTAATGAAAAAAAAAAACTAAGCGCGTGAGCGTACTTCCAACAAGGTTGCGTTAAACGTTTAACGCTACCATGGAGGGGGTATGAATGCACTGTTGCGTTAAGTTTCAATTCTTCCGCGCGGAGGAACACACACATTATTTTTTTGTAAATGTTTCTATTCACTTTGCAATTCTTTGGATTTATCTGTTTTATTGTAAGTGACTTCTCAAATAAATAAATAAAATAAATAGTTATATTTTACCTCCCACTTTGTATCTCTTGACAAAATCAAAGCGATATTTATTCTTGTTACAATATCTGTTTGCTGTTGAGGGTAAATAACTCAAAGATGTGGAATTGAGATGTTATTTTTATGAAATTAATAGTCTTCATCCTCGACTGCTGTTTGCTGTGTTGTCTGAGGCGTTGTAGTCGGCTGATCGTCGGTACTCTTGACCCAGCCATGGTTCCTCTTGTAGAGGAGTTGTAGGTATGTTTCTACGCAAAATATCTGGAAGAAATGCCGCGTTTTTGAAGAAAGGGCTTTAATACTTATCTTAGACTGCTATGTGATAAATTCGCAATTTGCCAAATCGCGCATTCATCCGTTACATGAATAAGAGACAGTCGACTAATGCGCATAGCCTTTAAAGAGAAAAAAAAACAACTGTGAAGGTACTGTTGAGGGTGCGCCACATCAAATTCAATCAGCATAACATAGTGAACCTCACCACTGCTGGGAACTGGGACACAGGTCTACTCTCACTATGAGAGGGAATGGGCTGTAATCCACCACGTGATGTCACGTCACATGATTTGGTGCTAGGACATGCTAGTTTCCTCACGATGTTTTCCTTCACTGTTTTGAGAGCAGTGGTGATGAAATAAATGTCACAATGTAATGCGCTTGTCTGGGTTCGAACCCACGACCCACACCTCGTAAAATGATGCTGTTACCACTGGGCTTCCACTGCACTGAACCTATGCCTAGTGTGCCTGTACTTAATTTTTTACCTTTTTGTCGTCATAAGTGTACCCATCCAATCTGAACGTGAAGCCGAATACGCTAGTAGATATTTTGGACTCGAACACCGTCACGTAGTTTTCTTCGCTATTAAACGGATAATTGCGTAGCTCATAGCGACCAGCCTGCATGGGACATTTCATTCTGTAAGAAAACTGCTATCAAACTTAGTTTAGAGCTCAAAGGGATAAATGCGAACAGAGAATTATGTGCACTTTACCTACAAGGGTGCGTTTTCACTAACGTAACATTTTTTGTCGCAAAAAAATAGATTAAATTTATCCAGTAGGTCTAGATCTGAAATCTCACTTTGGAGTAGTAAAGTTGAAGAGTGTGCTGTACAGGTTCTTCTGATTCCCGTCTTCACCGCAGCCACCGTTCACCACGAAGAATGACTTGAAGAAATCGCACGAGTTTATGTTACGAATGTCTACGCACTTCTGCATAGTCGCCTAGAAAACAAGACATTTTATATAGGACTAGCTGTCCGGCGCAACTTCGTTTGCGTCACATTTTCCCCGTTTTCGCCACATTTTTCATTGCTGCTCCACTCCTATTGGTCGTAGCGTGATGATATATAGCCTATAGCATTCCTCGATAAATGGGCTATCTAACACTGAAAGAATTTTTCAAATCGGACCAGTAGTTTCGGTGCCTATTCAATGCAAACAAACAAACAATAAATCTTTCCTCTTTATAATATTAGTAGTAGTAGACTTATGGCAATATTGTTCGTGGGTAAGTAGGTACAGACACTCACTGATAACAAAACTAGTATCTAGGCTTACTGCAATTTATTTCGAGTCCAAATCTACGCTAGGCCATCGGCTCCAATATAGGGGCTTACTAACCAACACCTCATAATAGCAGTTTTATATTTTACCTTACTTCATTTTTGGGTAGACAAGTATGGAGATACATAGGCTATCGTCTATATGGTCGGAAGTACGTTCCAACTAGCTTGGTACACACTTACTTCATGAGCTTCACTCGTACCAACTCGTGTCTGCTTGATTTTCATTAAAAGCTAACTTACCTTTACCTTCCACCCATTACTAATGTTTTCAGCAATAGTGATCACTCCGCTTAACTTCGAATCATATGTCTGTGTTGTAACACTAAGCTCAGAAACCTTAACGATGGACTCCTGTGGTTCATGGCATGGCCCAACGCGTGTTACCAACAAATGGGTTGGCGCTCGGCTACTGTCTATCATATCCATATCAGAAATTAGGAGGAATATTTGCACAAACATTTCTGGCTTCAAACGCGATGGGTGAGGTACACACAAACGGAGATTAGTTGATCGTGTGTATGTTTATTCATTTATATACTATGTTTAATGTCTTTATAATGAAAGAGACACTGATGCAAGTACAAAAGTTGATTGGGAGTATTAAAAGCATAAAAAATTACCTACGATAAAATCAGATTCAGATGAAAGGTCCAATCAGAATCTCATCAGCGTTCGTGATTAGGGCACCAGGCTGCTAGTTACGTCAATGCAACGCTACATGTTGCAGTTGGTGTAATAAGAGAAGAAAATCATTACAATCAAAGATCATACAATTTGCCTGTAGATGTTTGAAAAACAGATCATACGACATTTTTTTTAATCTGTGGATCAGTGGATGCAGTAGAGCCAATATAGACAGATGCAGATGACAGATGGTGGTAAACAACAACAATCATTGTAACCTAGAACTGAATGTGCGATTTTGCAGTTAGTATGTTGTAACAAGTAAATAAACAGTGTATGTGTATACCATTTATGTGATGTGATATTGTATAACTACAAAATACATAGAAATGTCTCACGAAGATAGTAAAATCGATCTTTTAAGGGTTTGTAAAGTTTTACTTTATATTCTGCTAATGTCATTTTGGCGTTTTATATTATGAAATATCTCGAAATCTATCATTACTATAGAGTTTAGCCATTTATCAAGAATTGAATTGAATTCATTACTTACAGAAAAGAAAAGAAGCCACATTCATATCCAGCGAATTAGACAACAATGCCCCAGTAGACAAAATCATTGAATATTTAGAAGAAAATCACAAGAAAAAGAATAAAATCTACACATTGTACAGTCAAACTGTGAGACAGAGGCGGACCACAGCCAGCAAGTATCGTGATAACAAGCATTTCCTACTCGTTGGTCATCCATTGAATGTATTCAGTGATGAGTGGGACGGGGGCCTCAACTCCGGTTACTTTGAGACATTTTCACACAAGAGCCTGCTTCCTAAAATGATATCAAACATAAAGAATATTGATAAGAAGGACCCAGTTACAGAGTATATGAAGAAGAAAATGGTTTGGCAGGACATTATGCAGGATTACAAGAGAATTATGAGTAAGTAAATAATTTATTTTGTTTCTCTAAGTAAGTAAACTCTGCTAAACTTGTTTCGCTTTTTCCCATTATGTTTCGCATCATATTTTGCAGTACTTCGCAGCAAAAAATAGTGCGTGGAGTCCCTCCGCACGGGAGAAGGGAAACTTCGTAATGTGGAAATGAGTGCTTGCATAGTGCATACCCCTCCATGGTAGCGTTAAACGTTTAACGCAACCTTGTTGGAAGTTGCTTAAGAAGTTTCACTTCAATAATGTGCAATGATTTCATTAGAGCTATAACCATTATCATCTTCATAACCTTGTCCCATTCGACTAGACAGTCGGTACAACACGTTTTTGTCTTCGAGTCTCCCCTGTCAGACCTCACGGTATCAGTTACCATTAAAAGCAAATCAATCTCTTCTTAGTCCAAATAAAACAAATACCTATAAAACATTTCTATCTTCACCAGGTCTCATGAGCAGGAAACGGAAATATGAGTGGATCAATGATGAAGTATTGCAATGTCCCAAACAACTGGTTGAGATAGCAGCACATTATGAACAGAATCCTGATCCGTACTTCGAGAGCAGTTACAATTGGTACTATGCAGGCCATGGGAACATGTTGCTGATAAGTTTCAGCGGATATGACTATTTGGTGCACAGTGAATTTAGTTGCATGTGTAAGTAGTCTTCTATGAACTGTATATGTTATAGTAAGCTGGTCCTGGGCTGGTGACTGGTAACTCAATCTTCTTTCATAAGTGATGAATCTATTCTACCTAGCTATTACCAACTCAACTAGAATCTGGCCTGATCATCATGATAATGCATTATTTATCTTGTTCTGTTGTTGCCATGTTTTGATAATAATTTTTTAGGTCCATTAATTACGTGAGGCAATTTTACAACGCCCCCCCCCCCCGCCCCTTGATGATCTCATCAAGGGGCGGGGGGGGGGGGCGTAAATCCGGAGATTTGACTTGATACCCTCACCCCCCCAAAATCTCGCGTGAGATTTTTCAAAGTGCGCAGTTAAGTGTAAATATAATCTTTATGTGCATGATTAGATTGTATTGCGTCGGGTTGGTGTCCGCAACTCCACATCCAATGCGCGTATTTTGCGTACGGGTGAGAACATTAACCTGTGCATGATTCCGTTGGATTGAAATGAAAAGCATAATTTGAAACACACAACAAATTATGAGATTCGGCTCGACACCCTCCCCCCATGAACGAGTCACGTAATTAATGGACGCCCCCTTAGCAAAAAGCTGTGATTATACTCAATTTCATGAAAACCAAATAATGACAAAAATCAACTTTTCATAGTCGTTTTCATTATATTTTCAGATATTTCCCACTTTTTGAGGTACAATTTATTGATAGAAAACGACACTGTAGTGTTTGACTGTGGAGATGACCTAAACATCCATGAAACAATATCATCACAGAACATCATAGCCTTGAGAACTAAACACAAGATATTTGTACTGAAAATACAAGAAAATGATGGTACCATAGAAATAGAAAAACTTAAGGAAATGGAATCAACACTACCTTTTACTGGTATTTCTTTTGATGAATATCATAAGAACATTTTGTATGTGACTACTCTAGACTACAAACTGACTATAGTCAACATAGACAGAATGACGGGGCGAAGTAGACAGTTACGAGGAAATGTTAAAAGTATGATCGACAATTGGAGCACTGTTCTTGGCTCAGAAAGAGGATATTTCACACATGTCTCGAAGAATTCCATTACTCTCTACGATAAGAGAACTAATGCTGCTTTCCAACGGTGGAAAAACCTAAGGAGAATCACCGACGATGTGACGTGCAACGACATCAGCGTCGCGAGACACGCTACAGATAAGCGACTTCTGTACTTCGGGACTGATCACCACTTGTTCCTAATGGATCTACGATACAACAAAAAAGAAAAGAATAAGCTAAAAGTTGTACAAAGATGGACACACGGTATGCAGTGTTTACCTACTTACATGTCAGTGTGTAAGTTTGACTACAACAAAGAGCTGATTACTTTGAGCAGCCAGTGGTGTGAGGACCTATGTGTGGTCAGTAATCATGCAGACAGACTGACCAGGCACACTGACATCAGTAGTGTCACCATCCCATATCGTCCACCAAGTATTCTACAAGTATTGAACGAAGCTAGAGAGAAAATGCTGTGCTGTGATTTGAATAATCCTATCGAAAATAGACTATGTACTTCTATCACAGGATTATTAGTATTAGAGCAAGATGATAAGTATAACTTGCTCATGTCAAACTCGCTAGGTGATGTGTCTTACCACACTTTGTGTCCACAGTACATGACTGCCTTTTTCGACGACACCAGCACAGAAGTTCTAAACGAATGGAGTAACGCTTACAAGAGAGAACCAAAGGACTTGGAAGTATCGTCTACAGAAGATATTAGTAACATTTGGAAGAAGTTGAAGAGGATACCTGACGATTTTAAATTAGGTGAAAATAAGTTTCACAGGAAAAATAACAAGTTCAGTGAAAAGGAAATATACGATGCTTTTGAAAACGAAGAAATTGAATCTGGACTCTTGGACATATGGCCCAAGACCCAGTTTGAAGATACTAAGGATGAATCCTCCTTCAGTTTATTTTTCTGTAATGATGACAGTGAAATAAAACAATAGTAATTTATTTATCTGTAATAATTGTAAAATAAAACAACAATAAATTAATTTATAAACAACTATATTTCCTACCTATATGACTGAGTTTTTACAAACAACCTTGCATACATCAAATCAACGTACAAACATATTCACATTAAATTCATTCATAAAGATGGCGCCGTAGTTTTGAACTTGCTATGCGTGTGCGCCGCTGAGTAGTAAGTGCAAGTAGTAGCAAGTTTAAAACTACGTCGTCGTAAAAACAAGTTGGGAACTATCAACCATTCATACTAACAATTTAATTGGTGTTGGATCAAGCAAAGTCTACTTACAATGCATGTAAATGCAAAGTTGATAAAGCTTAGCTTTTAACAAATAACATCAGTAGATTTCCCGCAGAGGTATTTCATTCAGTCTTCGGGTACGTCGTTGAAAACTGGAAAAATAAGCACACAGTTGATATCTCCCAACCAGAGGAAAACATATATAACAAACATAGGAATTATTTGATTAGTTCACAATAATTTCTAGCCCAAAGGTACAATTGCGAAGGTCATCGCTACGGCAAACCCCAGTGGCTAAGGGTCAGTTCAGACAGTACAGAAAAATCCTCACGCAGACTCTTCTGGTCGCTATTCACACCAAGAGCAGAAACGCGCTTAGAGACAGTGCGACATTGAAAAAAGGATCGAGACCGAGCAGACGCGCGCGTCAATGCAAACCTTCATGAAACACTGGGGTTTTGGTAGTACGACCAATTGTCCACGTCAGAACTTGCTCGCATGGTCTCAGGTATCTTCGAGGACTATCGAGCATGTGTGAGGAGGCGCGCGACCGACTTGTGAGCATGCGCGAGGCGCCGCTTGATGTCCGCATCGATATTCATACAACTCTCTACTTTTAGCAATGGTAATACGGTCCTATTTCATTGCAGCCAGCGAGGATTTTGCCGTTCTGTGTGGACTGACCCTAAGCTGCCGAATTGCTATTACAGACTAACTATGAAAAAAAGCAACAGGCGGTAATATCGCCATAATGTTTAAACATTTTCATAGCTACATAAAATTCAGTCTGATCGCGGTTGCAACTGCCTTTGTATTTGTATTCATTTACAGATGACGAAGTAATTTACAGAAAACAAGTAAGTATATTTAAAGAACAATGTTTTAACGATTTTTTTTAAATATTTCAACAATTTCAAGATCGGATACCATAAATTATTATTAGTTCTACGGTGGAAGCGACAGGGTGGCCCGCTAAATTCAAATTTTCTTAGGTTTTTTGCAATTTGACGGTCAGACGTCAGTGTCAGTTTTTATGTTGAATAAAATATGATACATAAAAAGGCGGTTATGCAGTACTTAATGCGTTTAAAAAAAGAATAAGAATGTCAATGACCTCTATCTGTGAACAATAAAAAGAATTCAAATACATTTTTAATGACTTATAAGATCGTTATTATCTTCATAATATTTTCTTTATCTTAATATCGTGTTTTTTGTAACCGAATCCGTACTTTTAATGTGACAGTAAATAAAGTAATTGTCAGATTGAAGTAACTGACGATTCTATTCTAATTTGAAACGCATTATAATAGCATCGCTTCACCGCGTTTTTATAAACTGATCATAACTCGGTGAGCTTTATTCTACGGGGCATTAAGTGACGTAGTACCTACTGTTAGCGCCTGGTAAAAGTCCTGAGCCAGCTCCTGGTGAGCGGCTGGTCGGGGCCCTTGTTCTCTCGCTCCTTCTCCTCCAGCTGTTCCATGAGCTTGCGCTGGTTCTCGCGGAAGGCGGCGATGGGGTCGTCAAACTGGCTGTAGTACGTCAGGACTTCGCGTACGTCGATTACGTCTGACAT
Source organism: Cerastis rubricosa (assembly GCA_949152445.1). Classification (NCBI taxonomy): domain Eukaryota; kingdom Metazoa; phylum Arthropoda; class Insecta; order Lepidoptera; family Noctuidae; genus Cerastis; species Cerastis rubricosa. Next base: position 2,158,821 of record OX424541.1, read on the forward strand.
TGCTATCGCTGTGAGGAGGGGAAAACATAAAATTAACATCACGCTTGTAATCCCCGAAGGGTAAAGCAGAAGTGTACCTAATAGTACACCCACAAATCGCCAGTAATGTTTAAGTCCGATGTAATAGGAGGCGAGCCTATTGTCATCAACCGGGCACAAATCCAGAATCCGTGACTGCTACTGAGAAATTCCTGGTGAAAAACCCAATACTTAACAATTTGCCCGAACCGGGAATCCCAGGACCATATGGTCAGCAGTCGCGATTGCGACCACTAAACCATAAGGCAGTTACATCACATCCATACTAATTTACTATTATCGCGAAACTTTGTGAAGATGGATGGATAGATTGCTGGATTTTGAAGTGATAACTTCTTATGGGAGGGTAAACCGCTTCGTAACGTAACGCGTTACGGCGCCACTCTGTCTGGCTTACTACGTTAGTTTAAGTTATCACTTCTGTGGAGCGTCCCGAGACGCACACGTTTTTTTTGTTACTCTTTTACGCAATAGACAGATTACTTCTCCTTTCTTCTGGGGCACTATAACATAACGTTACGACTGAGTTACAGCACTCAAGGGTCGCCACATACAGGGCAAAGTACTTCGGTAACTAACCCGGTAAAGTACTCTACGTGAGATCGTCAGTAACAACAAAGAGTTGTTTTTTTTTGAGACTGGGGTCGATCACATGGTCAATTCTGCAAACGTACGCAGAATACGCGCTTTGGAAGTCGAGTTTCCTACATCAGCCCGGTGTAAATACAATATGGGTAAAACTGTTTTTGTACATCATCTGCCTAGCCTTTTCTCAACTTTATTGGGCTCGACTTCCAGTCTTACCGGATGCAGCTGAATACCAGTATTTTACATGAGCGACTGCCTATCTGACCTCCATAACCCAGTTAGTACTGGGTAATACGATACCCCTTGGTACGACTGATTGTCAGACTTTCGGGCCATTGACTACCTGTAACGACTGTCAAAGATCTACAAATGTGCTTTCTGAGGCACGGAGGGAAATCTGTATGTAATGATGGTCACCCATCCGCAGACAGAACTTTTACTTTCCTTGAAGATCGAGCCGTGCGGCCGATTAGCCACAAGCCGAGCTCCTCTGTTTGACCAGTTTTGCGTACAATACGGGTAAAAAGTCTGTGAAGTATGTATAAAAACAGTGATTGATTTTTCTTACTCTGTAGCAGATTGGCAAGGTCCAGGAGTGCGGTGTCTTCATCAGCGCCCTTCCACTTCTTGAGGATGAGCGAGTTCTGTGGGTGGAACTTGGTAGCTTGCTTGTTCCAGTCGATCACTATCACCTGGATTTGCAATACGTACGTTAGAGCAAGGAGACGTTTTGGCGGTCGTAACTTGTCACACAAGACGCATAGAAACTGTCGGCTTAAGAGCGTTTATGCGGCATTTCATACAAACTTTCAAGTCCTTATTTTCCGAAATGACTGAACCGACTTTAATGAAACTTCATACGCATAAGCAGGATACATAGGTCTAAAAGGCTAATAAAAAACATTTGCGAAATGTCTTAAAAAAAAATTGGAAATTTCTGTTTCCATGGATATTTTATAATCATTCTAATTTAGCTGTAAAACTAAAATAGCTGTACTACGAATATGTTTTTTAGTTACTTTTATTAAAATATATTACTATTAACTACTTTTACTATTTTATATATATCGGTAATCACCATTTTGTGAGTGTTCTATGAAGAATCTATTTGATTTAATTCAAAGAGAACAAAGCCAAGCAGACCTAAGGATTGTTTAAAAACGAATGGCATATTTTATAAAATACATACTTTAGAAAGATCCCGATTAAGTCCCTCCAGATTCTTGACATGAACACCATCGATGAAGTGCGTGGAGTCTCTGAAGAGTCTGTATGTGATGAACTTGTTCTCGGGATCCAGTTTGTCGAGTACTGGCCAGATCATGAAGGCGTTCTCCGAGGTGAAGATCACCACCTCGTAGTTTGAGCTGGCGACCGTTTGGAGGAACTGGTCGACGCCTGGACGCTTCTTGAACCTGGGTCAAATATTTACGTCACTTCTATGGGTGTTTGCATAAAGATACTGGTTTCCAGTACGTAGTAATCGGTATGCAAGCACCGTATGTATAATCCAACGATCCGGTTTGAATGTGATGGTGGTGATGCTTATAAAGGCAACATAGCTCTCTCTATAATCAATTAAAATTGGCATATATTCTTGTGCTTCCTTAGCAAGCTGATACGCCATAAGCATAGCTCAGTAACCGTATGCTATCGTAACCTTTGCCGCAGTAGGTTCGAACAAAATGTGGAATAGAAAAGTACAAGTTTGGCCATAAACTTAAACGGGTCAAAAGTGTGTGTTGCGTGTTAGGTTAAGAAACCTACTTTACTAGGGTGTTGCGACCACCAAGTGCCCGAGGTCTCTTGGGCCCCACAGCCTCGGATGATGCAACACGAAAACGTTGCCCCAAACTAAGAATTTCTCTTGTATCGTGGGTGCGTTTACAAATATTTAAACTCACATACACAAACAGCCACAACCAGAACAACTATCTGTAGACCATTGAAATATTTGTTCCGTGCGGGGATCGAACCTGCGACAGCAGTCAATCGCTCAGCCACTGCGCGAACCGAGTCGTCACGTCACCTCATTTGTTACCATCACGTGAGTATCGTCGCTCCTCAAGTCATGTCGGGATGACTCGTATCATGCTCTTAGTGACTTGTTCTCCATAGTTCATGTCGCAAGACGTGCGTAGCTTGAACGCGAAGCTCGTAACTAAGAGGTTACTCTATAGATATTATAAGAACATACCTCCACCCGGTCTGGTAGGACCAATCGGGATGTACCAGGACATCAGTAAACTCCAGTACAAGTGTATACGTGGGTTGGTATGGGGGCGGCAGTGGGTCGGGGAGCAGCTTCTCACGGGACGGCTCCTTGATCATCTGTAGACCAATCAAATAGCGTCAAGCTTGTATTCCGCTGATGATGGACAGACCATAGGGTGATTTTGTAAAGAGACGACTTGATATCAGCACTGGATGTTCCAATCTTGGGTTGAGCGAATGATTCGAGAAACCAACAGCGTATAACAGCGTATCGGCAAAAAAGGCTCTTGGGTAGGGTATAAACCCCTATTGCCATTCCAGTGGATACAACAAGATCATTAAAAAAGTGCTAATGAAGAAAAAGATTCCAGACGCAGACATGGTTTTCTATTACAAGTGGGAGTGCAAAGTATGGTGGATGGGTCGATGCCATTCAGAAGACTGCGAGAAAGACCTGAACTACAATGACTCTTACAGCAGAATTGGTTTAATCTTACTGAGAGTGAGAAAGACATGTATAGCTCCATCTCTTTCTCACAGTGAAGTGACAATAAAGTAATATGTATGTTGCTATAAAGGGTGACAGTTGGTCTCCTGGTTGAGACTTGGGCAGACTAGGGAAGCATGGCACAAAACTAGGGAGGCCTACTACTCAACAGTGGCCATCATAAGGCTAGCAAAGATTATGTTTAACGTATCATACCTTTTCATAAAAGGTAAGCTCCTTCCATGTGCGCCGTAGATATTGCAGGACAATGGGCAGTTCCGAGAACTCATCAATGATGATTTCTCCATCGTCGCCACGGCGAGGAGCCCCCATCTCCACTACAAGGCAGCTGCCCATCACCGTCATAGCTCCGCCAAATACTGCGAACCTGCGAGGATTACACATTCAATTCTTGCCCTTATTGCGTCACACATTTCCATCGCATTTCGAAGAATTCGTAATATTAGTATTTGCTTTTGGTCATGTGCTCGAAAAATTCACTTGCTTGACAACATAAACAAATTAAACACAAATTATAGCTAAATAAAATATATATTATAACCAGTTTCAAATAATTCAATACTAATCAAGATCAGTATGAAAAAATTAATTTACACAAAAGTCCTGACTTTTAACTTTTGTTTGAATGTCTTTTTCTCTGAATTTTTGACACCCAATTAAATTAAAATGTTATGTGCTTATTTCATAAAACTTGAGATCACCATCATCATCTGCCTAGCCTTTTCCCAAACTATCTTGGGGTCGGCTTCCAGTCTAACCGGATGCAGCTGAGTACCAGTATTTTACATGAAGCGACTGCCTATCTGACCTCCACAACCCAGTAACTGGGTAATACGATAACCCTTGGTAAGACTGGATGTTAGACTTTTAGCTTCTGACTACCCGTAACAACTGTCAAAGATCTACAAATGACAGCCGGGACCAACGGCTTAACGTGTTTTCCGAGGCACGGAGGAAACTCGATATGTAATTATGGTGACCCATCCACAGACCAACCTCGGCAGGCACGGCTTAACCTTAAAGATCGACCTGGGCGGCTGTTATTATTTAGCCACGAGCTCCTCAAAACTAAACTTGAACACAAAACAACAAAACACCATCATAAAACTTGGGATACCAAATTTTAATGTTAATTTATGGTATGTGGTGGTGTACCTCTAGTAGTCTAGAGAAAATGCAATATATGAATTTCAGTTCTCAGTGCCTAGAGATTGTAAGAATGGCCTAATGGTTGTTTTTCATGACATACCCCATCTTCATCCGTCTCCAACTCTTCTCGTTTTCTTCTGTCTTCTCCTTGTTCTCCTGTTCAAACTTCTCTTGTTCTTTTTTAATGGCTTGTGCATCTTCCGTGGACAGTGGTGATTGTGGGAAAAAACGGCCCAAAATATCTGATTTCTCAGCTTCCTTTTTAGAATTACCTAGGAAATATAAAACATATATGTCCATACCATCACACTTATAATACTTGAAGGGTTAGGTAGAAGAGTACCGAAATCTGCCTTTTTTCCTGTGATGTTTAAGTCATTGATTGGGTACAAATCTAGACTTGTTTTGTATAATGGGCTGGTTTCCGAAACTCCACATCTAAAGAGCGTATTTTGTGTATGGGTGGTAACATTAAAAAATAAAAATTTAGACTTTGGTTGCTACAGAGAAATTCTGATCTGCTAGAAAAACTTGAACAAATCATATTAATTAAATTAAAATTAATTCAACCTTTTAGCGAGTTTTACTGAAGTGCCTCTACAAACCAGTACAAACTTACTTACAAAAATAAATTTCATTCATTATTTAGGAGCATTACAGGAAGGTTTGAATTTTTAGAATACAAAATGAAGTCACACACTGACAATAATATCCCTAAAATTCTTTTGACAAATCAATTTAATTAATGTAAATGTATGATGTAATGAGAGTGAAATATTTAAAAAGCTAATGTATATTTTAATAGCAGGTCTGCTGAATATACTTTAAATCCTTAATTATTTTCCAAGATTAAACTGTTCTAACAAAGATTAGTCCTCTGGACAGAGATCTGGAAGAACAGAAGCTTTTGAGGAGGGGCAATACAGGCTAGTAGAAAAAAAGAAAAGCCAACCATGTGACATGGCTTTATTGATCTCTTACATCAGCATTAATTTATTATGTTGTTTATAACTGAGGCTTTTCAAGGATAAAAAATGGTTTATTTTTCAGCTAAGTATTATGATGAAACGTATAGTTTGGGCCTCCTTCACTGGTTAGTTCGAGACGTTTCGAGCCGAGTGAGTGTACCCACTCACTCGTCTCGAAACGAATGATTTATGACAACACCTGTGATGTATTGTAGTGATTTAAATAGCTTATTGATAGCAACTGGTAATATTGCCAAATATAATTGAAACTATTTTAATACTATTCTATAAAGGGTTACTGTAATTATCACATTATTGATTCAACATTTGCCGGGCAAGGGCGAAAATTGGATACTAACCTATATTTTCCGTACTGTATAATTTTGGCGCGTTGGCGGAAAGTAACCATATGTTCTGCTTTAAAAAAAATTTGGACTGCAGATTAGCTACCTTACAACACGCAGTTCTTGTTAGAAAAAGCACTTTCCTGAAAGACATTATTTCATTTGAAAAATCACATTCACAACAAATGAAGAAACGTCATTGAACTGTCACTGTTCTAGTGTAGTGATGGGATACATTACATTATTTTCCTGTGGTTTTCACGCACTTTGTTGGGTGCGAGTTGCGTGCGAGTTTACTCATTATTTAGGGCTGCCATAAATGCTGAAATGCTGACGGATATTTTGTACATTTTTTTTTATAATGTGTTGCTAATTGAAGAAGGATAAACCTTGGATGATGACAGGAGCAAGATTCATTTCTAAAGATGGGTTTATGAAGAGAAATTAAAAAAGAACGTGGTTAAAACGTCAATTTTGAGTCACATAAGGAAATGATTCTGCTGATAGGCCAACCAACAGAACTGGGCTAACTGACTGATTGCAGTGATGCCAACTTAGCAACTTTATAGCTAGATCTAGCTATTATTTGGTGACAGACAGCTACAATTTAATGAAACTTGTAGCTAAACTTTTTAGCTACTTTTTTTAGCAACTTTTGAGGCTATCGAGATTCGTAAAGTAGGGTACCGAGTCGCGTAAAAAAATATAAAACTAAACTCGAATCTATGTTCATAGATGCTATGGTAGGTACAGGTCTCAGGAAAAGTGGTAAATGCTGCTATAACTGTGTTTTGCTTAAAGATATACTACAAAAAATGGGCACTGCTGAAAAATATTTTAAATCAACGAAAGATACTGATCCCCAGCCATCGACATCTTCTTCTTTAAATAATTAATTTTTGATTTATTTTTTATTCAATAACGTACACAACACATTTTTAACTCTCTTGTTAGAATTAATGAAAATAAAAATGATTGTCAGGAATTTACATTTCATTGTAACCTACTTATCTACTGTATATAACATTTAGCTACTTCTAGCAACTTTTTGGGGTACAAAAAACTGGCAATCTAGCAACATTTTAAAATTGTCTAGCTACTGGGTAAAGCTAGCAGTTGGCAACACTGACTGATTGACCGGGACCCATAGTTTCACCGGGTCAAGTCCCGGTGTACCGGGACGCATGTATGGCATATGGAAATTATTTCAATTAGACCACCTTTGATGATCAAAATAGATAATAATTAATTCTATTGGTTTTTGTTGTCCGTCCGCAAACGTAATTATCGGTTATTATATTAGTTATCGGGGGCTAATCAGCTCCCATATTCACAAACGCTCGGTTTCGTTTTCAAGATAAATAATTTACGCATCACTCAGCAAGTGATCCGTAAATTATTTATCTGTGAACTTTAAAAGCATTCCATTCCAAAATCAACATAATGTCATGCATGAAGTGGAAAGGTTTGTAGGCAAGTCATGCCTAAAAGCAAGCATTTTACATTTTGGCAGTAATCTGTTCTGGAAAGAAATATTGTGATTTTTAAAACTTAAGTTGAACTTGGGAAAAAGCACGGAAAACACAAAATTGGAAATTATTTGCAATGATAAATGAAAAGGATAGTTGCCGATAATAAAACGATGTCATCAATAAGCAAACAATCATCTTTGATGAACTTTATCAAGAAAACTGCTGGAAATTCGAGTTCAAACAATACAAGGTAGCTAAACTTTATTCTGTTATTTCCGCGTTGTTTTCGTTAAATAAAAGCAAACAATCACTTTAAAATAGTACCATTTTAATCGACTTCATAACAGTGTTATGTAAATGAAGAATATTTGTGTGTAAATTACTACATAATATGGAGGGTAGTGATTAATAAGTTCCTTGTGTGTGTTTTTATTGAATAATAAAACCGCGTGAATTTTGTGAATAGTATTTGAAAGAACCATCTAAAATTCTAAATCTTGAGATCTTGGTCAGTGGGTCTTCAGGGCTCTAGCATTAAATAACTTTTCACAACCTTGTTTACTTTTATTGTCATCCTTAGTATAAATAATTATCAGCTGTTGTCAAACAATTCAATTTAATTATTATCTTCTAAGTAAAACTTAAATGAAGGTAAACATGGAAGATATAGAGATCATTAACCTGTACTATTTTTTATCTGAAATATGCTTCCCAAATTATTTACAGGGAAACTCGTTGTGGTAGCATGATGAGGGTTATCAAAACAGGTTTAGACATGCTCTATTTAGGAAACAAAGACTATTAAAATATTTACAAGGGAATTCCGGGACAAGACGAAGAAAATTGTAATCGACTATGACTGTTTACCTTGTTTTATGCTTTGCAAAGATTATTATTTTCCCATTAACTGTTAAAATTTTCCAGTGAAAGCAAAAATGAGCAGGTCTCAGAGAAGAAATCAAGATTTGTGTTTAAATCCAAGTCATCAGGATCAACAGCTAACTGTGAGTATCGTTCTTTATCTTACATGATCTTAGCTAATTATTTAGCCAAACTTTTGCTTGAAATCGCAACACAAACACTAAAATTGTCTCATTCTGGACACCCACAAAGTGCAACCATTTATTTCCAGGCCATTAAAAGGCAGTTTTGAATGTCAAGCTCAAGGAAATATAATTGATTGTAACTGCCCATACGCAAGTGTAGTTTTGTATTGAGAAGAATGTGCTACCATTACTATGGTTTTGTGGGGCTTAGTTTATAATTTTTCATAAATTGTGACTAAATAAATAATAAAAATAAATCTACGTAATCCTTAAATCTGTGACTCTTATTTGTGACAGTGGCAGGCATTAGTTTAAATATCAATGGACATTTAAAATTGTTATGAATATTTACAATATTTATTTTTCAGGGACACCTCCATTTAAAAAAGCTACAGATGATCAAACTATGGCAAGTATATTTTTGTACAGTTTTTTTTTGTAGGGATTTTATGCCTTATGTTAATCATATTATACATTAGAGATACAAACACATTTTTTTTAAATCTTCTGGTATGTGACAAATAAAATATATTTAGCAAAGTCTTTTAAAATGTATGTTCCATTATCATCAAATTGTCTCAAATAAATGAACATTGATTAATTGTTTATTTGCATGACAATAATATTTATATTATGTTACAGATCGTACCAACCAAAGTGATCCCAACCTCAAAATTGTTGAATGGGTATCAAGAGCCAGTAAGTAATGGAGTCAGTCCAATTACACACAATAATAAAACGCGAGATGATAATCAAAGCCATGACATGTTTGAAATGGATGTGGTAAGTCAGCACCCATATTTTGAATCCCACTTGCAATCAAAATCAGAAAAATTTTGAAGGAAATTCGACTCTATTACTTCGTGTAATTCATCTGCTCAACGACATAAAATAGGCAATGAATGTTTTAGAATTGACAAAATGAATGTCGCTGTGATTGTAAGTGTGTTACGCAAATCTATCTCAGTACCAACATATCATAAGACTTGAACAATGTCTGGACTTTAAAAGAGATAGTGACCTCTGAGTTTGTGTATTCAGGTTGAAAAGACAGCCTCATCTTGTTTTTTTTTTTTAAAAAAAGGACCTGTTTGTAAAAACACGTATTTGCAAAAAACATCATTTATCACTTTGGTTAGAAAAACACTAGAGGATCTAAGCGAAAACGCCCGACAGAATTTTGGCTGCTTGGCTCATGCATGAGCCATGAACTCATGAGCTACTACTAAAAAAACCGGCCAAGTGCGAGTCGGACTCGCGCACGAAGGGTTCCGTACCATTATTTATAAAAACGAGCAAATAAATTACTTCATTGTATGGGAGCCCCCCCTTAAATATTATTTTATTCTGTTTTTGGTATTTGTTGTTATAGCAGCAACAGTAATACATAATCTGTAGAAATCTCAACTGGCTAACTTTCATGGTTCATGAGATACAGCCTGGTGACAGACGGACGGACGGACAGCGAAGTAATCAGTAATAGGGTCCCGTTTGACCCTTTGGGTATGGAACCCTAAAAACATGATATCTGATAGCGATAAAGATATCAACTAAGAGGAGAGATAAATATGATTTTAACATGTTTTATATGACTGTCTTGTTTACCTAGTGGTCGCCTGCTGAGCCTGAGTTCTTGGGTTCGATTCCCGGGTCGGGCAAATTGTTATTTGGTTTTTCCATCAGAAATTTCTCAGTAGCAGCCACGGAGCCTGGATTTGTGCCCGGTTGAAGGCAATAGGCTCGCCCCTTATTACATGGGACTAAAACATAACTGGCGAAATTTGGGTGTTCTGTTAGGTAGACCTCTGCCTTAATGTGGACATACGGTTATCACGATGCACAAAGTAGTAACATTTATAGATATGTTATACAACACTGGGCCAAGAACAGAACCCTGTGGTACTCCAGCTTCCACTCCATTCAATCTTGATCGTGCTTCGCCCTGTTTAACTCTGAAGCAGCGGTCCTTAAACCAATATGGACATATGGTATCCAATTGTGGGGTGTAGCCAGCAAATCCAACATTCTCTGCCTGCAAAAGGTCCAAAATGGTATACTAAGAGTAATAATAAATTTTAAAAAATATAGATATCCTACACGTAGGAATGGCCAAGGTCTGAGTCAACTAGCCAAGAGTGTAATCTATAGATAGTTGCTTGGATGGACATGCTTTACGTGCTTTGAATTCATTGCACATATCATGTTCGCGGCCATATCGGGAACTGTTAGTCATATATTTTGATGCAATTTCCGTAAATTCTTACTTACGTAATTTGAACTTTGTCTTTTTTTTCTGAGGGTTTGAATCACGTTCCATTTGAGGCCTGTAAAAACTTATAATTTAGGTTTTTTTAATAACTTTACTTTTGTAAATAACTCTATCTGAAGTGACTTTCAGGGGAGACCTTTTTAATGAGGTAAAAATCCCACACTCCCTGGTTGTATCCCCAAAGGCAGGCCCCTTTAGGAAGGTCTTCCCCCGGTAACAAGAAAAAGGTGTAACCATAATATGTACACAAGCTAGGCCAGCTACAGTAAAAGGGCTTTACCAAAGTGTTTAAATGACATTGGCTTCTCTCAAGGATTGTCATGATGGTTGAAGGTCTCATACATTATTACTATTAATATGGATCCCAACAATTTTAGGATGATATTGAAGACTTTCCTGTAGCATTTAAAAAGAAACCTAAGTCCCGAACACCAGAGAAACTAAACAGATCAATTAGGATAAGCTCAACACCAACCCCACCGAAGAATAAACATGACACACCACAAAAAGAAAAGAAGATTTTGAAAACTCCTGAAAAACCGCGTGTAAAAGACAAGGACCCTTTGAAGAATATAATGGTGGACGATACAATATCTGGGTTCTTGGAGACTGTGGCCAAACATCCTGCACTGAGGAGTAATAAGGTAGATCATTTTATACATAAAAACAATGTCCAACCCTACATAAATACAATATCCAACTCTACATAAATCCAAAATCCAACCCTGCAATGGTCCCGACGAGGGAGGGATGCGTATATTAGAACAGGCCGGCTTTTCAGCTACTTGTTATGAGAATGTCTACCGTAATCATGTAATGAAGTGCGTTGCTAGTATCACTAAACTGCTTTGCAACAGGGTCATTTTCGCTGTGAGTAAAATAATATTGAAGAGCAACACATTTCAATAACCTTTTTTCATGTTTTAGGACTTAATAGAACCTGGAGACAAAGAACAATGTAAAGAACTGTACATAGATTTATTAGAGAAAATATTTCATGCCTTTGACAAAATACCAAATTGTATAAAGGAAAAATTCCCAGGTTATGATAGACGAATTTATGCTAAAGTAAAACAATTACAATATAAACTAAAGAAAATAATAGCTAAACCTGTTAGCGTAAGTGCACAAATATCACAAAGTAAAGTAGACAATAGACTTAGTAATGATGACAATAAATTTAATGGTAGTAATAGTCCTTCCCTACTTAGTAAATATGATGATGATATAGACGACTTTGACCTAGTGTCTAGTGGTGTACATAAAAGAGTAACAGAATGTCTCCAAAAAGCTAATAATTCTGGAACTGCGACATCCACGCCTGATTTTGTTTCCAATGATAAAGGACCAAGAAATGAATTACCGAAAAAAGCTTTGTCGTTCGACGCGTTTTCACCACTCAACAATTCGTCTAAATTAGAAACTAGTTGTCAATCTGAATCAGAGAACACAAGTACATCTGAACAAGTTAAGGGAAAGGGGAAGTTCGTGTTCAAAAAGCCTTCTAGACTTACGATAGAAGAAAACAAATTAACGCCAAACAAAGACATACCGTCATGTACTGCTGAGAGAATTAGGAGTGCTTCGGAAAGACTGAAACCTTTGGCTACGACAGAAGCGCCGAAATGTGCTCCAGTCGCTCAGAGCTCGGTAGAGTTCCAACCACCACAGCTAAGCAAGAACTCTCTGATGCACAGCAACAGAATTAGCACGGATTCCGTTAAAGAAAATGAAGAGGATAGCGAACGAATGTGTGACTATGAAGTGCCAATCGACATGGATGACGTAACAGATTTTATGCCGGAAGCAACTCAAACGAGCGTCATCAACATCAGTGATTCTGTCGCGAGTACCAGTAACGCAGATGTAGCGAACAGTCTTGCAGATATACCCGTTGATGAAGAAGGCTGGCCGGAATATAGACCAGAGGACTTTGAAGAAATTATAGACGATATGGGCAAACAGGAGCCACAAGTGGTCAATCTGATGGATGACTCGATTGTGAAGGCGAAGCCTAAGTATGAAGGGATGGGTGACTTCCACGCGGGCACACAGAACGATGGCATCACCGGTGAGTTGCTGTTTTTGTGTTAAAAAGTTAAGTTAAGTTTTTAATACAGACCCTTTTTTTGTAGATATTGGCAAAACTTAATGGATGTGATGAGGTCTATAAATGCAATAAAACAAAAATAGCGATGATCATCATCATCTTCCTGCCCTTGTCCCATTCTACTTGGGGTGGTGCAACACGTTTTCTTCATCCATTCTCCCCTATCAGACGACACGGCATCATTTACTCCTTTCTCTTTAATATCCCTATCTGGTACCTAGGTAGTGATGAAGGACGGGTGTTTTAGGGAACTGTCTTATGGTACATTGACTTTAAAAAAGTGCCGATACGCACCCGTGAAGTTTTGCCAAAGGTCCTGCTTAATTGACACTTCGGGAGTTAGAACCGAGCCAGGCATAAAAGAATCACTTGGGTTACAGGCGAGTTCGATGGCTTGAATTATCCTCACTCGGGGCCGATGATGGAGGTGTTCCAGGAGCGGTTCGGGCTCAAGTCCTTCCGCCCGAACCAGCTGCAGGTCATCAATGCCACGCTGTTGGGATACGACTGCTTCGTGCTCATGCCCACCGGGGGCGGTAAGTCACCGAGTTCCTTACCTTATTTCAAATTGTCATCGTCTGCCTGCCCGTGAGTCCTAGTGCTGTAGGAAGAAGAGCGACGGCGCTTTGAAGGTGTTGCGGTACTTGGGGTTAACGCGACACGTTTTCAGCGTGACTGCTGATGGAATGGAAGAAAAAAAAGTGTTGCGTTAACCCCAAGTAACGAAACACGTTTTCTTCTTCCATTCCGTCAACAGTCACGCTATCACTCTCTATTCGCATTTGTATTCATCACTCTTTCCACACGACGACTGCTAAAGAAAAGAGTGTTATGTTTTTGTCAATGTGTTTTTTTGTCTCCGCGGTCACTTTAAATTTTCCTCTTATATATTTTACTGATTCCATTTCATTTTGGTGCTTATTGCAATCATACAGCCAAACTGATAACTGACCCTACTTAAGCTTAATTTTCTACACTCATTCATATGCAATTAGATCATAGAACATATAAATTTCCCTGGCAACAAACTCACTATATTCTTGTGGTGAATAAAGAATAAAATAACATTTATTTGCCTACTTTTGGTATTATAAAATGTCTCTGAGAGGTGTGTCAGCTAACTTATGTCCTAATAATGGATCTGTGTTTGTTGTGGTCTGTTAATGCGCAATGTTTGAGATTACTCAAACAGCTCGCGTGTTCCATTTGTTGTGGGCTCACTGTTATTTAATTATTTACTTTATTTTAAGGGGACGCGGAGCCTTCGTTCTGTCGATAGGCCACCGCTTGAATCCTTTCTTTTTAGGGTCTTACAATATATCGCCCATTCCGTGATTAACCCTTGTGGGGTATATATCACGAAGTTAATTTTAGCCTTTGATATCTGCAGGTAAATCTCTGTGCTACCAGCTCCCGGCGATAATGACGCCCGGCGTTACCATAGTAATATCACCGCTCAAGTCACTCATTCTGGACCAAGTCAACAAACTGCTGTCGCTTGATGTAAGTTATTTGGAATAGAATGTCAAGTCGCGGAAAATTATTGCCCATAAATTCACGGTGGATTGGGAAGGTCGACCAAAGCTTATTGTGGATGGCGCGTCTATAGTTACAACCCAATCTGAACAATGAAGTCAAGATGTTTAGGAATTCCCTGTAATGCTAGTAATGTTTGCGATAAATAAATAAAACACTAACAGATTATCAACCATTGATGGAAAAAAAGTCACATTTTTATCGTCCTCGTATATGTTGCAGCGTGGTTGTTTCGCCGATTGAATGACATTGTTAAGAGGAGGTGCTGTTGGTAAACATTTTTGATATTGTTTGTGGAAATGGTATTGAAAATAATGTTAGTTTAAAAAAATCTAATAAAATACGCTTTAGAGTGACGTTATTTTATTTCTCGTATACTTCTCAGCAAACCCTTTCATTTGATACCAATATCATGGGCATGTATAATAAATAACTAGTCCGCCATCTTTGGGAGTCCGCCATATTGGATTTAGAATGACGTCACTTGACTCACCATGCACTGTCATCCCAAATGAACATGGCGGAAATCGAGAAGTGCGTCAAATTTAACTTCTAAGATTTTTTTAACATAGTTACAGGTAAAGCTAATAAAAGTGTGTTAAAAAAGAAAACCTGCTTGGAGTACCTCCGCGCGGAAGAAGTGAAACTTCGTAATGTGGATATGAGTGCTTTCATACCCCCTCCATGGTAGCGTTAAACGTTTAACGCAACCTTGTTGGAAGTCGCCTTAGAGGTTTCACTTCAATAACAAGATAATCACAACCACATTTCAATCGCAAAAAAACCACGCACTATAGTATGACAAGGTTAACGCGGTAAACGCAACGTTTCAAACAGGAATTTCTCAGTAGCAGGCACGGAATCTGGATTTGTACCCGGTTGATGGCAATAGCCTCGCCCCCTATTACATGAGAACTAATAACCATAACTGGCATAATGTGGGTGTACTATTCGGCACACCTCTGCTGCCCCTTCGAGGATTTCGGGCGTGATGTTAAGATGTTACGTATAGCTTGGTATGTCGCGCGTGTACAAGCTCACATGATGAAACTGCCGTATTATCTAGATCCCCGCAGCGCACATGTCTGGTGACGTATCCCTGGCCACGTTGGACGAGATCTACCACAAGCTCTCCCTGCGCGAGCCCGAGATCAAGCTGCTGTACGTCACGCCCGAGAAGATCAGCAACTCCTCCAAGTTCCAGAACATGCTCAGCATGCTCTACTCGCGCGGGAAACTTGCTAGGTAATGTAAACCACTACAAAAGCCGTTAATTACAAAATGAAAATATTTTTTTTCACGCCAACCTTCACCGGCTACAGGCACTCGGTTTGAATTAGTCGTTTCCTGTGGAGAAGAACCGGTAGGAAACATCAAAAACGGAACTTGACACTTTATTTTAGGCGCCGATTTATTATATAATTTATAAATTAATTGTAAAAATTTTATCTGCTTTAAGTGACGTCACAGATTGCTATTGTCATCAAAATCCATGGGGAAAACACGTTTATAAAGCATATACATGTTTCAATTGGGGTACTGATCCTTGATCAATAAAAATGTTGCGGCAGGTTTGTGATCGACGAAGCGCACTGCGTATCTCAGTGGGGCCACGACTTCCGGCCCGACTACAAGCGCCTGTCGGTCCTGCGCGCGCAGTTCCCGGACACCAGCATCATCGCGCTGACGGCCACGGCCACGCCGCGCGTGCGCACGGACATCCTGCACCAGCTGCACGTGCGCAGCTGCAAGTGGTTCCTCAGCAGCTTCAACCGGCCCAACCTCGCGTATCGGATACTAGAGAAGAAACCTAAGGCTGTCAACCAGGATGTTGCCGCACTTATCAAGGAAAAGTTTTTCAAGTCAGTTCCATCATTGTCTTCCTGGCCTTGCCCCATGTTAATTGGGGTCTGTGCAACAAGTTTTTTCTTCTATTCTCCTCTATTAGCCGCTACGCTATCATTGACTCCTCTTTCTTTCATATTATTCCTCATACAGTCCACCCATCGTTTCCTTGATCTTCCTTTACTACTACTACTACTTTTCAAGTTAGTTGTATATGTTGATAAGTTGTCTAGTGCCCTTTGAATAAACATTCTCTTGCCCTTTTCCCAATGGGATTGCGCAGCATGTCTTCTTCACCCATACTTCTCATAAGTCGTAGTCATCTCATAAGTGGTCCTGTACGAGGCCAAAAGGCCCGTATCTCAGCATGGTGCGGTAACGTTTTCAAAAAAGTTACAGCGCTTATATTCTGAAAGTACCCAAAATGATGCCACGGTCAGATACGAATAAAAATGTCATCATCATCATCTGCCTAGCCTTTTCCCAAACTATCTTGGGGTCGGCTTCCAGTGTAACCGGATGCAGCTGAGTACCAGTATGTTACATGAAGCAACTGCCTATCTGACCTCCACAACCCAGTAACTGGGTAATACGATACCCCTTGGTAAGACTGGATGTCAGACTTTTAGCTTCTGACTACTCGTAACGACTGTCAAAGATCTACAAAAAACAGCCAGGACCAACGGCTTAACGTGCTTTCCGAGACACGGAGGAAACTCGATATGTATTTATGGTCACCCATCCACAGACCAACCTCGAATAAAAATGTATTGTAACAAAATTAAGTAAATAAACATACTGCTTTCCAGAATGTCAGGCATCGTGTACTGCTTGTCGCGGAAGGAGTGTGAGAGTTTGTCGATAGACCTGCGCAAGGCCGGCATCCAGTCTGCGCCCTACCACGCCGGGCTCAGCGACAAGAAGCGGGAGGAGGTGCAGGCCGGCTGGGTCGCTGATCGGTATAATGTGGTGAGTGAGCTGTTAGTTACTACCACGCCGGGCTCAGCGACAAGAAGCGGGAGGAGGTGCAGGCCGGCTGGGTCGCTGATCGGTATAATGTGGTGAGTGAGCTGTTACTTACTACCACGCCGGGCTCAGCGACAAGAAGCGGGAGGAGGTGCAGGCCGGCTGGGTCGCTGATCGGTATAATGTGGTGAGTGAGCTGTTACTTACTACCACGCCGGGCTCAGCGACAAGAAGCGGGAGGAGGTGCAGGCCGGCTGGGTCGCTGATCGGTATAATGTGGTGAGTGAGCTGTTACTTACTACCACGCCGGGCTCAGCGACAAGAAGCGGGAGGAGGTGCAGGCCGGCTGGGTCGCTGATCGGTATAATGTGGTGAGTGAGCTGTTACTTACTTGAAAGGAAATTAATTTTTGTAAATAAGACGAGGTAGGAGTTTGATTGCTCTCAAACGAAACACAGAAACAAATTCGGAGAACATAATTTTTTATATATAATTTTATTAATCTTTACTTTGGCTTGGTTTGATCCTTTGATCAAGTGGTAAATTGAGTTGAATTTTATTTTCCTAAAACTTTAAACTCTCAAAGTTAGGCATGAATTATATTTCTCTCGGTATATTGTAATATTTCCTGCGTATATACGTGGAAAATTTTTGTTGCGACTGGCTGTAGTGACCAAAATTCAGTCGGGAGGATATTACGACTCGATTCACCGTAACGGTTTTGTTGTTTTATTCAGATCTGCGCGACGATCGCGTTCGGCATGGGCGTGGACAAGGCGGACGTGCGCTACGTCATCCACCACAGCATGCCCAAGTCCGTGGAGGGGTACTACCAGGAGGCGGGCCGGGCCGGCCGGGACGGGGACGTCGCCACGTGCCTGCTCTACTACTCCTACTCCGACGTCGTGCGGTACAGGAGGCTGCTTGAAAGTATGATGGATTTTTTATTTCATTTTACTGCCTGACATTATTTTTCCTCCCAAAAATATTAGTTCGATAACATCCGCGTATAATTTGACAAATAAGGCCTAGACTGTTATCTTATATATTGTAGTACAGTAAAGCACATTTCGTTACCACTTATCTAAACCGTAGTGAAGGAAAACTTCGAAAGGAAACCGGCATTGTTTCAGAACCAAAAATTCAAAGACATGTGACGTCTACCATGCCACACTGGGCTTACGTGGATTACTTACTCAATGGAGACATTAGTCCTAACAATGTGAACATAAAAGCGGTTCAGATTCAAACTAACGTTTTTTTCGCGTATAAGCTAGTTGCGGCTTATGTGCTTACACGCGTGCCTCATCGTGCTTATTCCAGCGTGGTCTTAGCCGCTAGGTTCAGTTAGCAATACAGCCTCGAACCTGAGACCGCACTAATAGGATGGTCGTGCTTGTAGTGGACCGCAACACGACGGCGGAGGCCCGCGGCGTGCACATCGCCAACTTGCTGCACATGGTGGAGGTGTGCGAGAGTGTCTCCGAGTGCCGGCGCGCGCAGGTGCTGGCCTACCTCGGCGAGCGGTTCAACCGGGCCGACTGTGTGCGGGACCGGGTCACGGCCTGCGACAACTGTCTCAACGCGCACGACTACAAGGTATTTATACACCTGTGCCGCCACTGGAGATTAGCGTGGAAGTCAAAAGACAAAGTCAAAATTCAAAACATCATCATCTCCCCCCCAGCCTTTTCCCAACTATGTTAGGGTCAGCTTCCAGTCTAACCGAATGCAGAATACCAGTATTTTACATGAAACGATAAAATCCAAAACATTTATTTTGATAAGGGCATTAAAAGGCACTATTGAAAATCAAACTTAACAAATGAATAGAATATTTCTAGTGTGTTCATAAAAGTAATGCTTATGAAGAGGAATGAATTCGAAACTCCATAGTTAGTCTTTTTGAATTTTGTGAAAGTGAGAAGCGAGTGTGACGCATAGGTGAGGAGTTCTCGCCAGAGATGTGAACAGTCTGCGATCAACTATTGAAATAATCTAATTATCTTATGCCATTTGTAGCCGGTTGACGTGACGGAAGACTGCAAGGTGATAGCGCGCTGCATCCGCGAGAGCTGCAGCGGTCCGCGTGCTTCCTTCACGCTGCTGCACGTCGCGGACGCACTGCGCGGCTCCATGCAGGCGCGGCTGCAAGCGCTGCAGAACACGCCCTTACATGGCCGGTGAGTTACATCCGCGAGAGCTGCAGCGGTCCGCGTGCTTCATATACAGGGTGGCTGATAGTCGCCGACAATCGTCAAGGTCTACCTGTGCGCTGTGCCACTGTCTAGCTTGGTGTCACAGCATTATGCTAAGCGAGGACCGTTTTGCGTGGACGACTCATTACTTTCGTTTGCTTTATTTGTACGAGACGGGTTCTCGTGTTTGAGAAATTAAACTGTAACGGTTCCAAAATTAGCCACTTACCGTGCAGTACCTATAGGTTCCGGCTGCAACGTTCATTTTATGGAACCACGATGTAAATCCAAAACGCAGAATAAAAAATAAAACACTTTTAGAACGAGCGTACAATACTACACGATCAATGTAACGAAACTTGAAAATTTACCTGCAACTTATCTGAATAAATAAATACCTGTTCTAAGCGAATATCAAAACGAAACTGTCTTCGCGGCGTCTGCGCTATGATTTTATATTATAGTTATTTTTTTTTTTTTAAAACGTTGCCCCACACTAGGAATTTCTCCTGTATCGTGGGTGCGTTTTACAAACATTTAAACTGACACACACAAACAGCCAGACCCGGAACAACTATCTGTAGGCCATACAAATATTTGCTCCGTGCGGGGATCGAACCCGAGACACGCAGCGCAGCAGTCGATCGCTCAACCACTGCGCCAACCGTGTCGTCAATTAAGATAACAATTGTTTTTTATAAGTAGGCTGCGTAAGCGCAGACCTGAGACGACACGTTTCGGAGACTATTTTCATTAACATACCTACTACTTTCAAAGCTACTTATAATACAATGGAAAGCACTCTAAATCAAAGTACAAGTTTACGAAAATCACTAAATACTCGAATATTCTTAAAAAAAATCTTTTGTTCTGATTATTTTAAGCCATTATAACCAGAGGTCGGAATTAGGTAGTTATTTGTGTAATTACACTGATTTCATACTGCGAAAGAATAAAGTGGATATGCCTCAAATCCCGAGATAGATTTTAAAGAGCTGAAAAATCCCGTGGTTTATTAAATAAAAAAGTTATTTACTTTTACACAATTTAAACCATCTGATATCGAATGTCCGAAGTTGCAAAATTCCAATGCGAACACGCAAGGGAACATCCATATTAATATCAACATTTTGATGCAAATACAAAAATAACTTTATCTACTTCGGTTTCGTTATATTCGAATTACAAAATTGACAGCGGTTTCATTATGATTCCCATAACGACATCGGGTTGCATTATGCGAATCGTCATAAATTCTAAAACACAAGCAGAGACATTCTGAACATACAGCCAGGTACCAATAATAATAGGTCTTTACCCATGAAATTGCCGTATTGCAGTACAGACTATTTCAAACAAAAAAAGTTTTGATTGGCTATGAGTTCTAAATTCAAATTAATTTTGTTTTAAAAATATGAAATTCTATTTACAAAATCAGTCTTTTGTTTATTGATTAGCGTTGTATTTTCATTACATTTCAACATTTTTCCTCATAATGGATACTTTGAAATTTCGTGTAATTATGGAATATGAGTTCCGTCGTGGCACCAACGCGGCACAAACGACCCGTAACTTCAACGACGTTTACGGAGAGAACTGTACAAACGAACGCACAACCCGTTATTGGTTTGCTCGGTTCCGTTCTGGGAATTTTGACTTGAAAAATGAACCTCGTGGTCGTCCGGAAACTTTGGTCAACAATGATGAATTAAAGGTGATTGTTGAAGCTGATGAAACTCAATCTACAGCTGAGCTGGCAGCAGCTTTTGATGTTAGCATTAAAACAATATTGGTCCATTTGCGACAGATTGGCAAGATAAAAAAGCTTGATAGATGGGTGCCCCACGAACTTAACGATCGCCAGCGCAACGTACGCGTCGAGACTTGCCTTGCGCTGCTTAACAGGCACAGAAATGAAGGAATTTTGAACCGAATTGTTACGTGCGACGAAAAATGGATTCTTTTTGACAATCGAAAGCGCTCAGCAAGTTGGTTAGATCCTGGTTCGGTACCAAAGCAATGTGCAAAACGAAAAACCGGCCAAGTGCGAGTCTTACTCGCACACAGGGTTCCATAGCCCCAAACAATATCTTGAACTGTCATTCATTAGTTAGTAGTATTAGTTTTAAACTTCCACTCAACCGCAGAACTAAATTGGTTTTTCATAGTATGTTAATGAAAAACAAAGTTACTGCTGCAGTTTGATCAAAAAGTCCCATATCTCAAAAACTAAACATCATATCTTATTGAAACCAATTTTCGTTGATAGTTTTTTTTACGTTCTACAAACTTAAATATTTTCAGAATTTTCCTCCTCTTACTTTAGAAATTAGAGGGGGGGGGGGGACACATTTTACCACTTTGGAAGTGGCTCTAGCGCAAACTATTTAGTTTATAAAAAAATGATATTAGAAACCTCAATATCATTTTTGAAGACCTATCCATAGATACCCCACACGTAGGGCTATGATGAAAAAAATCTATGTATGGGGAACCCCAAAATTAATTGTTTTTTGAAGTGAAAACTTCTTTAGCGGCGTTGTGCACTTTTGTGATGGGTAAAAAATGTTTAATTCGCGTCAGGTCACGTGTCCTGATCGAAAATTCGTAAGACGAATTGACATTAGGTTGCGAAGGAATTTGAACTTTATGACATCTGTCATTGAGTTTGGTTTTCCAAAACTGGATAATTATCTTATGCACAAACAAAACCTTCGATTTCTCCAAAGAGGTAAAATTCGTAAAACGTATCGTAATATTTCTGTGTTAAATTTGTTATGTAATGTAAGTTGTCATGTTTGTGTATGATAGCGCAATAAATGAATATTGTATTTTACCACATAAATGATAGAACTAGATAATTAAAGCAATTCGTTCAAAATTATTTCCTAACCATATCCAAAAATGCACAACGTTACTATTCAAGTTTTCACTTCTGCCGGCACTCCCGGAGTGCAACCCGTTTTTTTTTTTCTATTTTTGTGTGAAAATCTTAATGCGGTTCACAGAATACATCTACTTACCAAGTTTCAACAGTATAGTTCTTATAGTTTCGGAAAAAAGTGGCTGTGACATACGGACGGACAGACAGACAGACATGACGAATCTATAAGGGTTCCGTTTTTTGCCATTCGGCTACGGAACCCTAAAAATGACCCCTAGAAAGGTGATGGTCACAGTTTGGTGGTCTAGTGCTGGTGTGATTCATCATAGCTTTTTACAAAACGGCGAGAGCATTACTGCAGATGTGTACATTGAAGAACTGACCACAATGATGGCGAAACTCGCACGTCTGCAACCAGCTTTGGTCAATCGGTCGTCTCCACTGCTACTTCACGACAACGCGCGGCCCCATACTGCACAACAGACCGTCTCTAAGCTGCATGAGTTGGGTTTGGAAGCTCTCCCTCATCCGCCATACTCACCAGATCTTGCGCCTTCCGACTATTACTTTTTCCAAAATTTGGACAACTTTTTAGCGGGAAAAAAATTCAATTCCCGAGAGGCAGTACAAAACGCCTTTGAAGAGTTTGTTGTCTCCCGTCCAGCTGATTTTTTCAAGAAAGGCATCCATAAACTGCCACAGCGTTGGCAAAGATGCATTGATTGCAGGGGTGATTACTTTGAATAAAAGAAATAAATAAGTTCGAAAAAAAAAATACTTTAACTTTTTTCAAACAAAACGGCAATTTCATTGGTAGACCTAATATTACTCCGAAATCGAGAATGTAAATGATGTTTTCAAAAATAGAACAAGTTTAGAACAAAAGTATAGTATACTATTTGGCTGTTGCGGCTACAAGATCTTTGCCTTTTATACCTAATAAAGACTTAATAAAAAAATAAAGTAAAAAGTGGACGCGGGTATATGTTTAAGCCAAATTTTATTTAAAATGTCTTCAACATCAAGTGATATTGAAAATACTCCACCAGATATAACAAATAGAGCAGTTGCGGCTACCGAATTAGATAAAAATACTTACTTATATCTGTGTTTTATTCCTTCCTTCGTAGATAAAATCTTGTATGCAACTGTACGTTATTGTTCTTTTAAGAACTCGTGCTCACCTATTTCTGAAAATAGCCTTTCGCTGTAAACGCTACTGCCAGGTGCTTGCAAACTAATAAGTTATTAGTTTACAAAAGTGTAAACCTTCAATATCATAGTTTCAAATCAACGTATTCCAAAACCATGCATGTCATCATCATTCATTTCATCATTTCAGCCCAAAAGACGTCCACTGCTGGACATAGGCCTCCCCAAGTGTCGCCATATTGACATTTTGGGGGTTTTGCCATAATTGCCACGCTTGTCAGGCGGGTTGACGATCGCAGTACGGTTGTAACAAAAGCACAGAGAACGCTGCTGCCCATTCTCTGGAAAGTCCCTTAGTCGCATCTTACGACACCCACGGGAAGATATGGGATAGTGCTATTCTTTACGTCCGACACCATACAGAACCATGCATGTGCATGGTGACATCTATGTAATTTTTTGACTTTATTAAGCGTGTGTAATTGTGTACCTACCTACTCGAAATATTTGCACGACTGATAAGTCGAATATATTGAGTCATATAAAAATGGCACTCGTATTAAAAGACCGTCCATAACGTAACAGTTGCATAATTAGCTATTACCTAATTCCGACCTCTGATTATAACACTTGTCGCGAACACATGGTGGAGTGTTAATAAATATCTGTGTTAAATCTGTTAACGTGTACACAGTTGCAAGTCGTGGCACCGCGGGGACCCGATGCGCCTGCTGCGTCAGCTGGTGGTGCGCGGCTTGTTGGCGGAGAAGCTCGTCGTCAACAACGACATCGCCAGCGCATACGTCGTGCTAGGACCCCAGGTTGACAAGTATGTACAAACTAATATCAACCTTAAGTATGGGTACGTTAAGCTGATTTCAGAATAAATATACAATATAGTCAAAGAGTTGTCTTATAATTTTGGCACTGATTACCTCCTCCGGTATCCCCATAGAAAACAGTTATGGTGCCACACATTAATGCATTTGCACTGATTACAACTCGATGCTCGTAATTTAGAATATTAATATTAAATTTAGAGAATTAATGATGTATGAAACGTGGACTTTACGGTTTTTGGGGTCACTGATACCGAAACTGATGTCAAAATGAAAATTCAAGATGACGCCGACGAAAATTTCTATTTTATTCGTCATGGGTGTCATTTCCATGGTTTTTCGGTCGCTGATAACTAAAATGAAAATTGCGGTGACAAATAGAAATTGAATTCTCATTTTTTTCTTCGCCTCATGAAGAGTCAATTTTGTGTAAAGGGTTACAGAAATTGGAGTGTTCGCCACTGTTGTATTATATATGTTGGTGCGTGCGTGTACAGACTGATGCGCGGCGGCCTGCGCGTGGTGTTCCCGATGAAGCTGGCGGCGGCGGCGCCCGCGCCCGCGCCCGCGCCCGCCCGCGCGCCCGACAGCTCGCCCGTGGCCGCGCTGCTCAAGCGCCTGGAGGAGCGCTGCTACGCCGACCTGGTTGAAGCTTGCCGGTAATACAACGCAACTCTATTTTTACGTAACACTAGATCACGAAGACCAAAACCGAAGAAAACCGCACGGAGAGAAGAGTAAAATGTTATGAGAGAGAGAAAATAATTGATTGCGCCCGTAATCTCCGAAGGGGCAGGCATATAGGTGTACTGGTAGTACATCTACATTTTGCCAGTTATATTTAAGTCCTACGTAGTCGGATGCGAGTCTTTTGCCATTGACTGGGCACAAATGAGAAATTCCTGATGGAAAACCCTATAACATTTTGCCCGACTAAAAA
The DNA here is from genome assembly GCA_949152445.1 of Cerastis rubricosa. Lineage (NCBI taxonomy): Eukaryota > Metazoa > Arthropoda > Insecta > Lepidoptera > Noctuidae > Cerastis > Cerastis rubricosa. The sequence goes on from OX424541.1 coordinate 2,183,888, forward strand.
ATAGTACGACGAGGCAGTTGCGATTAAGTTCCCATTAATTTACTTGGCAAATAATTTCAAACATTTTTTTTATTTATTTGTTTGGTAAGTAGTGGTTATTCGGAACGTCGTGAAATAAGCCCTTAGTATAACATGCTATGTGTCCCTCCAGTGAGATGGCGTCTGCGCGCGGCGTGTCGCTGGCGACGGTGCTGCCGCAGGCGGCGCTGAAGGCGATGTCGGCGCGCATGCCCGAGCTGCCCGAGCACATGCTGGCGCTGCCCTACGTCACACGCGCCAACTACCACAAGTACGGCGAGCAGCTGCTGCACATCACCAGCGCATACGCTATCGAGAAGATGGGTGAGACACTCATATCCGCATTATAATTTTCATCACTGGCAGAGAGCAGTGGTGGCACCGACTTACGCTTAGCATGTCAAATAAGCAACAAACAATTAACATGACGACACGATTGGCGCAGTGGTTCAGCGATCGACTGCTACGCTGCATGTCGCGGGTTCGATCCCCGCACGGAATAAATATTTGTGTGATACAGATAGTTGTTCCGGGTCTGGCTGTTTGTGTATGTTAGTTTTTCATGTAGACCTCACTATTGTTATCGGCGCTCCCGAAAATCATGAAAACGACTCCAATGTCCAAACTAACGAAGCCGAAAAATGTTCTTTCAAATTTTTGACTTTAAATTAAATTAATTAATTAATTAATTATTTTATTAATTAATTAAATTAATTTTTATATTAAATTAATTTTTAAATTTTTGATTTTTTTTTGATTTTTTAGATTTTCATTTAGATCCCACTATCCGCGCCCTGAAAACCATGAAAACGACACCCATGTCGAAAATTTGAAACTTTTTTTTCCGCCATATTGGATTTTCATTTAGACCTCACTATCGGCATCAGCACTCCCAAAAACCATGAAGACGACTTCCATGTCAAAAATTTGAAAGAACATTTTTCGGCATCGTTGGCCTAAGAACCAACAGAGACGTGAATTTATTTTTTGTGTTTTATATAATGTATAATATTTGATTGAAACTAAATTAAAAGTACGGACACCTCAAAGAATTAAAAAAAAATCAAAGCACTTTCGGATTTTGAGGTTATAATTAGGACAATAGAAACATACGGTAGGTAATAATAACTTAGCGTTTATTAGTGAATATAAGTACCTACTTACACAGGATTTTATCTTACTAACGTTTCATTACACATTACTAGACGGAGCTATTATTTCGAAAACAGCGGTTATATTCTCGTCATATACCGCCAATGCTGAGTTTTAAAGAGTTTACGTGTGATGTTATGCCATCCTTGTTTTCTATCCTACACGTTGTGCAAGTAAGAGCAATATCGGTACCTATAGTTTTCATTTAATTATCGGTCAAATTCTATCGTCGAAGCGGACCAGAATCGAGGAGTCGGAGACGTAGGTCGCAGATCGAACACTGGATGCGCGCGCCGTGCTAGTGACTTTACTATCAAATGTCAAATGTTGTCATCTGTCAATTTCGCCTGTGAATGTGGATCTTGCTCGCAAAGATTATAATAATAGAAAATAGCTAGCTCGTTTCACACAGCGCTTACAACGTTTTAAACTATTTGTAAATAAAAAAGCCTTATTCATAGATCAAGCGCTGAAAATACCGAGTTTTGTAACGTTTGTCTGTGTCAAACCCTTATGAATAGCGCTGTCACAAAAACTTGGCAGTATGCCACAATACCTTCGCCTGATAAAAACCTAAAATTGAAACACCAATAAATAACACCGGGGAATAAGACAGTGAAGTGAATTACTTTTTAAAATGTTTTCGAAATTATGTTTGTGAGTTCTATTGAAATAATTGTAATGAAAGTTATAAAAAAAGTAATTGTTGAGGAAGGTATTAAATGATACTCTCAACCTTTTCTTGGTAATATAAATGAAGTATATTCAAGTTAATAAATTGAGAAGGCACATTACATTTATAATGGTGACGAGACGCGATCGCGACATAAAGGTACGTAACGTATGTATGCGACCGCTCTGTATTGCCAACTAATGACGGCGCGCGAGCGTCCGGCGGCCTGGCGTGGCCCCCCGCGCGCGCGCCTCTGCTTCCGTCGTCTTATGGATGCGTTCCGTCGTATCGCGGGAATCGAGCGCACTTATGGGCGCGTTCATCCTCCGCGCCGTTGAAATCTGGTTTCAACTATTCTTCTTCTTCAGCCACGGGTAGGGGGCATATTTTATTAATGGCCCGTTTAATGGTGCCGGTAGTCGTATGGATCTCTGCTACTCTACTGATCCCGTCGGCTCCTGGGTATAATTTAGTGACGCGACCCATACGCCAGTGGAGCGGCATCAAGTTGTCCTCTTTAAGTATAATAAGGTCTCCGACATTGATAGGTTTGCATGTCTTCTTCCATTTCGCTCGACCTTGCAGTTCTGCCATGAACTCTCGTCTCCACCTCTCCCAGAACCGCTGCCGTATTTCTTCGATGAGCTGGTATCTGTTGGGTCTAGACGTTTTCACAGGTAGTGTTGGTACTGACATTAGTGGTCGTCCAATTAGGAAGTGCCCAGGAGTTAAAGGATTCATATCAGTGGGGTCTGACGACAGGGGGGAAAGAGGTCGGGAATTTAGGATCGCTTCTATTTGGGTGAAGAGCGTCGCTAACTCTTCAAACGTGAGGGATGCATTGCCAGCTACGCGTTTTAAATGAAATTTCGCAGATTTAACGCCCGCCTCCCAGATTCCCCCAAAGCTTGGAGAGTACGCAGGAATAAACTTGAATTTAATAGCCTCGTTTGCTGCATAATCTGAGACCGATTGTACGCTGGACTGTATAACCCTACCCAAATCATTGTTTGCACCAACAAAATTCCTTCCATTATCGCAGTAGATGGCATAGGGCTTGCCGCGACGCGACACAAATCTGCGCAGACATGATATGAAGGCCTCAGTGGTTAGATCGCTTACAACCTCCAAATGTAGGGCTTTAGTAACTAAACATACAAAAACACATAAGTAAGCTTTGGTGATACGATTGCCTCGTCCTTTCTTGGAAGAAATCATAAACGGCCCAGCAAAGTCAATCCCACAAGAATTGAAAGGAAAGTCTGGGTTGACTCTTACACTCGGCAAGTCGCCCATTAAAGGTTGTGCAGTCTGACCTTTCATTCGAGTACAGACAACACACTGACTAACGATTTTGCGAGCTAAGATCCTGCCACCTACTGGCCAAAATCTCTCGCGAACAGATGACAAGAGCAATTGTGGACCTGCGTGCATTAAACGTAAGTGTTCATATTTCATTATAAGTTTAGTTAAATGATGTTTAACATCCAGTAAAATTGGGTGTTTTTTATCGTATTGACAATCAGACTGACTTAACCTGCCACCCACTCTTATTAAACCATTGGTATCTAACCTTGGATTTAAGGATAGTAATTTACTTTTGTTATGCAATTCTATTCCATTTTTAAGGTTTTTTAAGTCCTTTGCAAATGACTCAGATTGACTTACTTTAAGTAATTTTATTAAAGAGTTCTCCAGTTCGTTAGCTTGCAAGGGTCCCTCTAATTTTAACTGTATGCTTTTACAATTATTAATAAAACGTAAAACATATGCATACATTCGTTTAAGTTTTATAAAACTTGAATAATTTTCAAATGGTATTGATGAATTATTTTCTGATGTGTCATCAACAGAGACTAATACTTTGACTTCAGGCAACTTCTTAGGTATTGTGTAAGGTTGAGTAGGCCAATGGTCCTGTTTTAGGTACGAAGGACCTTCCCACCATAAAGATGATGACTGCAGTTGCTGTGGGTCAACGCCCCTAGAAGCTAAATCTGCCGGGTTTAACTCTGATGGAACATGTTGCCACTCAAATCCTTTGGTGATTTCATTAATTTTGTTGACTCGGTTACGTACAAAAGTCTGTAAGACTTTGCTTTGAGTTTTCAGCCAACCAAGTACAACTGTGGAATCAGTCCACATGTATTTTTTGGTAATATTGTAAGGTACAGACTGTAGTACCTTTTCACTAAGTTGAGCCCCTAACAGAGCAGCACACAACTCCAAACGCGGGATGGTGAGCTCTTTAATCGGAGAAACTCTAGTTTTTGCACATAGCAATCTTACTGTAACATTATGTTTACTATCTTGAGAACGGATATAAACACACGCTCCATATGCCTGCTGACTTGCATCTACAAAACAATGCAGCTCTGCTGACTGCGTTTCTAAATGATCACTTAAAACATAACGAGGTACTACAATATTAGATAAATGATGCAAGTTCTGAATAAAATTAAACCATCTTTTTGCATAAGGCTCAGGTATGGGATCATCCCAGTTAAATTTTGCAATCCACAATAGTTGCAGTAAAATTTTTGCCTTTATAATACAACAACTAACTAGTCCTAGTGGGTCAAATATTTTACACGTTGTTGAAATTATAATACGTTTAGTAACCTTTGTGTTTAAGTCAATTCCACTTGGGAAACGCAACTCATCTGCCTTTGGTGTCCATTTCAGGCCTAAGACATTAGCTTCGTCATGAAAATTAAGACAATTAGATGATTCTGACATGCCTCCGAGGATAAGAGAGTTTGTGCGAAATTTGCGTAATGGGAAACAGGCTGAATTTAATGTTTTTGTGACATTTAAATAAATATGTTTTAATTCTTCTTCAGTTGAGGCACCTGTGTTAAGGTCATCAATGTAGAAATCATTCTTTATGACATTAGAAATAACCTTATCCTGACATTTATCAGCCAGCTCAACCAGACACCTAGTAGCTAAGAATGGCGCTGCAGCCATCCCATAGGTCAATGTGTTAAGCTGTAAAATTTTGATAGGTTGATCGACTTGATCCCTCCACAACACAAGCTGCAGGTGCCGCTGTGATTCATCTAAGACTATTTGTCGGTACATTTTTTCGACATCAGCTGTTAGAACAAATTTATGTATTCTAAAACGAAGAAGAATCGAGAATAAGTCACTCTGCACTGTGGGGCCAACAGCCTGGATATCATTTAAAGATTTTCCTGAACTGGTTTTAGCTGAAGCGTCAAATACTACTCTCAGCTTGGTGGTTTCGTGTTGTTCCCTAATGACACAATGATGAGGTAAGTAACAACCAAACTTAGGTCTTTCAATTTCATTTAAATGTCCTAACCTACCATATTCATGTATAAATTCACTATATTGTTTCTTAACTTCAGGGTTCTTAATGAATTTATTTTCTAAACTCAAGAAACGTTTAATTGCGATAGGAAACGATTTGCCTAGTGCTTGCGCCGGGGCCTGCGTCAGCGGCAACATGACTGAAAATCGTCCTTCTGGTAAACGACAAGTTTTTTCTATAAAATGGGATTCGCAATATTGCTCATCAATCGAATAATGATTAGAACCTGTAGGTACTTCTTCTACCTCCCAGAATCTTTTAACAGAGTTATGGATATCTTGAAGTGATACCGTTTTATTATTTTTTACTAAATTACAATGTATATTATGGCTAAAATAAGATTCACCAGTAGGGCCAGCTACTAGCCACCCTAATTGGCTATCCTGTAATATAGGCTTATTTACACCTAAGACTATTCTATTATTATTTACAATTTCAAAAAAGTGGTCTGCGCCAAGTAAGATATCTATCTCAGCAGGCTCATAAAACAAGGGATCTGCCAGAACGACCCCATTGGGCAATCCCAAATGCTCAACATTTACTTGAACGCCGGGTAATGTTCCTGTAATTTTAGGAATTATTAGGCAGTTAACAGTTATATTAAATAAACTAATTCTAGATTTTAACATAATCTTGCATTGTTCTGTTATTTTACATGCCACATTATTTATACCACTAACATTAAAAGAATTAATTTTATTTGTTTGTATACCTAGCCTTTCTTTCAGATTTTTTGTTATAAATGAAGACTGGCTTCCAGTGTCCAGCAAAGCACGCGCATGGTAAGTATTATTGTTATGTATATTAATTATTTCAACTTGTGCAGTACATAATAAAACTTGGCCTGGCGAGCAGGCTGACAAACTGACAGGAAGATTACTAGTTGATGGCTGAGTTGCTTCTGTGGTTTCTGTGACAACATTAGCAATTGTATTGTTGTTATGCAACATTGTATTATGTTTTTCTTTACAGGTTCGGCAAGAACTATTCAATGTACATTCTGAATTGTTATGACCAGAACGAAGACAGTTAGTACACAATTTGTGTTTAGCCACTTCAGCGAGCTTGACATTTAAACTGAAAGCCTTAAATTTATGACACTGATGTACAAAATGTGCTTTGTTACAGATACAACATGTCTTAGTATTAGCACCAACCAAAGAAGTTGTTAATGACTTGACAGCTTTATTTTCCTTACTATAATTTGTATTTTTATTTTCATAATATCGACTACTATTAGCTGTCTCTAAGACATTTGCGCGATTATCTAAAAAGTTAACAAATTCTTCAAGAGAAGGCATGTGTACTAAATGACCTTTGTGTTCTTCCCATTTACCTTTTGTTCTAGGATCTAACTTTGCTGCAACCAAGAATATAACTAGAGGATCCCAACCAGTTGTAGGAATTTCTAATATATTTAAAGCATATAAATTCTTTTGAATCTGATCCATCACATATCTTAGAGCTTTGAAAGATTCCTTTTGAATTGGAATGATACCAACTAAGGCCTGAAAGTGATTATTAATAAGAATATTTTTATTGTTGAATCTGTCACATAAAGACTTCCATGCAATTTGATAGTTTGCTGCAGTAAAGTCTATGGACCTCACTATAACACTAGCGCTACCTATTAGTGAATTTCTTAAATAATGAAACTTGTTTATTAGTGGTATTGAATCATTTTTGTTAATTAATGAGTCAAATGTATCTCTGTACTCCAGCCATTTAGAATAGTTCCCATCAAAGGTGGGCAAATTAATGGTTGGTAGTTTAACCGAGTTGCTCATATTGTTGCAAGTAGAGTGTTCAGATTCACATTTTTCTTTACTATTTGATGAACCAACACTAATTAGTTCTTGAGTAAAAGAAATTATGGAGTAGAATTCCCTTTCTGTAGTATCACGCTCTGCCATTTGATCATCTATGTTACGAGCAATCTCCTCTATCTCAGATTGTATTATATCAAATTTAGACATTAACTCTTGCAATTGAGTGAGTCGCAAAGACAGCTCTCGCACTTCTAAACTAGTAAGACTAGAGGCTTTCTCAATTTGAAATTTACATAGGAAATTCTTACAAACTGTTAATCGACTACGTATACCTCCACGCCTGCGAATTAAAGTTTTTATCTCATTACCCTCAACATTAGGAGAGGCAATAGTATCGTCCAGCATGTTGAGTGAAATTTAAACCTTAGATACACTAAACAACACGCTCGAAACAATGAGTTGGGCAAAACCTTGCAGAAAGTAACTAGGTATGTAACTAAATTGTGCAATCCCACCGGTTAATTCAGTCCAGCAGACAATCAGCTCAAACCACGCCGCTGCCGAGATCGTCGGCAGCACGTGGAAGCAACTACGAGCGTCGGACGCAGCGCGGCACGTGGCACGAAGTACTCGAGAGCAGGCCGTGCACGCGGACCCGGATTCGCTGGAATGTTCGGCAAATGTCGTTGAATATAATGCAACGATAGGAGTTTACACGTACAGCAGGAACTATATTATTCGTAGGTATTAAGGATACCTTTACGGAGAACAACATGCCACGTGCACCTTAAATAAAATGATATATTTTTGTGCGATTAAGCCAAGCGCCCAGTAGGTGCAGTATAGTGCCCAATCAAGCTTTACAGGCAGCACATTTTATACCTTACAGATGTAGGTATGTGGCAGCGTGATGCGAAATTATAGGCGCGTATTTTTAAGCACGTGCTCTTTAAAATAATTATAACAGAGTGATCAGGCCAAGCAACCTATATGGTACAGTATAGTACCGACTAACAATAGTCTTACAGGCAGTTAATTACGTACCGATACCTACAAAGGTATGTGGCAGCGAGGTGCGTCAATAAAGACGCAATACCTAGGCTGAAAAATGCGACAAAGTGCAGCTTGGCAAGATACGCATGTAAAAGTACGTAACCTCACGTTGGCAAAGCAGCTAGGCATCCACACACCAAACAAAACGAGGTAAAAGGACGGAAATAAATGGAACGGGCTTACTTCCTTTAAATCGCTACGCCACGCCGCCAGTGCCGTTACTCGCAGAGTCGCAGCACAGCGGAGACCCACGCTCACACGACGTGAAGACGGTTAAAATTGAGCGGAGATGTAGCTTGGAGCTCGCCAGGAACCTTCTTGTCCTCGTAGCCGCAGCACGAAGTTTTTTTTTTTTTTCACCGACGAACCTCTACCGCCGCCATTAAACGAACAGCAAGCGCCTCGCGTCGGTTGTCCACGTTGTTCGAACTTGAGTTATTCTTGACGGGTTCTTTTATTTCACGGTCGCCATATGTTGAGGAAGGTATTAAATGATACTCTCAACCTTTTCTTGGTAATATAAATGAAGTATATTCAAGTTAATAAATTGAGAAGGCACATTACATTTATAATGGTGACGAGACGCGATCGCGACATAAAGGTACGTAACGTATGTATGCGACCGCTCTGTATTGCCAACTAATGACGGCGCGCGAGCGTCCGGCGGCCTGGCGTGGCCCCCCGCGCGCGCGCCTCTGCTTCCGTCGTCTTATGGATGCGTTCCGTCGTATCGCGGGAATCGAGCGCACTTATGGGCGCGTTCAGTAATTATTGTAATAGTTTCATAGTGTTGATTCATAGGCAATTTTTTACAATGTTCTTTTCACTTCTGCCATCTTAGAATTTCATTTCGACCTCACTATCGGCATCGGCGCCCCCGAAAACCATAATCACTTCTACAACTTACCCTATTGAATTTAGTGACCAAAATCTTCACACCACTACATGGAAGCTGTTTGGCCCGTAGCTAACTTTTGTATCGCATTTCTTGAATAAGCATTGTATCCTCAGGCCTCCTCATGCAGTACCAGGATGAGTTAGAGGCGGAGGAGACGAAGGCGGGCGAGGACGAGGGGGGCTCGGACTCCGACACGGACTGGAGCCGCGCGGCGAGGGAGGCCGACGTGTCAGCCAGTCAGGGGGGGCGGCGGAGGGGGCGGGGAAGGACTTACCGCGGGGGGGTCAGGAAGAAGTATGTACACGAAATGTTCACACATCACACAAATACACCTTGTATAACCTTGTGATTATTGTGATATCTCGATATTTCGAAAGTCACTTTGTATTGAGTGCCAGTAGTGCGCCTAGCAAAAGACAAAAAAAATAGGGTAGACAGATTTGTCTGCTCCTAATTATTTAGTTACCATCCACCCGCATTCTGCAGTCATGCCGCGATCCATGAACCATGGAGTTTCGTGCCGGTTCTTCTCCATAGGAAACGACCAACCCGAACCGAGCACCTTTTTGCCGACGTTTTATAAGTGCCCCTGTAGGCCTATGTAAAATAAAAATATTTTGATTTGATCTTGGCGCAACAGAGTCGACATATCGGGAGCTCACAGTAAACAATAATCACGGAACATAATATATCCCATTTTACCTTGCCAGCCGTCGCAATTTCATGTCTTTTTTTTAATAATTTTCTGGGTTCCGTAGCCGAATGGCAAAATACGGAACCGTTATAGATTCGTCATGTCTGTCTGTCTGTCCGTCCGTATGTCAAAGCCACTTTTTTCCGAAACTGGAACTATACTGTTGAAAGTAGGTAAGTGGATGTATTCTGTGAACCGCATTAAGATTTTCACACAAAAATAGAAAAAAAAAAAAAAATTTTGGGTCTTCATGATATTGAGGTTTCTAATTTTTTTTTCTAAACTGTATAGTTTGCGCTAGAGCCACTTCCAAAGTGGTAAAATGTGTGTCCCCCCCCCTCTAATTTCTAAAGTAAGAAGAGGAAAATTCTGAAAATATTTAGGATTGTAGAACGTAAAAAAACTATCAACGAAAATTAGTTTTAATAAGATATTTTTTTTTTTTCATTATGTTGTAACCGAATGGTTACCTCATAACAATTACAATCTAGCCTTGAGGCTAATAAGTAATTTAAATTTAACTTAATTTCCTAGTAAATTTATACTAAAGAATGTGTCCATTAGCACTTTTCTTATTGTCTCTATTATGACGGAAAAACACTTAGTTCTTGTGTTCTTAAAAGGTAGCACTTACTGCACTCCGTAACAATCACTAAACTAATTCAAAAGGCTTAGTCCTTTTCAGTCTCCTTACTATGTCCGTGGTGTCAAGGAGCTGAATAGCCTCGACATTCACATGTTTATGAAGTCTTTGTTCATGAGCTTCGGCGTAATTTTTTATAACTTTAGCGACAAGGTCCACTCCTAAGTCCCGGTGGATGTCCTCGTTTCTAATGTACCAGGGAGCGTTGACTATGCTCCGAAGTACCTTATTTTGAAATCTTTGGATTATTTCAATATTGGTGCGTTTTGTACAGCCCCAAAGCTGTATACCGTATGCCCTACAGGCATAAGTAGTTGTTTGTACAGAAGTACTTTGTTGTACAGATACAGATATAAGATATGATGTTAAGTTTTTGAGATTATGTGACTTTTTAATCAAACTGCAGCAGTAACTTTGTTTTTCATTAACATACTATAAAAAACAATTTTAGTTTTGCGGTTGAGTGGAAGTTTACTAACGAATACTACTAACTAATGAATGACAGTTCAAAATATCCTACTAATATTATAAACGCGAAAGTTTGTATATATGGATGGATGAATGGATGGATGGATGTTTGTTACTCTTTCACGCAAAAACTACTGAATGGATTTTGATGAAATTTGGTATGTAGATAGCTTATACCCTGGATTAACACATAGGCTACTTTTTTTTTCCCGGTCCGCGCGGGTGAAACCGCGGGGCGCAGTTTGTTATCATGTTCTTGGCGAGCGCCACGCGCGTCTGGGGCGGCGTGGTCGGGAGTGAGGTACTAGGAGCACATAGCTTACCCGGAGATAGTTGAGCGTGGAGTTGATGATTGATGACGCCCTGGCGCGTTGTGTTCTTGGCGAGCGTGTCTGGAGCGCGTGGTCGGGATTGAGGTACTAGGAGAACATAGCTTACCTGGAGATAGTTGAGCGTGGTAACCTTACCTACCTACCCATGAGATCAGAAAAATGAAGGAATAGGGTAGGGTAGGGGTAGGTAGGGTTGGGTAGGGTAGTTAGGTAGGTTGGGTAGGGAAGGTAGGTTGGGTAGGGTAGGTAGGTTGGGTAAGGTAGGTAGGTAGCTAGGATAGGGTAGGGTAGATAGGCTGGGCAGGGTAGATAGGTAGGGTTGGGTAGGGTAGGTAGACAGGTAGGGTAAGTTGGTAGGAGGAGGTAGTTAGTAAAAAGTGCGAGCGAACCAGCGGACAAACAAATGACTATTTTCGACATTATTTTGCGGGGTAAACACATATGTAGGCAATTTCCGAACTCCACGCGGGCGAAGCCGCGGGCAGAAGCTACTTGTTATAATATTGTTAGGGACTATGGAACCCTGTGTGCGAGTAAGACTCGCACTTGGCCGGTTTTTTTCACACAGGCCAATCTATCAGTGTATCGGAGTCGCGAAATTATCAGCTGTTTCATTCAGTTTCGTCAAACAGAATGTCATGTAAATTGAAATTCTGTACTCGGGACAGCTGAATATTTTTTTCGCGATTTCCATGTTGGTCCTATGTAGAAAGGTATTTTGTTTGATGTTGAACCACAGAAACATCAGAAATATGACTTCACATTTCTGATGTATGCTATATTTAACGCTGGAATGGTCCTCACTTTTAGAAAACCTATCGACAGTATTCTTAATAGTTTTTTTTTTAAATAAGTAATCTGGTATCAAATTTAAAAAAATATATCTTCAGGTTCAAACGCAAGCCGACGTCCGCAGCGAAGAAGAAAGCAGCGCGCGGAGCCTTCGCGGCGCGGGGCCGGGGGGCGGCGGCGGGCCGGGGGGCGGCGGCGGGCCGGGGGGCGGCGGGCGCCAGCTCTAGCGGTACGTACTCACTGCTGCATAAGTGGCACTGTCTGAGTTTCTGCATTTCATGATCCCCGTGTATCTTTGTAACCTGAGTTCCCTTGCCCCATGTGTACCTCACTTTACCCACTCAAACTCAAAGCATTTATTACAATTAGACCATTACATGCACTTTTCAAAGTCAAAAAAACAGAACAAAACGCAAAGCTACAGTCCCAGACACAAGGCATAATAACTTATGAAAGTACTGTAGTTGCCCATTCCAAAGCGATCTCTATTGAGAAAAATGGGCAAGAAACTCCATAGACACTCTTTTAAATCAAAATATTGTTATAAAATCTTGGTTACATCATTTATGTTACAAATATGTGTGAACGATGTAGAAATATATGCAAATTAAGAGCGTCCAGAGTAAAAGATTAATCACCGATTTCTCGTGGACTCGTAATATCTTCTTAGACCTGCGTGCATCACACACACATAACCACACGCAGGACAAGGGCCCATGACCTACCCGAGCATTCCACAAGCGTGACTGCTAAGTCTGAGGTCCTGGCTTCGATTCCCAGTTTGGACAAAATGTTATTGCATTTTCTCATCAGGAATTTGGGCAGTAGCTGGAGTCTGGATTTGTGCTCAGTTAATAATAATACGCTCGCTCCGCTCCTAGTGTAATGTTTATTTTTCGAATGGTGTATGTGTATGTGACAGGAGCGCGCCTGGGCAGCATGCCGGTCCCGCGCGGTACGTCGGCACAGCTCAACACTCGGCCCGGAGTGTTCAACCCGTCGCGACTCAACCTTATATGATGGACGAACCGACTGCGTGACTGTTTTACTTCTATATTTGGGAATACTCAAAACATTAAATCTTTTTTGTATAAGTCGAGTTTTGTGCCTTAGATTCTCGCTTGGATATCGGTCTCTAGACGGTTTCTCGTGTGCCGAAAACAAAATCTTTTATTATCTCTTTAAAAACATCGATTACATTACGATTTAATTAATTTAATAAATGATCTGCCTGTTCTTTTTTATACTGTAAATACTTGTTGAAATTTGTGTTAATGTGTTGTTTAAATTAAATGATAACATAATTATTTCTTTCCTTTTTTAATAATTGTTCTTCAGTTTACCTTATCTTATGATTGCATCAGCGAGCGGAATTTACTTAGCTGGATTTTGTTGTATTACGTTGCATGGACGGTGCGGTATGCGTCTGGCGTTTCTCACTGGTTAACCTTTTGAAAGCCATTGTCACATATACGTGACAAGCCAGCTCTTGCCCTATACGCCAACGACACAAATATGTGACAAAAAATGTGGTGCACTTTAACACGAAGAAAGCAATTTATATCATTACTTTTGTGTGTGTTTATACATATTTAAAGTTGTGATCTATTTATCTTAAATATTAAATTAACAAGAAATAAGTTATTAACAGTATTAAAATCACTTGTTTTTGGCGTGGAGGGGGCACGTACGTTCGTTTATGCTCTGGCGTTCAAAAGGTTATTAAAAAAATCGGCCAAGTGCGAGTCGGACTCGCGCACGAAGGGTTCCGTACCATTATTTACAAAAACGAGCAAAAAAATCACTTCGTTGTATGGGAGCCCCCATTAAATATTTATTTAATTATGTTTTTAGTATTTGTTTGACCCTTTGGGTACGGAACCCTAAAAAGAAAAAAACGGGGGTCATCATCTGGCAAGCCTTTTCCCAACTATGTTGGGGTAGTCTTATATAACATGCCAACCCACCACAACCCACTGGTAGTACTGGGTAATACGATATCCCTGGGTAAGACTGGTTGTCAGATTTTCGGGCCACAAACTGCCCTTAACGACTGTCAAATATCTGCAAATGACAGCCGGGACCAACGACTTAGCGTCCTTTCCGAGGCACGGAGGGGACTCTGTATATAATAAATGGTTACGCATCCATGAACAGACCTGGGCAAGCATGTCTTGTCTTAACCTGAAGATCGACCCGTGCGACTGTTATTAAAGCCACGGGCTGTAATAGGTGTGGAAATAAAAGTCAATAACGTCTGTACATGTATAATGATTTTCATCGCGTTGCCTGACTTGGCTAGGTCCAGTGCTTCCTTGGTCTTCTGTAGCGGGAAGTGATGCGTGATAAACTTCTTCAGGGGTATAGCGCCGGATGACACTGCCGCGAGCGCCGGCGGGTATCTAAACAGGGTAAAATAGTGTTCAGTCTCAGAATTTACCTCGTTGGTCCAGTCTAAAAGCGCGACTTTTGCCCATAGATACTGATGCTGGTCCTGTTTGCCTGCGTCATCCCCCTACTGGGCAAAGGGATCTCCCCATGACTTCCAGTTGACGTTGGGCCTAAATAATTTTCTGGGGCCCTGACACACAAGGCGTAGCGGTAGACCTCGTAGAAGATGACGATAAATGTAAATAAAAAAATCGTTTATTTAAATTGGGTTGAGAATCAGGACTTTTTGAATGTCAATTACAGGAAGTCGTCCAAAACGCCCGCCCTTTGCCACTTCCTAGTGTTTTAGCTGGTGCTGTAACACATCTATTGTCAAGTTACGAGACCTTGACTTTCTCAGAATGGTAACAGACAAGTTTCGAGTTGTGCCTAGTTCAAGGTTACGCGGCCTACTTATGTCATGACACATGAGACCAAAACATAACTAACTAAACACTGTACTTCACCTACCCAAAGTTTTAATGCCGTAGGTGACGTACATGAAACTACCCAGCAACTGACGGCACGGTTGGCACAGTGGCTGAGCGATTGGCTGCTGCGCTGCGCGTTGTGGTTTCGATCCCCGCACGGAACAAATATTTGGATGGTACTACAGGTAATTGTTCCGGGCCTGGCTGTTTATGAGTTAGTTGTTGTTGTTAGTAGTTTATGAGCTTAATTGTTTTGTAAACGCACCTACGATACAGGTAAAAAACTTAGTGTGTGCGCATCGTTTAAAAAACTTAGCCTGAAAGGCTAGAAAGAACCTGATTTCCAGGGAGTATATTGATGATGTTATCCAAGAATTGCCACTTACGTGTTAACAATCCTGAAAGAGCCGCGCACGTCAACCTCCCGCAGCAGCGCCTGCGTCAAAGGCACCTCTACCGAGCTGTCCCCGATGCCGACCACCAGCACTACTCCTGCCGTCTTCGTCACCTGGGTAACAACAGAAGTATCGAAATAACCTGTCATTCCATCTCTGCTCACCGGTGTAAGATGGGATTACATCTTTACCCTCGCGAAAAAATCGTTTCGTAAGACGACGTGAGGGAATTGCCAGAACTGTACCCAATTGTGAAATTTGTACCAACACAGTAACATAACTGTTTAATCAGTCGTTGCTTCGTTGTTCATGTTCATTTCACGGTTTGTATAAGGGACGTCACTTATACAGGGTGAGGAGTTTTTCAAAGGTAATTAAAAAAAACCTGTTTTGTAGGAAACAGCTGTTTTTTAATGTCTGACGAAAAATTTTATTCAATTCAAACATTTATTTCGGAAATCATCCATAATGTATTAGAAACTTATAAACTATGTTAGTAGCACTTTATGTGGTTTTAGAATAATGTACTTTATCGTGGTCACCGTTTTAGCGACGTTGACTTTCACCTTACCTCTAATCTCTAGCTAAATACAGGTGGTCGGGTGTCTTGGGGGTTTTGTCTTCATGTCTTGTCGAATTGAGTTTCAGAAAATGCCATTCAATTTGAATAAATGACTTGATTTCGATTTCTATGACATTTTAGGAATATGAAAAACTGGGTATAAAGTTCTGCAGCCCCCATGGGAAAGTTAGGATCCTCCAACCAGGCTCTGGTGGGCTACTGGCCTACAGTTGTTGTCGGGTTTTTCGTGTGCGTTCGCGCAGCGGAATGTTGTTGAATTTAAAGATATTAATTATGCAGATATTTAGTGTATGACGTCGTATAATTGTGTATGGTAAAAAAAAAATTGTGTACGCAGCCATTGTGGAGAAATTCACCAAAAACTGATTCCGCTGGGCGAACGTTGTCCTGGCGGAACTTATTTTAATCCATAGACTTTAGAAGAAAAGAGGTGTGTCCAAAAATTAGTGTGTATTTGTGTGTAATTGTGTATGTATGAATAAAATGAGTGCATGCATAAACTTCGGAGAAATTCAAGTTTCCGCTACGCGAACGTTTGGCCATTAGCTAGTTTTCATATAAAGCGCTTACATAGAGAGCTGTAGATTTTTACATACGTTGTTTTGAATTTGTTTATATTTGTTTAAAAAACAGATTTAGAAAAATTCGTAGGGCTTAAAAGATAAAAATATAAACGTAAAATACACTTAATAGGTCTTAGTTCTTAAAGTATGCACTTTGGGGTCTAGATTTTCACGTTTATACAAACCTTGTAAGTATCTGAAACATGTTGCCAAGTATCAATGATGTTCCGTTAGTAATTAAAGAGTTAAAGGACAATTTTACCATGAATAGATCACTGTTTACAAAACAGTCAAATATCACGACGTTCTAAAGGAATTGCATGGTAAAATGTATGCCAAAAATTAGTTTATTCATTCAACTATTCACATGCAAAATTTCATGTCATTAAATTTAGTAATTAAAGAAATCAATTAAAATACTGACGAAGCATCGAAAACCTACATAACCCGACCAAGTTCGGATAGCTACAAAAAAGCGTCCATGCAATATATTTAGGTAACATCCCAAAATTTACCGTATAATACCGGTATTGAATTGGTATAGGTGATAACACAATTGTTGTTTCGATATAATTTAAAGGTCATTTATTTTTGTACACCAAATTTTTGTTCAATTGTTCTGATTTTTCAGCTCCAGAATTGACTGGAATAATTCCAGAGTTCCGATAGGTATTCACATTTTTTAAAAGTTAATATTTTGATTTAATTATATTCTTGTGAACGCACGTAATTTAACGTCTGTGGAATATTCCACAAACTGCTAGTCGAACAGGACGCGCGCGGCTTCCCGCTTGAAACGGTACTTCCATCCTTGAAGAAAAGAGAGGGCAATAATATGTTTTCATTGGCCGCGGCCCGCGCGTATTCGTTTTTGCTGTTGAACTTGAACCTGATTTTGTTTTTTATCCCCAGTCACAAACAAATGTGCAGTCAAGGACAATGTGCGTATGCGCTGTTGTTTTGCTATGCATCGCCAATTCTCGATAATAATAATATTGACAAAGTGTGTTATTAATGTTATAGTGTAACAGTGAAGCTTAACATAATTATGTAGTAGGAATATTGAGTCAGTGATAGTGAGAAGCTGATCACAGATATAAGGTAAGATTTTATAATAAATTAATAACTATACACTTATTCATTTACGTAGTTTATGAGGCATATAAATTATAATAATTGTGTTACGTTAACATTGGACAGACACCATAAACCCAAGTTAATATCTACAGATTGATCTAATTCTATTTAGAATTTAAATTCATAATAATAAATTATACTAGACATATTACAATGGCTTTTTCACTGTTCGTGCTGTGCGTCTGTGGAACTCACTCATTCGTTACGCGATAGCCCTTCGTTGGTAGTTTTGGAACATTTTTTGTCAATATAAACTGTAGTTTAAGTATATATTTATAAGTATGTATCATTTGAGTATATATTGTTTATGTATTTGTTATTTGTTTAGTTTCTATCTGTAGTTTATTTTATGTAGGTACCTATAATATTATAATTAGAGTAGTTTATCTTTTTTTTTCCCCCCTTTCTTACTATGTACACTTGTTTTCTGTCCTGTTAAGAACTATCTCTCTTTCGCTCTAGGTTTGCTGTCAGAGAACTCATTAATGAGTTAAGCTCGCCTTTGTACATTATATTTTTTTATTGTAAAATTTATGTATTATTTTGGTGTGTACCTTAAAGTATAATAGTAATAGTAGTAATATATTATAATAAAATCGTAACCAAGTAGATGTTTTTCCTGGTTAAAGACAAACTACTGAATAGAAAATTACAGAATAACTACTGAATTAACTAAACGACCGACTAGATTGTAACGAAATGTTGAAAATAAATATTGTTATTGAATAATCACCTTATATTTATTACCAATATGCAAAATACATATACGTATAAGGCAGATGTTTATTATTGACTTTCTTTTTGTGGGGTAATGTGTAGAGATGGCAATAACGGCTGTTTTTCAATAATTAATTATGCATATGATTCTATATCACTAAGACATACTCCCCTTAAAAGGAAAGCAACTAATAAAGTATCACAATTTTTCATTATCTTTATGTAGTAATCCATGTACCTATGTAAATGTATACTTTTTATTAATGTTTCAGATTATAATGGCGTCTTAATCTCACTAGAAGCGAACACCTCAACGACCTAATTCTACAAACCAAACCAATTGATCCAACGCATCGCGCGGCGCTACCGACGCCGACGGGAGGAAAAATTTAAAATGGCCGGCAGAAAAAGTACTATACCGTTAAATAATATGAAAGTAGTAGTACGAATACATAAAGACACGTTTGTTAAATCTGTTCCTCCTGTTAGCCATGAAGTGTATGACAGTATACAAAAGCAGTTAGCTGAATTATTTAATTACCACATGAAGAAACCTGCCATACAATTGTCAATTAAACGCCATTATAATTATTTTTTTGACCACTGTGAAAACATACCCACCAGTAAACATTATTTTGATGATTCTGATGAAAACAATGTTGATATTACAGACGAATCTGATGAAGTTCAAGTAAAATTTCTAATGGATTATTATGAGTACAGAAATATATATTTTATAAGTACTTTTTAAATGTTGATTTATTTTTATATTAGGCAGACTCTCAAACCTAAACAACTGAATAGTCTAGCAGCGGCGAAGGGTGAAATATTGACAGAGGGAAGCCGGAGCAAAAAAAATGCTTACCTAGACAAGGGGCGGGCACGCAGTCCCAAAAATTGTCTTTCTAATATACCCGCGAAATAAACTATTACATTTACGCTAGCCCTGCACCCACCGCGCCCCGAGCCCCACGGCACAGATTAGGCTCACGGCGTGCACAAGGCTTGAAGCCTTGTGCGGCCAGCCAGCCACCCGCGCCGCGGGACTCGCGCCAACCGCGCTGCGCCCTGTACTTCCAGAGTTTAAAATGCTTGCATATAACAATCCATGTCGTCTTACAAATAAGGATCATAACCGTATTTGCGTTAGAAAGACTTTTAACATCCAATTATTTTGTTTCGCAAATACGATAGTGTTCCTTATTTATATGAGTACATGGGTTAATTTCCTATGCAATTACTTTTCAAGTCTGATTTCTTCTAACTTTGCCCGCGCGGCCATGCCAGACTAGCAAAAACTATCATAGTCCAAGTATTTCTCACTCTTACTAGGGTGCCCTGGTTGGAAGCAAAACCCTGGTTTCAAAACCTAGTTTCGTAAATACATCTGAACTAGATAAATGTTTTTTATTTTCAAAACTTAACCTTGAAAAGCATGTTTCCTCACAAAGTAAATAATCTTTCAAACAACAATTTAAAACTATTAATGCCACCATCCTACTATTTACTTTGCAAATCTACTTAGGGTAAGTAGATTTGCAAATTAGTAATTTCAACTTATTAAACTAACGACGTACCGCAAATACCTAATTACAACGTACGTAACTGCTTTCACTACACTCATCACAAATAACAATAACAAACAAAATGAAAGTCCAACTATAATACTAATCACTATTATAAACCAAGAAATAAATTCTAATAGGTTAAACTAACCTAAAAGTTCAAAATATAAATCCATCAACAATAACAAACATGCAATGGTTTGGCATTGAACGATATCCGATTCGGCACGAAATACTACGAGTGATTACGATATTTCTCCCTCCATCTCGCTCACGCGCACGCATTTGCTATTACTTTCTCTATCAAATAACTCGAATTTTTGCGGCTTACTCAAGCTATATTATGGCGGTCTGACGGTGACGTCATGACGTTCATTTTGCATGGAAGATTATACTGCGAACAAGCCGATAGCGCCTGCGGGTTATTGTATAGCAATTTGTTGTTGAAGAGCAAATTAATAATTGAATTTCCGAAAGTGTAGGCGTTTGTGTAGTGTAGTTTTGTGATTTTTCTTGTGCTATTTTCAAACGTTGGTTATTTGGTTGTGTTTCAAACTTCTCAAGGGAAGCCGGTGGGAATCGGCTTATAGCGAGGCTTCGGGCCTGTAGTCTAGTTATGTGATCTGAGATTGTTAATCTGTGATTTTATTATTGAAGCTCTAAATATTTTACTTACCCTTATATTCATAATCGTTTATTAAACCTATGTTAGTTAAAACACATTTAAGTTTATTGCTGTCGTTGCAAGCGTTTGTTAACGTTATTATAATTACTTATTTAAGTGTGTAATGAAACATAATTAAGTATGTACTTAATAAAAAAAATTTTTGTACACGGATATTTAAATAGAAAAGTACTTGTTAATTGAAGATTTGTTTTTATCGTAGATAGTTGGGTTATTATTAAAAAAATATTTTTAATTCAAGAAATGCAATTGTTTTATTTTTTCCTAACGCTTGTGTACGGAACTGTACCATATTAGTAAATACTATATTGGAAGGTTAAGAACGTCTCTTAGATATATGGCTGGGCCGCTTTTTTGTAGCTATCCGAACTTGGTCGGGTTATGTAGGTTTTCGATGCTTCGTCAGTATTTTAATTGATTTCTTTAATTACTAAATTTAATGACATGAAATTTTGCATGTGAATAGTTGAATGAATAAACTAATTTTTGGCATACATTTTACCATGCAATTCCTTTAGAACGTCGTGATATTTGACTGTTTTGTAAACAGTGATCTATTCATGGTAAAATTGTCCTTTAACTCTTTAATTACTAACGGAACATCATTGATACTTGGCAACATGTTTCAGATACTTACAAGGTTTGTATAAACGTGAAAATCTAGACCCCAAAGTGCATACTTTAAGAACTAAGACCTATTAAGTGTATTTTACGTTTATATTTTTATCTTTTAAGCCCTACGATTTTTTCTAAATCTGTTTTTTAAACAAATATAAACAAATTCAAAACAACGTATGTAAAAATCTACAGCTCTCTATGTAAGCGCTTTATATGAAAACTAGCTAATGGCCAAACGTTCGCGTAGCGGAAACTTGAATTTCTCCGAAGTTTATGCATGCACTCATTTTATTCATACATACACAATTACACACAAATACACACTAATTTTTGGACACACCTCTTTTCTTCTAAAGTCTATGGATTAAAATAAGTTCCGCCAGGACAACGTTCGCCCAGCGGAATCAGTTTTTGGTGAATTTCTCCACAATGGCTGCGTACACATTTTTTTTTTTACCATACACAATTATACGACGTCATACACTAAATATCTGCATAATTAATATCTTTAAATTCAACAACATTCCGCTGCGCGAACGCACACGGGTTTTTCTATATAAGGTGTTGCTTTGCATCCTTATCAAAATTTAGGAGGTTGTCACAAAAGACATAAATAATCTATTTTAATTACGATATCTAGTTAATTATTAATAACCGGTGAGTTTTTTGGTTGTTTAAGTTTGTCAGTAGGTATTTCAGAATAACGTGGTTTACGGACTAAGAAATAATCGAATAAACGTTTGAGATTGTTTGTATATGTGGAAGCGCGGTTATAGGGCAAGAATCAGACGAGCCGCCTTTAAAACACGCATGGTTCACACTTACCGATTTAAGTAAATAAGAAAAAATAATTACCTAACAATTTTATTATTGATTCGGGACGAAAATCATTAGCATAGTTACCTCCATGAATTTGACGAGGATGCAAAACAACACCTTGTATTTTCACAATAGATAAATGAGACATTTCAGCTTTGTTTTTGGCATGGCAATGCATTGAAATTGTAGATGTCCATAGATAAAGCGGGCTACGGTGTTCACTAGTAAAAATGTTGCCCCTTTTGGTTTACAAGTATTCTCCTCTGATGTAGCCGTCAATAAATTTAAATAACTGGCGATCGTTTTCAAAATTTTTTACAGCCACTCGGTATTGACACACGCTTTTCGCCAGCAACCGAAAGGGAGATCCGAGTAGCAGGTGGCGTTCTATAGTTTCTGCATACTCCCGTGGTAAAAGGACGTGAGTGTCTGTATGTACCAGCATGGCGACCCTCTGCGCAGAGGCGAAGGCACAGGCGTCGATGGTAACGTCAGGTTGGCAGCCCAGCCGCGCCACGATGCCATCCACGAGCTCCTGCTCGCTGGTGTCCCTCTTCACCAGCAGAGTGTGGTCCGCGCCCAACTCCCGAGCTGTGTCCAGCCGGGACTGTACGACGTCTATGGACCATTCATTGTATTTTAGTGTATCACTCCAATATTTGTAGCTAAAGGTGTAGAAGTAATAGTAGTAACGTTTTAAAGAAGGAAAGAGAACAAGTGTATATTGGCAATACAAACAAAAATAATATTTAATGCCATAAAGTTATCACCTGACGCTGATTTTCCGTTACCATTCAACCTGTAAAGTCTACAGACTTGGCACGATTGAGAGGCGTTCTCTATGGAACCTCTGTATCGAGGAACCATCAATCTGCTACGCACTCATCCAGACACTGGCAGGTTCTATACCACCATTATGATAGTTCTGCAGGAGGATGTTCCATCATCATCTGGCTAGCTTTTTCCTAACTTTGTTGGAGTCGGTTTCCAATCGAACCGGATGCAGCTGAACACCAGTGGCGTAGTAGGTTGTGAAAGACTAATGTGTCTACATCACCTGTTATAAGGATAGTGCTGGCGCCCATAGCGCGTGCCGTCATGGCACACAGGATGCCGATGGGCCCCGCGCCCAGGATGAGCACGCGTTGACCCAGGTGGATGCCGGCGCGGTTGCACGCGTGCATCGCGATCGCTAACGGCTGTACCGCCGCGCCTTCCTCCATGCTCAGATTGTCTGGCATCCTAAAAAAAACAACTTCAGTGCAAATGATGAATTAAACCTTTCGGTGCTAAACAACCAGCTTATGGGACCAACAATAGTCGTTCGTGTGCGCACAACCCGCCTCCGCCGCTATACCTAGCTATAGATGACTTGCATATAAAATTTGATTATTTAAACTTGGCAGCGAAAGGGTTGAGACGTTTCAGAATGACTAGTCATCATCTGCCTTGCCCTATCTCAACTATGTTGGCGTAGGGTTCCATTCTAACCGGATGCAGCTGATTACCAATACTTTACATGGAACGACTGTCTATCTGACGTCCTCAACCCGTTTAGAAGAGGGTAATACGATACCCCTTGGTAATACTGGTCAGAATGACTAGTGAAAAGGCATAAATATGGACAAAGTTGTAGCGCAAACTGAACTTTATGGTGTTCATCATCAGATATAACATCAACACGCTTGAAATCCCCGAAAGATTTGGCAGAGATGGTGCTTGTGAACGCACAAGCTTAGGCGGGAACCGGCTTTCGAAGGACCAATAAGAGTTGTATTATTTTGAGGGGGAACAATCTTCATGAGAAAAATGTTGTCGACACGCGGGTATTTTAAGGAAAAATGGACTTACTTGGAAGCTGGTAGGTGATCGTCCGAAAGATGGCAGACTGGAACGCGTGAGCTGTTGTTCAGCCGCTTGTGTCAGCCGACACGTTTTTATTTGTAATCAGAATTATATCGCGGCGCGGAAAAAAACCCAAAAAAATGGTTGCGGGCAGTGGATTGCGGTTGACGGTTATAGCATGAGAGTTGAACCGATCGTTTCCACGCACTAGTGACTACTAGAACTACGAAGTAGTGAGGTAGGGAAGTTGTGTGTGGAGTGACGTCACGGATGTCAATCAGTCATCATAGGTCTCAGTATTTCACGCTTACTAAATTAAAAATCGGAAGTTTGTTTTGCTTATCTTGTTGTGAAAGTACAGTTATAAGTGTAACTAACGAGTGTCATTGTTATCCAGTGTATATCTACGTGGTTGAATATAAATACACTAAAGTCGTATTTATCGTTCCATAACAAGTGATAAAGTACCCGAAACCTAGTGAAAAATAGACAGATTTTAATGTAAAACATAGATTAAAACTGTTACTTAACTTCAGTGTGTGTGCACCTTTACAATTATACTGTGTACAAATCTATGGTGTAAATCCGCACCATACACACCTTGATAGTAGCCATAAACGTGTTGCTGAAAACAGCGCCATCTGTTGCCTGACCGGTGTACTTTTTTGGATTAGTCGATCGCACTAATTGCATTACATTCAAGTTGAACTCATGGCTAAGTGCGGTGCTTGTGGGAAGTTTCTTTCGCCGGCAGAGGCCGCTAATTGCATCAAATGTCGGCGTGTATACCATCATGGCTGCGTTGCCCTTCAGAATGCAGGTGCTATTACCACCCCATGGCAATGCCCTGAGTGCAAAAAAAACCTGGTAAGGGACAACCGGGCTGAAACTCCGGTTCGGGCGCGTGCTCCATCACCAGCTCCACACGAGGAAAGCCTCGTGAACCTGATGGACACCAGCCCCATAAACAGCACAGCCTTAGATGCGACACAGGAGCTCAATCTTGACATCCTCAGGGCAGAACTAGGCATTTTTAAAGAAGAATTTTTGAAGGTCGTGCGAAACGAGTTCCAGCAGCTGCGTGATGATCTGTCGCAGCTAAGGTCCTCATTAAAGTCAACCAACGACAGGATGAGTAACTTGGAGGAAAGGGTTGCCGTAATGGAGACCAAACTGGCTCAGCCACAAGCATCGCCATCGTCGGATGTGGACGAGCTAATAAGTAATTTAAGGAGCGACTTAAATGACCGTGACCAGGAGTTGCTCGCCAATGATCTCCAGATTTCAAATATACCTGAGATCAAGGGTGAAAACCCTACCCACACTGCCATACTGGTGGCGACTAAGATTGGCGTCAAACTCAAAGCGCGCGATATTGTGAGTGCTGAGCGTATTGGAGGCAGGCGCATCAACGCAACGCAGGCGACGGCGCCGGTGGAGACCCGCCCCCGCTTCCTCGTCGTGCGCCTCGCGCGCCGCGACCTACGGGATGAGTTGCTTGAGGGAGCACGAGTGCGTCGCGGCATGACAACAGCGGATCTCGATTTGCCTGGCCCTGCGACTAGGTTTTATGTCAATGAGCGCCTTACGAAAGTGAACCGAGAGTTGTTTCGGTGCGCGCGTGAGGCGGGCAGTCGCCTCAGTTGGCAATTCGTGTGGTCAAAACGGGGCCGTATTCTTGCGAGGTACAAACCTGGTGACGCCGCTTGCCATATCCGCTGTGAGGCAGACATACTTCGCACCTTCGGACCTCCCGCGACACTTGGTTGCGGCGTTGATAAAGTACATTAGTGTTGCTTTCCTGTTTGTTTTTGTTTTTTATATTACTTTAACTTCTGTAATTATTGAAATTGTAAATGATGTCTCGCTTTCTGTTATTCATATAGTCATGCGGTTTTTAAGTATAAGATTAGTAAAAGTAAGTGACTATCTCTCAATAGTAATAACATTCAATTTATGTTTCTATTTCTACTATAAGTTGTTATTTGTATTGGCCAGTGTATGTCTCGCGGCACACCTCAGTAAACTACGCGTAAACCAGTTTATCATTACACATATTTATCTACACCTACTCATCACACAAGTATTACTATACTATTTTATAAGCCTCCTATTTCCAAACGATCTTTTTCCTAAACTACTATTTACAAACCACATTTTAGAACCTTTACTTAATTTGATTTTAAACAGCAGCTACATAATTGCAATTCAACTTAAACCAATTCTTTTTTTTTTATGAAACTAGTAAATGGGCACTGACGATAACATGGACTTTGCTAACTGACCGATTATTTTTTAATTTTTTTATTCGATTTAATGACGACTAAAGGAGATAAATATTTCAAGGTTGGGTTTCTTAATGCTGGCTCACTGGGTACAGGTCATGATGACTTGATTGGTGTACTCGACAGGCATTGTTTTGATGTGTTGGCCATCAACGAGACTTGGCTCAGACCGGGCGAGGAGGGGCGCGCTCCAGTCGTGCCGGGCTATCGTCTGCGTCACACGCCACGACCAGCGAGTGTTCGCGCGGGCCGTGGTGGTGGAGTCGGGTTTTATCTGCGTCGCGGGCTGAGCGCACGTACAGTTTGTCCCAGCGCGGCCGATCCCAGGTTCGAATCGGTCGAACAAATGTGGCTAACGCTCTCTCTTAACGGGAAAAAAATTGCCATAGGAACAGCGTACCGTCCGCCATGGCTTGACCTTGTCCTTTTCCTGGATGCCATAACGGACTCTATTAGTTCATTGGGAAATTGTGACCACTACATACTTCTTGGCGACTTCAATGTCAATCTGCTAGATAAAAATGGCATAAAAACTAAAAATATTAACGAATTTCTAAATTGCCTCGGTCTTACACAGTTGGTCACAACACCTACTCACTTCACAACATCGAGTGAAACTCTCATTGATCTTCTGTGTACTGACCTGAGAGCAAGATACACAGCGGTAGAATCTTTCGGTTCACTTAACGGCCACTCCTTTGTAGTGAGTGAGTTTAATATTAAGCGCGTTAAATTCAAACCTTACTTTGTAAAATTTCGGCCTCTTCAAAAAGTGTGCATGGAAACATTTAAAATAGACTTGGCGTCATTTAATATTGGTAATATCTCATCGCTCGACACCGTAAATGATATGGTTCATGTCTTTAACACCAATATAATTTCCTTGTTTAATGTTCACGCGCCAATCAAAACATTAACTGTAAAAGAAAAATCGTATCCGTGGATTACGGACACAATTAAACTCATGATGCGTTTACGTGATGAAGCACTAAGTAATTATAGGAAAACTAAATCCCATTCGAAACAAAAATACTACAAAGACTTCAAACGCTTGGTGATTGAGTCTCTGTACAATGAAAAGACCGCGTATTACAAACATAATATTAATACTAAAATAAAAAACCCTAAATTGCTCTGGAAAAACCTTAAATCCACCCTATTACCTTTTAAACCTAAACATGACCTTCCGTCGCATTTTACAGATCCTGACCTTATCAACAGAAACTTTTTGATTGTTCCCGGTAACCCCGAGCCAAGCGCATCTATAATAAATTTTTACGATAATCACAACCACGGTGAAGCAATTTTTACAATCACTCCAGTGGACCAGAACAATGTCTCACGCACTATGGCTAGTCTGAAAAGTAACGCTGAAGGCTACGACAACATTACCCTGGACATGATTGACATGACTTTGCCACACACGTTGGAAATTGTAACGGACATAATAAACCGCTCGATCGTGACGTCAACATTTCCTGACCCATGGAAAATTGCCTCAATTAGGCCATTGCCAAAAAATTCGAATCCTTTGACTTTGAAGGATCTACGCCCTATTAGTATATTACCATGCTTATCCAAAGTACTAGAGAAAATTGTCAGCCACCAACTTACGCTATTTCTGGAACAAAATAACATTTTACCAGATTTACAATCAGGGTTTAGAAAACAGCGTAGTACATCCACTGCTTTACTAGATGTAACTGATAATATATTGACTGCCCAAGATAATGGAATGTGTACAATATTGGTTTTACTGGATTTTTCCAGGGCATTTGACACTATTAGTATCCCGTTATTATTATCGAAGTTAAAACATTACGGTTTCGACCCCAAGCTTTACAATGGTTCCGCAGTTATCTCAGTAATAGGGAACAGCTAGTTGACTTGCGGTTAAGTGACGGGACCACACTTAGATCGGCTCTTATTCCCGTAGAGATAGGAGTACCGCAGGGTTCTATTTTAGGTCCCATTCTTTTTATTTTGTACTGCGCAGACATAATTAGATGCCTACAGAAATCCAAGTACCATATTTATGCCGAAGATGTACAACTATATATTTCCTTCAGACCCGACGAGTATGACAGCGCCATTAAAGATCTTAACGAAGATCTTGAAAGAATCGCCGTTTGGTCTGCTTATCACTGAACCCATCTAAAACTAAGTATATAGTTTTTGGCACCAGGAACCAGCTGGCTAGACTACCTTCGACTTTTAACCTGAGACTAATGGGCAACCAAATTGAGCGAGTTTATGAGGCGCGAAATCTGGGTCTTGAGATGGATAAAGACCTCCGTTTTGAGAAGCACGTAGCAGACTCTGTCAGAAACTGTTTTTATCGCCTGAAGGTTTTATATAAGATGAGGTCTTACTTATCTGAATCACTACGGGAACAGCTTGTGGAAACCTTGGTACTATCTAGGTTAAACTACGCCGACACAGTATACGGCCCGCGCCTGTTAGCTCGTACAGACCGGCTCATCCAAAGAGTACAAAACGCTTGTGCCCGGTTTTGCTACAATATTCCTCGGCGAAGTCACGTAACACCTTTTCTTAACAAGCATTTCTCACTCAAAATGAAGTCCAGACGTAAGCTACACTTCGCGTGCCTGCTGTTCGGTGTGGTTAAATTTCAAAAACCTGACTACTTGTATAATAAACTTAGTTGGTTAACTAGTAGACGCGAGTGTGGGAGAAGACAATGCGCGCAGCAGCTCTCGACTCAGTCTCATAACACAGCAGCCTTCAGAGGTAGCTTTCGCTATGCGGCGTCCAAAATATGGAATAACCTGCCACCACCTATTAGAATGATAAGCACAATACAAACTTTCAGAAAACATTTACGGCAGTATCTGATAGAATCGCAACGTAAGTTGGATATGGTCACTTTAAATGTCTCAATAATATGATTTACAAACTCTGAACCTACCTGCATATCTAATTAACTGGATTACGGTACAATTGTTTTACACGAAACACACATATTTTTGCTCCAATTCCATTGGAAAATATTTTGACCTAATATGTACATTTTTTTACCTAGAGTTTTTACAAATTGTATTGTTAGTCCGTCGCGCTCGGCTGGTTGCAGCGTGTTGAGCCACTAAGTGCGCGGATACGAAACATTGTGCGTTTGGAAGTCTGGGAAAGTGCGTCTCATTCCTGTACTTTTTGTTGTTTTATGTTACTCTTTTTCACTATAATTATTACAATGTTGTTTTATTTCTTATTAATGTATTTGTTATTATTGTTATTAATGTATATGTATGTAAGTACCTTTTCATTCACATATTAACACAACGTATAAAACTGTTTTACGTCCGTCTCGTCACTATCTCTCAGGTCTAGTTGAAAACCAGCGTCGGGCACTAGCTGCTCGGCAGTTTGCTGAACTGGGCCTATTTGGCGCAGCCGTGAGACACACAATATTATATTTTTTATTTTCTGTTTGATTTAAGTTTTTTTATTTTTTATTGTGTGCACTTGTGGCATGTGTCAAATAAATATGTTTTCTTTCTTTCTTTCTTTCTTTCTTGTTTTTACAAAAATACGTATTTTGTTGGGTCGGTATGATGACGATTAACCACGAAAAATGTTCAACATGATTTGTATCCCAGAACTTACTTGTGACAGAAGTCAGCGACATGCTTGTAGTAGCGGCAGAGGTTCCCGGAAGCGCCCATAGTTGAGCAGTATCGCGGCGCCACGCACAGGTTGTACCGGCCCAGCTTGCAGTACTCGCACGCGCGGCACGGCTGCGTCGGCTCTATGGACACGCGGTCCCCCACCCCTAGGGATGTCACTCTGGAACCTATCTGGTGGAACGAATAGCTGTCATGCAGTCTGGCCAGCCCCCTTATTCACAAACGCTCGGTTTTTTTCGATTCGATAAGTCGTATGTCTATCTTGTTTTGGCATTATGAAAGGGAGCGAGATAGACATACGACTTTCCGAATCGAAATCGAAATCTGTTCTACTCCGGGAGTTAAAGTTTCCAAGTAACAAGGACAGGCATATTTTATTCTTCTTATTCACAAACGCTCGGTTTTTTTCGATTCGATAAGTCGTATGTCTATCTTGTTTTGGCATTACGAAAGGGAGCGAGATAGACATACGACTTTCCGAATCGAAATCGAAATCTGTTCTACTCCGGGAGTTAAAGTTTCCAAGTAACAAGGACAGGCATATTTTATTCTTCTTTTGCCATGTTTAGATAGATAGATACCATGTCTGCCCAGTGAGAGGTGATTGACCCTATCGACCGATAGCATAAAAGTAGGCTGTTATTTTTTCGGATTTTAGCTGGTTCGATTCCCGAGTGTGGCAATCGAATTTTCGAAAATCTTTGAATGCTTATATGTTTCTTTAACAAAATTAAAGGATTGTTTCCTTTGAGTAAAATTTGCTATCTCCAGTATTCAGAGTAGTTTCCCTCTAGGTGGCATTGAAAAATTCCACCCTGTATATTTAATCTGTGCTTTGTTGAGCGTGATCGCTTTTTCACTCATGTATCACGTGCTATTCTCTTCCGGCAGCTTTTTCTATCATTACGAACAGACTCTTTAGTATTAGTTCTAATGCACATGATTCGGCTGAGCTTACCTTGACAACGACCCCTGCGCCCTCATGGCCGATCACAAGTGGTTCTGCGACGATCTCTAGCCCGCAGGCTCCTGTGGTGTACAGCTTTACGTCAGACCCGCATATTCCCACGCAATCCATCTTCACCAGCACCTCTGCAACAGTAAGAATTATATTATATGTAAAGCTATCAGATGGTCGGGCGTCTTGGGGGTCTGTCTTGTAGAATTGACGTTCCAAAAATTCAAATTTTAGGAATCAGCCCCCATAGAAGCCCCCATAAGATCCTCCAACCAGGCGGGTGTCTGGTGGGCTACTGGCTGATAGTTGTTGTTGGGTTTTTCTACATACTCTTGAGTCGCTGATAACTTTAACTGCGCGATTTAGGATTTTGATGTTCTTCATTTGTTTCATAGATGGCGCTGTAGTACTTTCTGTACTATATTGCTGTAGTACTTTTTATTGTGCGGGTACACTAAACATGATGATCGTTGGAAATATAATTCTATAATTCTGGAATCGTGGACTAGTAACGACTAATTGTGGTGGGCAATGGTCGTGATATTGATGTCTTCTCTGCATGAGAGGAGGGCTTTGCTTGTAATAAGGGACTGGAAACCGCCTACCTTATTATTGAACAGTTTAGAATATGTCACATCCATAGTATCACTACCCCGCAATACGGTTAACTTCTCTCACAAAAAAGAGGTTTGTATCCCAGCATTGGGAACGTAATAGGCTGATTCTAAGGGACTTTTGCTCAAATCGCATATATTTGTTACTTACCGTCATCATTTATTTCCGGCACCGGGCAATCTTCCTGAAACCAGTTGCAATTATAAATTAAGTTTCATCTTCATCATATCGCAGGTTAGAGTTCACTTTAGATAAACAAGATCAACGCTCACAAACACGTAAACGATGTAACAATGTGAATACTCGCAGCTGGCTCACCGAATTACTTATCATTCATATATAATATTCTCCTGTCCTCATCCCAATTTAGTTGGGGTCGGTGCAGCATTGCCTTCTTCTTAAATACTTCTAAAAACTCACTGCTTTTCTAGACATATAATCTTTTACGCACTCTAAACATCGTTTCTTTGATCTTCGAATTTTGCCTTCTATTTTAAAAATCAACCTACCCAATTCATTAGATTTTGTAATAAAATAAACTCACAATTCTGACATCGTAAGGTCCATGTAGAACCGCAGCTAAATTGTCGGCCATTTTCGTCGGGTTTTGGAAGCACAGTGGTACGATCGATTTAATTGCGCAATGATCATTATTTTGATACACACTTTGTTTAACGTTTCTCGTGACGTTAATATGTGAAAAAGATATAGTTATAATAGTGATAACATGAGACTAAAAGGTTTAATATTTTTAATATATTTACTTCTACATATTCGTAGCAGCTGTTAAATAGGTACTTACTTTTACTGCCTATATTTTATGCACGGACTTAAAAACACCTTCATAAAGGTTACAGAATTATAAATGTTACATGTTGAATTGGTAACAGAATCAAATATGTAACACTTTTAAACGTGTTTCCAACCGTAAGATATCTTTAACAGGTATAAAAGTGTAACAGGTAAACGCAGCGTACTAAAGCTATAATTGATAATTTCAGTTACACATATTAATACTTATTAACACATATAAAAGGTTACAGTTTGATTCGGTAACATTATTGTATCTGTAACATTTAAAAGTGTTTTTCTGTTATAACTGTTTTAAAAAAAACAGTGTTAGAAACACATATTACGGTTACAATTTGACTTTTGAGTCCCTGATTTTATTATTGATTTTTATTGTAGGCTTACACACGCACCTCTCACACCTCTGTCTACCCCTTCAGGCAATAAGCGCTCAATGTCGGTCAAATTACATATATGCAGGCGATTCGAATACCTAATTCAATTTAATTTTATCAGGATCTGCATAATACGGTCTGCCTCATTGACGATTCTCACAGTCCAATGCTAGATAACATAATTATGTAGTTACCTACATCTCTCTCTGGGGTCAGTCCCTCATGTCTGAGGATCGTGTTCAGCCTGAAGGTTACATCGGGAGTGGATGATCTGCTTCCATCGGTTTCTGTCCATCGCGTCTCTTACAACCGTGTAGAATTTGGATGACGACGAGTGTTTGACCGGTTACCTACAAAGCCCTCTCGATTTAACTTTATCCTCGGGTACCTACTTTCATCCAGCTGTTAGTCGCCACCTTGCTAAAGTCGTCGCTCCACCTCTCTGTGTTTTCTTCCTGGCGTGTTTCCTGTAAGGAGTGGTTCTGGGTTTCATAGATCTGTGCACGTATATATTACTTTTAAAGCGTTGCAGTTGGGGTGTGTGCCGTTCCCAACGCACTGCTATAATTGCAACTCACTGCGTATCAAACAGGTGTTTAACAGGCAATGCGGTGTCATATTGCAACGTCACTTAGTCAGAGAGACAAGTCACAATACGACGCCTTCTCGGTACGCCGGACGCCTCACCTGTGACATTGCGTCGTTCGACATTTAAATCACGGGCGCGACACGGTATCTTAGGATGGACGATGATGCTCTCCCTCACTTCGAGCATTCGCCTGTCATGTAATAGTTCAGATTTACTTGTTTCTGTACAAAATGGAATCATTGATTGTTACAGTTCAGATTCTAGCATTTCATCAGTGAGATAGGAGAACCGAGCATTACAGTCATATGTAACAATCACTTGTTTCTGTAAAAAGTTGAGTATTACATTGTTGCATTACCTTTATGCGAATGCTCAGTTGCCTTAAGATGTGCATTCATGCTTACTGTTCGATATGGCCTGCCATCTTGTGTCGGTCTTTAAACGACACTTATTAAAAATTAATCAATAAATAAAACAAATTTTGGAAAACGTAAATCTTTATTCAAATATAAAAATAAATTATTTCATTCTCTTGTAGGTACCTACTTGTTCTTTTAGTTAGGTACTTTTTTCTTGTAATTTAATATTATTATATCTGGAATAAGTGCCTCGAAATATATCATGTTTTACCGATGTGGAAATACACGCATTTATAAGTAGGTACCAATTTAATAAAAAAAAAAAACAGTCTAAACAACGAATATGGTTTTTTCTTAACTATAACAATTTTAAAATTAATTTTATTCAGTAGGCATTTGTAGTAATACAATAGGAACCTACTTCTAATATTACAGTTATTCAAACAACTTATTTTTAAAACAAAACGTGTCTACTCAATGGTAGACAGAGTAGTTAACAAATGGAATTCTAACTCGACACAACAGCTAAATGGTCTCATCGGCGAAATTCGTCAAGTACGATCTCTTCCGAACGAGGGGAGAGAGGATTTGAAGACGATGGATAGGATTGAAAAGGTCAAGTGTTTGATGAAAAATTCTATTGGAGAACCAGTTCCATATACATGTAAAATAGCTTCAGGCTTGAATTGCATCGAAATATGCGTCTTTTTGCTCTTGTGCAGGTCTTTTTGTTCGTTATTTCTGTTTTCCTGTGCGAGTCACAAATACTTTTAAACACTTTTCTTATTCTATCGATGGACCCTCTAAGCTGTGTCGTTCTAAACCGAACGAATTTCACCAATGAAACTGACCGCGATCGAGACATTTAAACTGCGTTCAAGACCTTAGTGTCAATAATCCATATCAATGATGACATTGACGCACGTTACGTTTACTTCTGCTGGGCATCACTGTTCACAAATGTCAATAAGCTTTATTTTCCTTAACATAAGGTTGTTGTTGACTTGCTTCTGTGAGACGTAAACAAACGGAGTATAGATATTTGTTCAGTTTCTTTGGTGACGGGACGCTGTGAGCAGAAGATGAACGAACTTAGAACTTTTTGGGGTTGTTAGAATCGCGCGGCGTCACGTGGATCATGACCTTGATGCCGGCGCCCTGGCGAGCCACCTCGTAGGCATCTAGGGTCTGCTCTAGGCTGAAATGATGCGTCACCAGAGGCTTCACGTTGATCTTACCGCTAGCTACCATATTCAGTGCAATGGGGTACCTGCAGACATCATAAATAGATAAACATTGAGCCGGAGAACAAGGACACACAATTTATACACATAAGGCCTGAAGACTTAGTAAGTACCGGACTTAGTAAAGTGTGATGCTTGTTGACATTTTGCAAAATATGTAGATATCCAACAGCACTTTCCTGACAATGTCATTCAAGCGACAAAAGCATCATCATACTGTACCTATAATAACGAGGTTCTTCGGGCGTCCGAATGACGCTAACAAGGGACTGCTATTGAAAAACACTTGAAAATGTTTTATGGAGTGTATTGAAAAACTAAGATGGCGGTATTCGTTTTGATTTTGGCTACACTCTAAAAGATCCCTTAACAGCTGAGTACTCTGGCGTGTAACTACTTACTCGTTAACATATCGGAAGATCCCGCGGATGTCGACCTCGCGCGCGAGCGCACCGGCTAGCGGCACGGTCTGCTCCATCGCGCCCATACCCACCAGCACAGCCACGCCGCCTGATTTGGTCGCCTAGACAAATTATAAATACAACATTAATCATTATAAAATAAGGCAAAGCAAAAAATCTGAAGAAGAAAAGAGCAGAATCAATAGAAATCTGCATCTGCAGCAGCATTTTTTTTGGCACTAGCTCGCAATACTTGTCCCAAAACACACACACTGCAACTCCGGAAAAAAGCGAGGCATTGAGGGGCGACAACTACCGAAGAAGTATTTAACTGTCTTGACGTTTATTAACGTAAGTAAAAGCTTTATTTCCACAAATTAGTACCCATATGGTGGTAATGTATAAGGATGAAAGGAGCATCCTTTCCTTAGTTCCAGTCATCACACTCACCAACAATGACACTCTGACGGTGGCCTGCGCCCCGCTAGCATCGAACGACACGTCGGGTTGGCAGCCGAGGAGCTCGTGAATCTTCGCCACCACTTCGTTTTCATTCGAATCCCGCGTGACCAAGAGCGTGTGGTCAGCGCCCAGCTCCTTCGCGAAGTCCAAGCGAGACTGAAGAACGTCTGAAGGAAACGAGAGGAGAATTATGATCATAAGATGTGTATAGTCGCCGAGGATATTGTAGCAGGACTGCCAGTGGCTGAAATGGTTTATTGACTTACTGCGGACTAGATCATCTCTATCCGCTACATTGTTGTTATGAAAATGGTAGTTTAGATGTGTTAACCTCATTCAATTTTATTGGTAAAAGTTCTCTCAGCTACATAATAGAAATAATATTTTTAGTTGGGCAAGTCATTTCGATTTTCTTGCCACCCAAACGCCACATAATTTAAAGGGGTCCTGCTAGGCTGGCCAGAAAGTTAGAATAAACTTCTTTTGTTCTGGCGTTTGTTTTGTGTGCTTACAATCGATTCCAATATTTTTCGGAAGTTATCATCATCATTAGGGTCGGCGCAGCATGTCGTCTTCTTCCACACTAAAAGCATACAAGCAAGCATTTCTATGTCTACTTCCATGTTACTCAATTGTCATTAACGCAAGTTACCTGTGATGAGCACTTTGCTGGCGCCCATGGCCTTGGCGCTGAGCATGGTGAGCAGGCCGATGGGTCCGGCGCCGAGCACGAGCACGACGTGCCCGCCCGTGAGACCGGCGCGCCGGCACGCGTGGATGCCCACCGACAGCGGCTCCAACAGAGCGCCCTCTTCCATCGACACGTGGTCGGGTAGCCTGAGGACAGATGAACAAACGAGTCACCATCGAGTTTCTTGCCCATTCTTCTCAAGGAATGGAATGGATTCAAGACAAGCTTCAAGCTTATGATTAATTGATAGTCACCTTTAAGACATTCGCACGCACGGGTTCCTGAGAAAAAGGCATTGCAAGGCATGTCCGGGCCCAACTTGTATGCTATAAAAATCAACCGTTTCGCAAGACGTGTATACTACTTGGTCAAAAACTATAAAGCACCCGATTTCTTTTTTAATTTACGACAACAAAATCTACTAGAAAGGGTGTAGAATCCTGAATTCGTGGTACCAGTCTGTATTAATGAGGAGGATACTAACTTGAAACAGAAGTCAGCAGCGTGCTTGTAGTATCTGGCGAGGTTGCCGTGCACGGGCGGCGTGGCGCAGAACACCATGTCGGGACAGAGGTGGTAGCGGCCGGTCTTGCAGAACTCGCAGTAGCGGCACGGCACGCCGGGCTCGATGGCCACGCGGTCACCTACCTTCAGGTTCTTTACCTTCGCACCCAGCTGTCAACAGAAAACCATTCCTTATTCATCATCCATTTTAGAAATCAACAATTGATAGGTAGCTTTTATCCGACACAAGACACAAAAGTGTCCACGTTTGCAAAGCGCAGCAACACTTGTAGAGGTCAGTTCATGGATAGGCTACCGTCCAATATATACCGAGACCGAGATTCGTGAAAACATGTTAAGCCAACATGCCAAACTTTTACAATTGGGTGTGGCCTCTTTAGATTTTGTTTCATTATGGGTAGTAAGAAGTCTGATTGTCTGATGCCAAGGAAAGTTACCAAACGGGACGTAGCCAAAGTAACGTGCCACCAAGTTTACCCCCAGTGCCATGTGCCACGATACTTCGGCTATGTGAGTTCAGATAGACATTTATACAGTTGCTTTGTGTAATATACTGGTATTCAGCTGCATAATCTGTTTGACAATCTCTTCTTTAACTTTGTCTTACCGCCTGAGTGAACAAGATAGCTAATTTTCAATATCAAAGGCCGACCTTGTTCGCTGTTAGTTCTCATAATTTACGGCCCATTTTAGGCATGTATTCTTGGCACTCAATTTAGTTCGCTTGTGGCACCATCTTTATCTCATGTCCACGAGATAATAGCTTCGTCTCGCTCTAGTGATGCGTTAAGATCTGATAGAATTTTTTGAAACTACGGAATCTTTTGATTGTACCGAAACATATCTTACTGCCTGATTTTGCTGGTTACCATTGCGCTGTTGAAGTGAGAAGCGATTCGGAAAGGAATACTAGGGGAAATAAAGAAAAATACTTTTAGCAATCTTTTTTCCATTCGTATTCCGTCGTATCGTGGCTGTTCTAAGTTAATAAACAAACCTATGTCAGTAGACACAAGGGTGTGCCCTAAAAGGCGATGCACAGAGAGTTTTTGGACAGGAGTTTTAAGAGGAAACCATGCCTCCTTCCATGTGATGATTATGACCACCGGTGTGGTTTTAGTGAGGTAAAAATCCCACAATTCTCGGCGGTATCCTCAAAAACCGGTCTTTTAAAGGATTCACACAAAAAACAGAAATCAAAGTTTATATCCGAGCTATACTTCTATTAGTACCAATCTTGAATAAAATGAAATTAATTGGATAACGAAATGCCTACGAATGTGATGTTATCTTCTTATCTTATTAATAATATTTACGTATACATCGTGAGTTATTATTTTTATCATATTAGTTTAATAAACCGTTAAGTACACTATAATGATTATCATCACACTTAAGTCAAGGACAATCAAATAAACAGCACGCAATTATTTAAGCAAACTGAGCATACGATCATCATGTGTTTAACTTTTTAGTTTTAATGTTAAGATCAAACTAGAATATAATATTTAGAATTGTTAAACAATAAAATTGCAGAAATAACAATCCAAATGATTCTAATAGTTGCATCTACAATTTAACACTAAAATAACTATGAAATTACTTGCTTGGGCGAGCTACAATAAATAACACCTACAAGGGAAGTAAATCATTATGTAATGCGATTTGTGTTCAATTATTAACAAAGTTCCGACGTTCCGACATGATGCATCAAGCGACACGCATGTCGTCATTTCGTTTCCTTCGAGTCGCAAGTCGCGTCCTAGTGAATCGTGGTTTGGTTTAAGCTATTTCTTTCATTGTTTTTTTTTTCCGCAATCGCTTCAGCGTATAGCTTGCGCCTTGGTGGTTTGCATGGGTTTTCGCCGGAGATACGGGCAACTGAGTTACTCACAGTAAACAAAGAATGGCCTAGATAGGTAGCTCATATCTTTTAATGGCTTCGTGCACTGCTTGCTGCTTATTTTGTAAAGAAAATCGTGTAAGATGTAGCCTAGCCTTGACTAAGTAAGTATAAAATGTCATCAGTCGGTAGATCGAACATTATACATAAGTAGATTATAGCAACGTCAGAAAGTAATAAAACTCATTATCAGCATGATTAATTATGTAACATTGACCGTGACTTTATATTTTATGATTAATGACGTAGATTGAGATCTCTGCTCTTTGTGGAGACATTTTAACACCAAAATTCAGTTCATCTTCACAAAATAATCTAATCCTTGAGTGTGGGATACAACATCTGTCGACACGCTTGAGGGTTATTTCATCTTCCTAGCTCGGTGGGCTGTGCTGGCGCGGCTGCTGCAGGCGCAGAAAACCTCAAACGGCGCAAGTTTAAGACCGGTTTGGGGTATAATATGTCTGAGCCGTTTGAGGTTGAATTACTTGGCCCATGGAATCCGTTTGCTTATCCAGCCTGTCAGGACATCGCTAAGCGGCTAGTAGACTTATCACGTGATTAGAGGGTTGGTTGGGTTATTATCCGGATATGTATAAAAAAAAAGTGGTAATGCTGGCCTTTTGGCTACTTTTCCTGTTGACAGCCCAATGAGCTGTAAGCACCGTTTTGCTTGTTCGTAATACTTGTACCATTCCATCCATTTCAGCCCAAAAGACGTCCACTACTGAACATAGGCCTCACCCAAGTGTCGCCAAAATGACATTTAGGGGGGGGGGGGTTGCCATAATCGCCACGCTTGGCAGGCGGGTTGGCGATCGCAGTACGGTTGTTACAAAAGCACAAAGAACGCTACTGCCCATTCTGTGGCAAAGTCCCTAAGTCGCCTCTTACGACACCCACGGGAATATGGGATGGTGCTATTCTTTACGTCCGACACCATTTGTACATTATTATTTTATTTAAGGTTATTGTGTAAAGATTCTCAAAATAATCATTTATAATTACATTTATAAAGGCGATGTTTATTTGATTGGATAAGTCGGAGTCAGCTGTCTTCGCACGATATTTCTTCAGTATTTTATCGCAACATGGACGCAGATGAAGGTCAAATAACAGTGTTATTATTTGATAAACCCACGGGTGATACACAAGGGCGATAGTGCACTGACGTTGGTCAAGTATATAAATAAGCGTGATGATTTTATTGTTGTTACTAGCCTGTAACTGAGTTATTCAGTCACAACCACGTTACAAAATCCTATAGCCGGAGCCGTTTGAGAAAATTAGACAAGGGACTACTCATCATCATCTGCCTAGCCTTTTCCCAAACTATAGTGGGGTCGGCTTCCAGTCTAACCGGATGCAGCTGAGTACCAGTATTTTACATGAAGCAACTGCCGATCTGACCTCCACAACCCAGTAACTGGGTAATACGATACCCCTTAGTAAGACTGGATGTCAGACTTTTGGCTTCTGACTACTCGTAACGACTGTTAAAAATCTACAAATGACAGCCGGGACCAACAGCTTAGCGTGCTTGGTGGATGATGGTCACCCATCCACGGACCAAACTCGGCAAGCACGGCTTAACCTTAAAGATAAACCAGTGCGGCTGTTATTATTTAGCCACGAGCTCCTCATCCATCGACTACTCATTGTGTCCTAAATAGCGAGTAGTCGACGGTGAGTATTTTAGTAAAAGTTCGATAGGAGTCCTTCATACATACCAGGTGGAAGGGAAAACGAAGCTGAAACGGCTTCTACGTATTCAGTAGATAACTACATCATTCTGAACCTATGTGGATGTGTTTCCACATAGAAATTTACTGTAACTTTTCGTCTTTTAATAAAAAACCGGCCAAGTGCGAGTCGGACTCGCGCACGAAGGGTTCCGTACTATTGTTTATAAAAACGAAAAAAAAACTTTTTTGTATGGGAGCCCCCCTTAAATATTTTTTTTTTCTGTTTTTATTATTTGTTGTTATAGCGTCAACAGAAATAATCTGTAGAAATTTCAACTGGCTAACTATCACCGTTCATGAGATACAGCCTGGTGACAGACGGATGGACGGACGGACGGAAGGACAGCGAAGTCTCAGTAATAGGGTCCCGTTTGACCCTTTGGGTACGGAACCCTAAAAAAGAACTGATTACACCGTAAACCAGGTTTTTTAGGGAACCCGTAAATACACCGGGTTTTCATTTTGGATGGTTATGCATTTACTAATGGGAAGCCTTTTCAAAAATAGCAGCAGACTGACACACACCTCTTGCGTTCGGCTCTGTCATTCGGGATGGAGAAAGGGTTTTTTTCTAAATCGCGATTTAGTCTTCACCGCCATCATCATCACCCACGATTCCACAGTCCGACTTTACCGGTGCAGCTGGGTCTTTAGAAAACAACAGCAAAAAAAAAATACCCGCCTGAATGCGATCCGAACACTTGAACTGCGTCCAAGAGCTGTCAGTCTCATTATTGCTGTGGAATATTGACACTGACATTTAATGAGCGCGGTTTAGGTGAGCTGATCGCGTTAGTCTTATTTTTTTTTATTCGTCCTTACCAAGACAAGTGTTTATTCACGGATTATACGAGAAGAGGGTTCTAAAACAGTAACCCTAGGTCCAGCAGAAATAATAATAGCTTAGTTACTAAAAATCTAAATGAAGTAACCGAGACAAAATGGCTGCAAGTAAGTTCTAATGGCTGGAAGCAATACTGCACAATGCCGTTCTAATGCAAGTTCAGTGGTCAAAGGAACTGTCAAAATTTTAGCAGATTACCGCATAGGTCAGTCATTCATTTGTCACTATGTACGAGATTACCATTCTATGCCATTTCTTTCAGTGGAGTGTCAGTGGTTGACCATTGGGAAGTCATAATGACGCCATTATATTAGTAGATTGCCAAACTTGTCAAAATCAACAATTATGAGATCAATGATAGGCCATTCTGACACTATTGTAATAGCAGACTTGAGGCCCAGATAATTTTTCATTAACAAGGCAACGCTACAAAGTTCACGGTCATTGCCATCGTCGACAAAATATAAATAGCTAACAAACACGTCGTGTTTGTGGGTGTGTCCGCGTCACTACGACACACCTCCGGCTCGCACAGACATTTTAATCCATACCAAGTAATTTTAAATACCAAAAAACCGGATCTTTGTCAAATGTAGTCGACCTTGAATGAATTCTGCGGCCATATGCGACAATGTTTGCAGATTAATAAAAATAATGTCGCCATAGTCGATAACATTATAAGTTATCGCAGCTGATATACCTACGACA
Organism: Cerastis rubricosa; assembly: GCA_949152445.1. Classification (NCBI taxonomy): domain Eukaryota; kingdom Metazoa; phylum Arthropoda; class Insecta; order Lepidoptera; family Noctuidae; genus Cerastis; species Cerastis rubricosa. Next base: position 2,225,662 of record OX424541.1, read on the forward strand.
AACTGTTAATGAAGTTATGGGAATATAGTTAGGTATATTATTTTTATTTATCTATTTATCAACATATCGATGTCTAGCCCGCTTGCACCGCACCGGTTACCGATTAGCTTTAAAATTGCGTTTTAAGTAGGTTCTTATTTAAATCGCTATTCCTAAGCGGCTAAGATTTAAAACAACGTTTCCATCAAACATTATTTGAAGATGATAAACAATGATAATGATATTTGGTACATATCAAGGTTAGAAAATTAATATATTTGGCTTCATGCACACTGACATTCGACATTTTTGTCAATAATATGGCAACATGTTCATACACGTCCTCATCCCATCCCTCACACGTGGTCTATTATAGTCTATTAATAAAAACTACAGAACGTAAAAGCGGGCGTAGCCGTAGACAAGACGCGATTGCTTTCAAAGGGTTTCGTTTTTACTCAGACTTTCAACAGGGTTGATAAAGTCACTTGTGTTGGAAGACACGACAAACTAACCGGCGCGGCGCGGCAGCAGGCAAGTCTAGCACCCTAATTGCAATAGCACACTATCTATCGTGAACCAAAGAATTTGTTAATTTACCCTTATTTTTGAAAAACCCGACTGCTCTACTTCTTACATAACGCAATCCATTTAATGGAACTGACAAAATGAAAGGCATTGCCTTCGTGAGTGTGTTCCCTAACTACCCCATAATTTCCAAGCAAACGGTCTCAATAGCGGTGAATTCATAAAAGCACAAAAGCTTAAGATAAAGGCTTGCGAGCCAGCCTTTATCCTAAATCCTAAACTTAATAATCTTCCTAATTTTAAGATTTGTAGACCCTAGTTGAATCCCTACCTTGCCCTAATGTTGACCCGTAAAAATTCCACTGACCGTACTTTACATCAATAAGATGTCAAACTCAAAGCATTCATTTCAATAAGACCGTTACAGGCACTTTTAAAGGTCGGAAACAAAAGGATGAACCTATACAGTCCCAGTACAAAGGCTTAATAACATGTGAAAGTACTGTAGTTGCCCATTACAAAGCAATGTTACCTTAGCGACGACTCCGGAGGCCTCGTGACCCATGATCATGGGTTCCTTGAGGATGAAGTGGCCGCAGGAGCCATTCTGCCAGTAGTGTACGTCCGAGCCGCAGATCCCAACGCAGTCCATCCGGAGGAGCACCTCTGTAATCAAAGTTATTTACCTAATTACCAAGAGGTCTTATCATTCAGATCCAGCCTGTCCATTTGCTGCCCTCCCACAGCGAAGCCCCAAGCCGAGGCTCGAACCCTGCAGATGCCCTTAACGCGTAGTCGCATAGTTTATAAGTTTTTACCTTGGTGGGAGGCATTACACTCAATACACCCCCTTGGGAATAAAGGCTAGGCAGATGATGATGACTCCATTACTTAGATAAGCAACGACTTTTCAGTTTTTGGAACTTATAAACCAAACATCACGCCTGTTTGTCCAAAGGGTTAGGCAGGGAGACATATAGCTGTGGTGCGTACACCCACATTTCTGCAGTGATGTATTTTGGTATCTAAAGGCGTTTGATGTTGAAGATGCGACCCGACATCACGCATTATGTCATCGTATAGATCGTTATTTAGAAACTAGCTACGGAAAATACGGTCGATGTTGATCGTCCCTGTTTGGCTAGACCATCATAAATGATTGAATTGAATGTTTGTGCTACTTCACCGTTAATGAGAAATAGCAAAACATTGAGCCATGACTGAGAAATGGGTGAAGTCGGTAAACACATTGAACAACTTTAAAGTAGTGTATATTGGCGGTTGGGGAAGGTCAGTTTGGAATATCGGTTTTTGTTTCTTTCTAAGTATACAACATAAGCACAGGAATTTTACAAGTCGAAGTTTATTTAAGACTAAGTATCTGTTGTCCGCCACCATCATCCGCGTGAATTATTATAAAAATACTAGTTGCTACCCGCGACTTCGTTCGCTTGGAAATTTTGATGGGTTTTAGGGCTATGAAAAATAGATGTTGGCAGATTCTTAGACCTACCCGATATGCACACATAATTTCATACAAATCTGTTCAACCGTTTCGGAGGAGTTTGGTAACAAACACCGCGACACGAGAATTTTATATATTACATTAGATCCATATTTAAATTTTGTTAATAATTTCATAGGTTTTATTTTTTAAACGGAAGCCATTAATCTCTCTTCTAAAATAAAAGTATCCTAGTAACTCTTATAACGGTACCTGCCAGTTAAGCTCCCGTCAAAATCGATACCGCCCCCCATGTCGGTGATTTGCCGGAACAAACAGACAGAGAGACAAACATTTTAATAAAGGTTTGTTTTTGTTATAAGTACCGTAAATACTTTCATCATTCAATAAAAATCAGTTATTTTGAAATGACAAACTGATACCTAAATTTCATTTCGAAATTCATTCTCTTATTTCATTTCATTGTATTCAAAACTATTAGATACACGCAGAGCACTTCGCTCGCGACTTCGTCCGCGAAAATTGTGTTATTGTATAGCCTATGTTACTCGTTAAAGATGTAGCTTTCTAATATTGAAAGAATAAAAAAATCGGTCAAAAAAAAATACATAAAAAAAAATCGGTCAAAAATCGGTCGGTGTTTTTGAGTTAAATCGTAACAAACAATAAAAATTTTCCTCTCTATAATATTAGTTTAGATTAAACTTTTAATAGCTGTTTCTAAATATCATCAATTTTATAGTTAGCATTACCAGTTTCGCAACTAAAACGAATTTATTTGTCGCTGTTGAGATTCGCATTAACTTTTATCTAAAACATAATGTGAGTTAATTCTATATTTTATGGTTTTAGTGATAAGTGTTAAGACCAGTTAGACGTATTATGATGACTAAAATAAAAGCTAAGCTATACCTAATTTTGAAATAGTTTGTAATTTTGTATGTTTGCAAAAGGTAATGCTGGAAATACTGATACTATTGCATTTTAAATTGTCTTCACTAATAGAAAATTACATTATTCACGATCGACATAGAATACTTTTCATCCCAGAAATTGCCCGATTCCTGTGGAATCCACGAGGAGAATCCATGTTGATTCCCACACAGAACCTTCTTCTTAACGTGTCGATGGCAATTTAATTAAAATTGAGTCGGTCCAGAAAACTTGAACAGAAAACTTTGCTGGAATGGAAGGCTGGAACATCGTTTGTGGAACAGCATTTTGGCTCTCAAAGCTGGAATCATTTATAATTGAATGATAAGTTTTCTTGCTGCGACAAACTGTGTTCGGTGTCTGTTAACACAGTTCCAGTTTAGACTTAGCCAGAGCTTAGCACACCCCAATTTCGCAAATTATAGTCAAGTCTCATAGGGGCGGGCCTAGTGCCATCTAGCGGGAAAAAATGCAAACCGTGGCTGCTACTGAGAAAATCCTGATGGAAAAGCCAATAACAGTACTGCCTTGGAATGGAGCACGAAACACATAACCACAAAGGCTATAGATAGATACATAACTATTGTTTACTCCCTAGATTTTAATTAAAGTAGCTAGCCCACTCGATTAAAGTAACGACAGCAATGGCAGCAATGCACTAATAGCTATCTAAGTGTTCTTCACCAATATTTGTTTAGAGATAATGGCTGTAATCAACTTTATCGACACTAACGAACACGTACTTGTACCTGTGTGCATGTGAGTAAATATAGGAAGTCTATATCAGCACCGTATGACTGTCTCGTTGTTCTAATGGTCACAAGACCGACTGTTAAGCATGAAGTCCTGGGTTCGAATCCCAGGTCGGGCAAAGTGTTATTGGGCTTTTCCATCAGGAATTTCTCAGTAGCAGCCACGGAGCACAGCTGTACTCTTTTTAAAGGCAAAGGCAGTGTCGATAAGGAACGGATCATCAGTCACTTCATTGAGTTACAGCCCAGCCTACTGTCTAGCCCAAATAGAGACTCCGTACTGCACCGGTAAAAATCAAAATCGAAAGTCATTTATTCAAATTAGGCTGATAATCGGCGCTCAGTAGCCGATGCGCATGTGGTAATCACAATTTATAAAACTTTCATAAACTCACCATCGTCGGCTATTTCTGGTATCGGTGTTTGTACCTGAGAACAAGAAACATATTGATAAGGATACCATCGGCAAAATCAAAAAGGGCTAGATGGTCTTAAAATCGAGCTTGGGTAAGACTGGATACGGAATTCGGAGGATACGGTGTTATTGCGTGTCCAGCAGTTCACTAATATAGGCTGAGTTCACTGATCATTCGGCAGTAAGACGTCAATTGTTGGACAGGCGTCCCCAAAATTTTTCATCGGTTATTTATTTTTAATCTACTGCTCCATACATTTTGGTTTATCGGAAGCAGCTGTTTTTTTTAAATCCTGTCACGACCTGTGTGTTTTCTTTACAATACCTTAGCATGTTTATGTGTTTAGGTCATAATAGGTTTTACGGATGTTAAATGTTAGTTTTGGTAGTAAAACAATGAGTATTTCTTAAATATCAGGCAAGTTATGATAAAATACTGTAATATTAAACTGAGCTACCAAATGGGCGAGGTTAGACCGCTGTGACCAAAAGCGCGCGAGCCGAGCGAGCTAAGCGAGCGGTGCCACGGCAACGGCAGATGAAGTTGGATGCGTATGTATTTTCAAATTAATCGTTCACAGTCAATCGCCCACAATACTAACCGTGTCTCTGAGGTAAAACCTAAGATTTAAAAGTTCGCCAGAAAATTGAATCCTGTTCAAAATGAACGATGATCACAAATGCGACTTTTACCATTAAGAGTTGGTAAATCTTAGGTTTTCTTTAGGGTAACTTAACATATTATCTAGTCTACATATAACTCTTACGACCAAACATGGACAAAGGAAAAAAACTCGAAGATAGAAAAAACAAACTTATGAGTTGTTTTGAATTTGAACTTGAATATTTCCTCATCACACAAGGAAATATTCCAATTAGTCGAGTAAAATGTTGGAAAAATGAACACAGAGGATAAGCAATTCTAATCTACCGATATCTTACATAACAATTGCTACCGGTATAATATTTATTGATAAAGTTAAGTAAACACTGAATACTATTTTAAGTATTAATCCAATGTCTACTAGGAATATTGTAAACAAGTATTATTCTATTGCTGCAGAGCCTGCAGATAATAGCGTTTCCTTGGCGGAACTATTGATTGCTAACCTAACAAATTTAAACCATTATGTAGAATTAAATTCAATTTCGCACGTCAATCGATTAAGATTAATTAATTCTAATTCCTCGCTTTGTCAACGGATTTATTAACTTTTATTCTTAATATACATGTTTGTATTGACTTACCAGTTGCAAATCCTTGGGTTTGTAAAGAAGAGCGGTTAAATTGTCTGTGGCCATGTTGGACGTGCGTTTGGCTCGGCTTACACTGAACGACTGTCGTGCCGAGGGCGAGGAATAGAACGACCGGACTGATTAATGAAGCAAGCTGAATGGGGCACTGCGCCAACGACACGTGAGTGCGAGCGGGAGGTGTGTCGGTCTGTGTGTAAACTTTGGCGAGTAAAATAATAGTAAAATTGTATAGTGCCTGACTAAACCGCGAAGGTCGAGGTTGTTTATGAGTTCATTGTTTACTAAATACCTACCTAATAATGATATCGTATGGGCGAAAGAAAGCATGTGAATAAAATAACATTATGTGTGTATGTATGGATTTATTTACATATAATGCGATGACTGTTTCTCATTTTGTATTCCAAACATTAACCGAAAAGACTTTTCAATTTTTTTTCCTAATAACTTACCTACAACTATACCAAGCTAAGTTTGCACCTCTCTGGAATACGGCGAATTTAATAAACATATGTACAATATAATGTTAAAAAAAGTTAAAAACAATAAATGCAAGATCTAACTAACATTTGTTTACTTTTTTTAAGTTATAGCCTTATAGCGAATCCTTTTTTGCAGACAGTACCTTAGCGTCAGTGTGACGTAATCGACGCGAGGTGCAAACTTAGCTTGGTCGAGTTGTAATTATAATTTTGTCTAGGCGGGCAGAGTCGTGGGTAGAACAAGTATCTTCTTAAATATTTAAATTGTTTATGATGTCGTCTTAGTACATTAGACTAAACTCAAGTGTAAGTGCTTCGGTGATCACGCAATTTGTACTTACTTGTAAGGCGCTGGTCTCACCACTGACGATTGGCGACTAGCGCGAAGAGCTAGCAACTAGGTAGTTTGTTAGTGAGGTGCACTAAACACAGTGGCGTAGCTAATCCTAAATGGGCCCTCAAGATTTTGGGTGCCCCTTGAACCTGAGAGCAGCGAAGCTCAAAAAGAGGGTAATGATGGCTAACATTGATTTTACTGAGAGAATGTTAGTGCGGGTGGAAAGAAGAACGCCAGGAAATTAATGTATCCTGTTCGTGACTAGCAAGCTCGAAAATTGGAGCAAGGGAATCCCTTTTATAGTCTTTTTCTGACAATGAGATGGAATCTACATGTATTGTGCCATTCTTGGGCAAGAAAACTATTTAAGGCCTCAAGCTCCCCAAGCTTGAGGCCTTAAATAGTTTTCTCATAATTTATTTCAGTCTCTGTTTTCAGTCTCTGTGCAAAAAAGGAGCTTTTGTGATAAAGGTTTTTCACAGAGTTCAAAGTACGAACCGCTCGCGTAGGCTTTAAGAAAATGTGTAAGTTTGTAGCAGTGGTACGAGTACTGAGGGGCCCATTTTTAGCCTTAAAAATAGTTTGAGAGTGATTCTACTGTACGCTATAGTTTATTATGTTGGTATTTAGACTTTACTAATCCTGCTACTACTAATTTGATTTGATAACATCTATTGTCATTGAGAATACAATTTTCCAATTAAATTTTCACTATATGAAACATTTTCAATTTCTTTTGTGCGCGCGCGGGGCCCCGTCCCGATGCGGGTTCCCTATAGGCAGTTGCCTTTTCTGCCTAAGGGTTAATCCTGCCCTGCTCGCCGGTCGTGGCAGTCGCTCGTTGAGAAACACGTTGGTCTGTGGATGGGACCACCATATACAGAGTTTCCTTCGTACCTTGGAAAGCACGTTAAGCCATTGGTCTCGGTTGCCATTTTGAGTTATTGACCCCAAATAAGTCATGTATTTTTGTTGGTTTAATTGAGTTTTGCTAGCTATGTTCATTTGACCTTCTCTTCTCCTTCACTGCAATAACGTCATGTCTTTATAGTCCAGATGACAATAGTTCACATTTTGCTTATCTACTATCTCCATTATTATCGACAACGTTGTAAAGTTTACTGCCTACAATATTTACTTTACCGACATTGTTTTACGGTCGTCGAGTATTATGTCATTACTTTTATTTGACATCATTTTATTTTATAAGCTGCCTTGGCTTTTAGTCATTGTAACAAATGGTTTTTCTTATAAGAACTCTTAATTTTTTTGTAAACTTATAAACAGTGCAATGGAAGGGAGATATGACCAGAGATGTTGACCAGACCTGGTGGACAGCTCGACTGGTGGTGGACAGCTCGATGTGCACAAATATCGCCTCGGGACCCGTCTCTCAGCTCCGCCTCGCCGCCGCCGCTGGAATCCAGCCCCGTTGTGAGTGCTGTAACTCCGGCCGTGGCACTTGCGTCGAGCTCTAGCGACGAGTATTTCTCCCCGTTCCAAACACCACCACCTCCTCGTCGATGGGAAGGATACTCGAGGCCTACCTGCCACTTATAGGGTGTCACCTCTCGGCAAAGTGTGCAGCGCATGCAATGGACGCAAGCCATCAATGAAAACGTAATGCCTCGTACTATGGTACTACATAGAGGAAACAACCTGATGAATTATATACTTCCCCCTTCCACTCAGCAAACATCTTCCCAATCAATAAACTCGGCCTATCACAGTCCATAGCTGGACATAGGTCTGTCCCGAGCTGTGCCACAACACCTTCCGAATCTAGTCTGCCTCAGTCACCTTTTCAAGGTCATATTCGGAGCTTCTACCCGCAGGGTCTAAAATCCCGCCTCCAATGGTCTACGTGGAAATCACTGAATAGTCTAAGTGGAATCATGTCATTCCAACCTCGTAAAGTAGAGCTACCTCAACGGATCAGCAGCAGGGTGTGGATGTGCTGCTGTGCCGCAAAGTAAGTATGTTCTATCTCATAATTGTTTGTGCCCCAAAAATGCAGTCAGGGTAACCTCTTCACTACCACCAACGAAGCTGTGGAGGTGATCAATATTTGGACCAGCAAGATTTGCTGTATTGCGACACGAAGAAGAAGACATTGCTATAACCAATCACAGTACAGGAATTTAGTGACTGATACGGCGTGTTCTTATGGAGCAACGCGACGAGGTCGCGCGTCGTAGTTCTTGTCAAGCCAATGAAAATTCGGGGCTGATCTAGGGCAGATACATCAGATATAGCCTTAAACACTTCAATTTTGTAAATGGGTACATAATCAAAATTAGATACAAACATTCTCGTTATAATGTCATTAGAAAATAATTATACATTGTGCAGACGTAAGTACCTATACTAAATGCTAGGCTTCATAAACAGCGAAATTAGACTTTAGTACTTGTAGATAAACACAAAAATCATGAAAGAGTGTATACTTACCAATGCACGATTTGTAAAACCAATATTTTTTTAAATAAATTAGATTATAAAGAGGTAAAATGTTTTAGAGGTAAATTCTTTTACTAACCGGAAGCTAGATTATCGCCGAGTGTCATAGGCTACATTTAAAATGGTCCCGTGATTTAATTTCCGTATATAACGGGAGCGAAGCAGCGAGATAAAGCTAGTCGAGTTATAATGGCATACCTTAATGATCTTTAGTAACAGGTTTTACCTGAATGATAATTTTGTAACAGGGTGTAGTAAAATACTAAACACTCGTGATTACGATGTGCTTTCAAATAGGTATTTTGCTATACTACATTATATCGTTGGCTGCCTGTACTAGTGCGCCCACTCACTTGCTAGTAACGAGGGCCGGGCCTTGCTATGACACTGGAACAACCCCTGTTACCGTGTCCGAGTTGAGTTTGTCTACACAGACATATGATTCGTTGCTCAGTGGGGAGTTCAACGTCTCCGAGGATATTGAGAACGGGTGGAAAGTTAAGGTAAATTGTTTTTAAGACAGTTTCGGCAGGTTTTCAGCTTAAATATACGAGAATAGCACATGATGACCCCATCAATCTACTTCAACCCCATCAACCCCATCATCTGAAATTCATCTAGTCGGCAGGGTGATAGCCGGACTGTTGGAGTGAAGACTCTCATTTGTTTCTTATAAAATCAAAACCAAAGTAAGCAATTAGTTCATTGACGAAAACAGACAAAGACCCCGGAATTCCGGTGTTTGGAGTCTCCCAAACATTCTTTTAGACACCGGGATTCAAGACATTTAATTGTAGAAACATAAAGTGGACGTGTCTCACCGGTTTCTTCAAGCTTTGTAAAATTTTACTCACCTAAAAATAACTTCGATGTGGAAGCACCTAAGAAACAAACTTAGTATTTGGTATTTCGCACTTAAATATTTTCCTTGTTTCCAGGCAACTATGCAGAAATGCGTGGACATTCGCAACATAGAGTCTTGCGACTTCTTTCGGTCCTTCTATTTGGTGAAGGACGGCTGCGCCGACGAGAATGAGAACCAGCAGGAGACATATAATAATATGCTGTTCCACTACGCGCATCCTAAGTGAGGACTTTACTAAATTTGAAAAGTTTTCTTGAAGACCTTCATCATTTTTTCTCTTGGTTTGAGAGAAGCAAAATCCAGTTTTTTCTAATGCCTACGGCCCCTGCGGGCAATACTAGGGAGTATTGCTCGCAAGGGCCATTAATTTACTGATTTTTATTCCTTTCAAGGGTGATCGACATCATCACTGCTGGAGTCATTTATATGGCTCTCTATGCAAGATTGAATTTCCATTTTTTTGCGATCCGCAGAGGTACTTATAGGAACCTACTCTCGGGGTCTTGAGCTAAAAAGAATGTTGCAAAAATCAGCTTGAGTTTACTTATCACCTATGCCATCCTCCTGCTCTTATATCCCAATTTATTTGGGCTCAGCACAGCATATCTTGTTTTCAGTCATCCCAGTTCTAGCCATATCATCTTTCTCACAGTCCATCCATCGTTTTCGTATAAAATCTGTAGCTGTACACTGTCTAGGTCTATACAGTATGGCTATAGATAATTTTAATCACTGGAAATTGGGCAATTTGAAAAAGAACGACTAGCAAGCATGTATGTATGCCCTTGTTGTGCATACTTATGATCGTGGACGAGGCAAAAAGAGTAGATATATGTAAGAATAGTTGCAGTTCTTTTGCTTCTGTCTCCTTCCACGAGAAAAGGTGTGAATTTTTGTACAAGTACTAGAATAACTAGAATAATAACAACAAAAAATAATAATTTCGATAAATTAATCTTTTGTATTTGTGTTTTCTGATCCTATGTTATCAGGGTCTTATCGCTATTGTGTATATATTCGTTTTTTCAACATATCATTAATAATATGTCACATTCAATATGGTCATTATCTGCGTACCTACTAAAGACATGGGATAGTAAAAATTATAATAGGTTTTTAACAAGTTTACGTTCTGTATCTACAATCAGCTGCACTATACAAAATTTCAATACAGGAGCTCTACTCGAAATGCCTGGGACAACTGATTTATGATTATTTTTTTGCGATAACGAGGTCTAGGATCTTTTTTTTTTGAAGCTCCACTCTATACTTTCTCAATGTGACCTCGTAATCGCAAAAAAATTATCATATCAGTTGTCCCAGTTATTTCGAGTAGAGCTCCTGTATTGAAATTTGATATGGGGCAGCTGATTGTAGATGCAGAACATAAACTTGTTACTCTTTGATGCTCGCTGGCAAATTCTCTTTAGCAATTGAATTCCGAAGGAATTGAATCACCAGAATTACTTAAACTGCTCAGGTAGATTTGGCAGGTTTTCAACTTCAAATTCAGCCTTCGTTGCGACTAGTTAACTACATTAACAGTTCCATGATGGACCTACTAATGTTTTTTTTTTTAATCACTAGGTTCTTTTATAAGATTCTGAAACGAATGAAACTAATTAATGTTGATTTTGTTATCACTAGTTCTATATTCTTATTTTAGGCACTTGTGAAATTTTTTAAGAGTATAGAAACAGTAGTGGTAAAAACACTTAGTTTTTTTTTTATAATTTTATTCAATAAAATCAACAAGTGTTTATTTTTTCATTTATGATTCGAATTCAGTATAGATTTAAAATAATCATTTTTGTAAAGAAGGATGGAAAGTAAATCCCAGGATGCCCGATATCACAGATGGGATAGCGATTGGACCAGTTGATATCCATGGGAGGCGAATTGTTTTCCATCCCACTTTATCTATGAAATCATCTCTATTCATTACAGTACGCGCTCAACGTATTTTATCTAAAAAAATACCCACAGATATTTCGCCTGTTAATAATTGCATTTGGGCTTCAATGACGTCACGTTACCTACCGATAAGGAAACATGTAAAGTAATTCATTCAAAAAATAAATGTTTGCTGATTCTATTAGATAATTATCACTACCTTACGAACCTAATATATACAACAAAGTAGGTAAAGGTAGAAAAAATAAATTATATTATTATATTATATTTTTACATATTTCTTACAAAAAAAAAAAAAAAACATTTGATAATATTAAAAACAGGTTTCCGCCGGTGTCCGGAACAGGGTCCAAGCTACCGGTGGTTAGGGCTGCAGAGATAGGAACCTCCTCACAATGCGGGCCATATCGTCCTCGATAAACAAGAGCCAGATTCAGAAGGCAGTACTCCTGTACTGCCTTCTGAATCTGGCTCTTGTTGATCCAACTGCCAAGTGAGAACTTCGACTTATGTTCGTCGAGGCTCTTGGCCATAAGGCCATTAGCCGTTACGACAATCGGCACAATGATAGCCGAGTCCACATTCCACATTTCGACAACCTCGTGAGCCAAAACGAGATATTTTATCTGTTTCTCTTTCTCAGCTTTGACGAGGTTTTCGTCATGCGGAATGGTAACATCGACTATCATTACGCGGCGCGCTGATCGGTCTATCACCACTATGTCAGGCTTATTGGCAATAATAGTCCTGTCAGTAATGAACAAAAAAGGTATAAAAAAAACATTTAAAAATATAAAAACAGGTGTCCGCCGGTATCGGGAGCAGGGTCCAAGCTACCGGTGGTTAGGGCTGCAGAGACAAGAACCTCCTCACAATGCGGGCCGTATCGAGGTGTACTGCCTTCTGAATCTGGCTCTTGATCCAACTGCCAAGTGAGAGCTTCGATAGATGTTCATCGAGGCTTTTAGCCATTAGGCCATTGGCCGTAACGACAATCGGCACAATGATGGCCGAGTTTCCATTCCACATGCTGACAACCTCGTGTGCTAAGTCGAGATATTTTTTTTTTTCTTTTTCTCAGCCTTCACGAGGTTCTCGTCATGCGGGATGGTAACATCGACTATCATTACGCAGCGCGCTGATCGGTCTATCACCACTATGTCAGGCTTATTGGCGACAATAGTCCTGTCAGTAATGATAGGCCGATCCCAGTACAGCGTGACATGGTCTTTCTCGAGAACTGGGTCGGGCACATACTTGTAGTACGGTACCTCAGATTCTACAAGTTTATATTTCAAGGCAAGTTGCTGGTGAATAATCTTGGCCACTTGGTTGTGCCTGTGCAAGTACTCGCCGTTAGCCCGACGAGAACAACCAGAAATAATATGTCTGATGGACTCACCCGGACGGTGGCATGCCCGACACACGTCCACCGTTCCGTCCTTCATAATATGTTTCCGGAAGTTGTTCGTCTGCATAACTACGTTCATAATCGCACAGACAAAACGTTCAGTTTCCCCAAAGAGGTAGCCGAAACGTAACCAGGACACGGACGCTAGAAAATCTACATCGGGCCCATGAAGAGCCTGGTAAAAGCGCCCGTGAAGAACCTTGCCTTGCCGTATTTCCTTGCGGTCATCGGTAGTCAGTATTACAGATTTGCGCCAGTTCTCTTTAGCCATGGACAGCGGGGTGAGTGCCTTGTCCACTGTGACCACATCTCGGTGCATACCCATCTCTGTTTTAAAAAAAAAATATTCTCTGAGGCTGCACACCTCGCGGTTGTGTAGGTTCTTCGCGTTTAAAAAGCCTCGACCTCCGCACTTCCGCGGGATGTACAGTCTCATCACCGATGATCGTGGGTGATGCATCCGGTTTGCGGTCAGCAGTGTACGAACTCTCCTATCCAGGGCATCAAACTAGACCGGAGTGAAATGACATCTGTCAACGTTCTAACATCGAAGACGAAATGGAAAAATCGTGTAAAAATGGAATGATTTAATTAAATTTAACGATGATAACACGAGCTGCTGCACGTCGCGCACGCCCACCATCCCCGGACTCGTCGCTGAGCTCCGCCTCGCCGCCGCCGGACCCCGGATCACCTGTGTCACCGGCAGCGGCAGTCGTGTCGAGCTCCAGTGACAAATATTTCTCCCCGCCGACGTCGCCAACACCTGTACGTCGGCCGGGGCGAGGCCGGCCACCGTCAAGCTTCAGACCTAGGGGCCAACCGGTCCTGAGCCGGGTCCCCGCTGCCGGTGGTTGTGTGCAGCGCATGAGATGGACTTATTCCATTAATGAGAACGTCATGCGCGCATACTATGGGTCTACAGAGGGGGGAACTAACCTCACTGCGTACCGTGTTAGGATGCTGTCTCTTTTTCAGACTCTTGAACCAACCGTCAACGTCTCGGCCCAACGACCGTCGGACCAGGTGCGGGTCATCCAACGCAATCAAATGTTGGACGACGCCGCGCTTGATAGGCTGCGCTCAGAAGTACTGAGCAACCACATCGACTTGCCTCCGGCGCAAACTGCGGTGCAAGCGTCAACTATTGACGCAATACCACCGCGATCCAATCTTGGTGCTGTAGAAGAGGATGATAGGGTTGCCACGGTAAGTAGCCAGTGTAACGAACGTTTGAAGAGCGTTTTGGAAGATGCGCTTCACGAGTATCGATCCACTCCTGCCCAACTTAGGCCCCGATTACCGCGGTTACCCATGCATAAGAAAAATAGGGCGCTGGTGTGTGCCTTGGACTCGCAACTCAAAAATATTTTTGAGAGTAGTGAGAACCTCGTTGATACGCACTCGATCTTGTATTGTGGGGCTGTAGCGGCTTGTCGTTTAGCTAACGTCAAATTCCCAAATGTTGACGTAGCTACTCGACCAAAACCAGCCGTCAACAGCCAATCCTCGATCGACCTCGATCCTGCGTCCCCAGCCTGGCAACGCAGGATCGAGTGCCGTATCGATGGGGCCAGGGTACTTATCGGCAAACTATACTGCTTCAGGGAGGGCAATACACGCCCACGTGTGATACGCTTTGTGAGGTGGGCATTCTTGCGGACTGGAATCAGCCCTCAAGCATACATGTCCCGAGTCACAGAGCGTATCGACTTCCTCAAGCAGAAAGTTTATGCATGGGCGGACCGTATTCGACCCGAACAAAGTATGACGGACGTGTGCCGCCCAGATGATGCTGCCACGAGTTAATTCTGGCGCAGCATCTGGTCGGTGCCCGTCTGTCATACGGAGGCTGACTGGATGCGAGATGTCGAGCGAGTGTGTGAATCCATCCCAGAAATGGAAGAAATTTCAATAACACCGTTAAATGTTGCCAGAGCAGTTCGTCCGTTGCCGAACTGGAAATCTCCGGGACGGACTGCACAACTTTTGGCGCAAATGGCTAAGATAGTTCACACACTCGCCTGGCATCTCAATTCCAATCATCCTTAGAGTCTGGGTCGCTACCAGAGTTTCTTACAACGGGTGTTACCCACCTGCTCCATAAGTCAGGTAGTCCTGCGGAACCCAAGAATTATAGACCGATCACGTGTTTATCGACGGTCTATAAACTTCTTACATCCACTTTGAGAGAGAAAATTAACAAACACATCGATAGTAATTCTATTATGTCGGCCTCTCAGAATGGATGTAGGAAAGGGTCCCGTGTTACTAAGGAGCTACTCTTCATCGACATGGCCATTAGCCAACAGGTTCGCCGATCGCACAAGGATCTGTCGACATGTTGGATAGATTACAAGAAGGCCTATGACTCTGTGCCACATACATGGCTCATGAGGGTGCTGGAGTTGTACAAGATTGATGCAACTCTACGCGCCTTTCTTGAGTCGTGTATGGGGCAGTGGATGACGGTCCTTCGATATCCAGGATGTCGACAGATTCAGGGGAACGATGAGCCTGTATGGATTAAATGGGGAATATTTCAGGGCGACAGTCTGAGTCCACTTTGGTTCTGTCTAGCCCTGAATCCTCTAAGCACATTGCTGGAGGATTCAGGCCTAGGCTACCGGTTGAGGAGAGGTAGTCAGGTCATATCTCACCGTCTTTACATGGATGATTTGAAACTCTTTACCCCTAACAAATTGCAACTCATGAGGCTACTGGAGGTAACTGAAACTTTTAGTAGCGCCATCAGGATGGAATTTGGTGTGGACAAATGTGCAGTCATGTATGTAAAGCGAGGAGAGATTATGGAATCCGAGGGAATCCAACTCTCGGATTCCATACACCTCAAATCTCTCTCCTCATCTGAAAATTATAAGTATTTGGGTATGTCGGAAGCGTTAGGCATTAACGTAGCTGACATGAAGCAGTCGTTGAGGGAGCGCTTCTTCGGTCGCCTGAAGAAGGTATTAAAGAGCCTTCTTTCAGGCGGAAACAAGGTGCGCGCCTTCAACGGTTGGGTCATGCCGGTTCTAATGTACTCTTTCGGCATACTCAAATGGACTCAGACCGAACTGGACGCCCTGGATAGGAGAGTCCGTACATTGCTGACCGCAACCGGATGCATCACCCACGATCATCGGTGATGAGACTGTACATCCCGCGGAAGTGCGGGGGTCGAGGCTTTTTAAACGCGAAGACCCTCCACAACCGCGAGGTGTGCAGCCTCAGAGAATATTTTTTGAAAACCTAGGTGCACCGAGATGTGATCGCAGTGGACAAGGTACTCACCCCGCTGTCCATGGCTAAAGAGAACTGGCGCAAACCTGTCGTACTTACTACCGATGACCGCAAGAAAGTATGGCAAGGCAAGGTGCTTCACGGTCGCTTCTACCAGGCTCTTTATGGGCCTGATGTAGATTTTCTAGCATCCGTGTCCTGGTTACGTTTCGGCTACCTCTTTGGGGAAACTGAAGGTTTTGTCTGTGCGATTAATTATGAACGTAGTTATGCTGACGAACAACTTCCGGAAACATATTATGAAGGACGGAACGGTGGACGTGCGTCGGGCATGCCACCTTCCGGGTGAGTCCATCAGACATATTATTTCTGGTTGTTCTCGTCTGGCTAACGGCGAGTACTTTCACAGGCACAACCAAGTAGCCAGGATTATTCACCAGCAACTTGCCTTGAAATATGAACTTGTGGAATCTGAGGTACCGTACTACAAGTATGTGCCCGACCCAGTTCTCGAGAAGGACCATGTCACGTTGTACTGGGATCGGCCTATCATTACTGACAGGACTATTGTCGCCAATAAGCCTGATATAGTGGTGATAGACCGATCAGCGCGCTGCGTAATGATAGTCGATGTTACCATCCCGCATGACGAGAACCTCGTGAAGGCTGAGAAAAAGAAACAAATAAAATATCTCGACTTAGCACACGAGGTTGTCAGCATGTGGAATGTGAACTCGGCCATCATTGTGCCGATTGTCGTTACGGCCAATGGCCTAATGGCTAAAAGCCTCGATGAACATCTATCGAAGCTCTCACTTGGCAGTTGGATCAAGAGCCAGATTCAGAAGGCAGTACACCTCGATACGGCCCGCATTGTGAGGAGGTTCTTGTCTCTGCAGCCCTAACCACCGGTAGCTTGGAACCTGCTCCCGATACCGGCGGACACCTGTTTTTATATTTTTGAATGTTTTTTTTTTTTACCTTTTTTGTTTTATAAGAAATATTTAAAAATATAGTAAATAAGATGTAAAATGAATAAAGGAAATAATAATAGTTTATTGTCACAAGAATAATACATTTGTGTACACTGGTTAACAAGATGCTAACTACGCTGCAGAAGTATGTATACAGATATTGTGAGCCCTGCCTCTTAAAATAGGATAACCTGTATCTTAAGAGACAGTGTTCAGCTGTGAGGTTACTTAAAAATAGGGATTTTACAACTGCGGACTGTGCCAACTTATTTTTGTAAACAGTTAGATTTACTTTAAAACATATTATATTTTGAGTAAAAAGAAAGAAAAATATAATAAAAAATAACATACCCAAATACTTGTAGGTTTCTGTTGAGGAGAGGGATCTAAGGTGTACGGAATCCGAGAGTTGAGTTCCCACGGATTCCGTAATCTCCCCTCGCTTTACATGCATGACTGCACATTTGTCCACACCAAATTCCATCCTGATGGCGCTACTGAAAGTTTCAGTTACCTTCAGTAGCTTCATCAGTTGCAAATTGTTGGGGGCAAAGATTTTCAGATCATCCATGTAAAGAAGGTGAGATCTGACCTGACCACCTCTCCTCAACCGATAGCCTAGACTTGAACCTTCCAGCAGAGTGCTAAGAGGGTTCAAGGCTAGACAAAACCACAATGGACAGAGACTATCACCCTGTCAGCCTCATACATTAGACTCGACTCGATAACTTTTAACATCGCTCAATCTCAACGTTACCAGATTTACCACCTACGAGGCCACAGTAGAGTACGCAACAGTAACTGTTTTTTCAAAAATTTTTCTTGCAGTTTAGAATGTCCAATAAAGGCAGGTCGGTACAAGTTGATGGATTTCCCGCTGTTCACCGAGGACAACTACCTAGTGGTGCCCGAGTCTAAGATATCGACCAGCATGTTTGGATACACCTTCAGATTAGATGGATTTACCCAAAACGAAAACGAACGGAAACGGCGAAAGGTTTGTTGGTTTGTACCTACTTCAGGTTATTTTTTAATGGCATCTCTCAGGTCTAGCAGGTAGTCAGGAATAGCACCATCCCATATCTTCCCGTGGGTGTCGTAAGAGGCGACTAAGGGATTTGCCAGAGAATGGGCAGCAGCGTTCTCTGTGCTTTTTGCAACAACCGTACTGCGATCGCCAACCCATCTGCCAAGCGTGGCGATTATGGCAAAACCCCCCTTATGAGCGCAAAAAAAAAATGGCCCCTAGTACCCGGCAGCCCGTCTACAATGACTCGACTATGGTAGCGGTCGAGGTTACGGCGTGGCAAGGGGTGCGAAGAATCTCCGGAAGGGATCCGGCTGCCTATACCGACGACTTGACCTGGCAACATATAACACGCGAACACTCCGGACCGACGAGAAGATAACGGAACTCGAGGAGGGATTGAGCAGGTTGCGATGGAGTATTGTAGGATTATCTGAAGTCTGAAGAGAGGGGGAGGACACGATGATCCTGAAATCCGGCAACCTACTCTATTTCCGAGAGGCGGAGTCCCAGGGTGGTGTTGGGTTTATCGTCCACAAGTCCCTTGTGAATAACGTGGTGAAGATCGAGAGTGTGTCGACCAGGGTGGCGTACCTGATACTCAGAATATCCTCAAGATTTTCGCTGAAGGTCATACAGGTCTACGCCCCGACCTTCGCACACCCCGACGACGAAGTGGAGACCATGTATGAGGATATCTCCAAAGCCATGCATGGTTTCAAAACTCACTTTACCGTTGTCATGGGGGACTTCAACGCGAAACTGGGCAAGCGAGACGGAGATGAGCTGCAGGTGGGGCAATTTGGGTTTGGATGTCGGAACCACCGGGGACACCAACTGGCTAGTTTTATGGAGAAGGAGGGCCTCTATATGATGAACTTCTTCTTCAAAAAGCGTGAGCACAGGAAGTGGACCTGGCAGAGCCCCGATGGTGCAACTAAAAATGAGATTGACTTCATCATGTCAACCAAGAAGCAAATGTTCAATGATGTCTCTGTGATCAATTCGGTGAAAACTGGGAGCGATCACCGCATGGTAAGAGGCACATTGAACATCAATATTAAGCTTGAAAGGTCTCGACTGATGAAGTCTACGCTCCGACCAGCACAGATCCAGATCCAAAACCCCGAGAGCTTTCAGCTTGAACTCCAGAATCGTTTCGAGTGCCTAGGAAGCTCAGTGGACGAATGCAACGATGGATTCGTGGAAACTGTCCATACGACAGGGTCTAAGTTCTTCAAGACGCGTCGTACACAGAAGAACAAAAAACTCTCTGATCATACTCTCAAGCTCATGAAGGAACGGCGTGAGATGATCCTGCAGTCTTCAGAAGACGCGTGGGAATACCGGCAGCTCAATAGACATATCTCTAAATCCTTGAAGAGCGACCTCCGTCGCTTTAATACCGAGCGTATTAAAGACGTCATTGAGCGGAATAAAGGCTCAAAGGTATTTGCAAGAGATCTGGCTATTGGGCAGAGCCAGCTCACGAAACTGAAGACCGACGATGGCAGAATCGTATCCGCCAAACCGGAGCTACTGAGGGAGATCGAGAGTTTTTATGGGCAGTTGTACACGTCAACCAGGAAGCCCGTTGTAAATCTAGCGAATGACCCAAGAGCTAGACTGACCCGACACTACACCGAAGACATCCCGGACATCAGCCTGTACGAGATTAGGATGGCTCTGAAACAGCTTAAAAACAACAAGGCACCGGGTGATGATGGAATTACGGCCGAACTTCTGAAGGCGGGTGGAAAACCGGTACTTAAGGCCCTTCAGAAGCTGTTTGATTCCGTCATACTCGAGGGGAAAACGCCACAGGCATGGTGCAGGGGTGTGGTGGTACTCTTCTTCAAAAAGGGCGACAACGCCCGGTTGAAGAACTATAGGCCCATCTCACTTCTAAGCCATATCTACAAGTTGTTTTCAAGAGTCATCACGAATCGTCTCGCGCGCAGGTTTGACGATTTTCAGCCTCCTGAACAAGCCGGATTTAGCACCGTAGACCACATACATACGCTGCGACAGGTTATACAGAAGACCGAAGAGTACAACCTGCCTCTCTGTTTAGCGTTTGTGGACTACGAGAAAGCCTTCGATTCGATCGAGACTTGGGCTGTACTGCAGTCTCTCCAACGGTGCCAAATTGATTATCGGTACATCGAGGTGTTGAAGTGTTTGTACAAAAACGCCACCATGTCAGTCCGACTTCAGGACCAGACCTCGGAACCTATCCTTCTGCAGCGAGGTGTAAGACAGGGAGACGTTATATCTCCGAAACTGTTCACCGCTGCACTGGAAGATATCTTCAAGGTTCTGGACTGGAGAGGGCTAGGCATCAACATCAATGGCGAGTACATCTCTCACCTTCGATTTGCCGACGATATAGTGGTCATGGCTGAGACCATGGAGGACCTCAGTACAATGCTCGATGACCTCAGTAGAGCTTCCGAAAGAGTGGGTCTTAAAATGAACATGGACAAAACCAAGGTCATGTTGAATGCCCATGTAACACCCACTCCTATCAAGATCGGAGACTCTACTATCGAAGTTGTAGACGATTATGTCTACCTGGGACAAACGGTCCAGTTGGGTAGGTCTAACTTCGAGAAAGAGGTCAATCGTCGAATCCGACTCGGCTGGGCAGCGTTCGGGAAGCTGCGTAGTATCTTCTCGTCCAACTTACCGCAGTGTCTCAAGACGAAAGTCTATGACCAGTGTGTGTTGCCAGTGATTACATACGGGACCGAAACGTGGCCGCTCACAATGGGCTTCATCAGAAGGCTCAAAGTCACCCAAAGGGCAATGGAGAGAGCTATGCTCGGAGTTTCCTTGCGTGATCAAATCAGAAATGAGGACATCTGCAAGAGAACCAAGGTTACCGACGTAGCCCGAAGAATTGCCAAACTTAAGTGGCAGTGGGCAGGGCACATTGCTCGCAGAACAGATGGCCGATGGGGCCGAAAAGTTCTGGAATGGCGACCGCGAACCGGGAGACGATGCGTTGGAAGGCCTCCCACTAGGTGGACCGATGACCTGGTGAAGGTTTCGGGGATCCGCTGGATGCGAGTCGCACGGGACCGATCAATGTGGCGACACTTGGGGGAGGCCTATGTCCAGCAGTGGACGTCTTTCGGCTGAAATGATGATAATGATGATGATCTCTCAGGTCAGCTTATGAGGCTGGTTTCTGCTTAATCGGTCTATCCTGAGTGCCTTGAGTGTAAGGCCTCCAGTCATGGGGACGAGCCTTGGGGGCACGAGCCTCGGCTTAGGACATCGCTGTAGGAGCGCACAGGGGACAGGCTGGATCTGATCGAGATCTTTATTTAGTGGCTGATTTAAAACTACAGGCTTTTAAATAGCTAAAGAAGGCAAAAACTTGCGTAAAAAGTCTCTGATAATATCAGAGGGACACTAGCTCGGCAGGAGTGTAGTTTTAGCCGGTTCGAGTCCGGCACTACCTCGACTGTCTCACAAACTATGAGGCAGTCGAGGTGCCCGTGGGGATAAACCACTCCTGCCAAAAAAAAACTTCAACAGCAAGGGTCAGGGGAGGGTCGTATCGCAGGTCTTTATGACACCCTTGAGCACACATTTCTGGTAATAAACGCTTTATATAGAATTGTCGTTATAAAACTTTCAGATATTCTGCGTCGAGGCGTTGCTGCAGCTCATGTATACGCGGAGGCACAACTGGGTGGAGAAGACTCACATTAGAGACATAAAAGAGACTACCTACAGTATACCTGTCTCTGTTTCTGGGGAAGGGGAGGAGTGAGTTGGAGATAAAGGAATAAGAATGATGGTGTTGACATTTAAAAAAAAAATATTATTGTAATCTCATCTAGACTGCTACCATATAATATCTGTGGTGTCAAGGTAAAGGGGGATGAGTCTAAAAACACAACTTTTCACCAGGCACTAATAAAGAAAACGCTTATTTGTTTTATAAGATAAATGCAGTTTAATCCAAAATAAATAGAATTACTTACTACAAATTTGTTTTAATTTTCATTTAACAATTAAGTCGTCTTTTATATGTATCCGAGAACTATTTTATTTATTAATTATTAAAATAATTGACATATCTCCTTTTTCCAAAACAAGATTTATTTAAAAAAAATCCGCATAACGTCTCGTCTCTTTATGTGTTATTTATTTATGTATTTAATATTGACAGTTCATAATTATATATACATAAATCATCACACCTGACTCCCATTGAGGTGTTTTAATAAAATGTTTTGAATGAAATTTTAAAAGTAAAGCTATGGCTATACTTAAAAGAAATGACGGCTATTTCCACCTCGGGTCCTGATAATCGCCTGATCAGGCATTCTGTGGATTATGCTTTTAATGTGCACATGGAGTATTTATTCCCAGAAAGGTTTTCAACTGACTGATAGTCAGGAGTGGAGGATTAGGACTGGATCTGATGCATCTTTTAAGCATGTCACAGACGTGTTCTATGGGATTCATGTCTAGGCTTTGTGCTGGCCACTCAAACTTTTCGCTACCGATGAATCCCACGAATAGTAAAACGTGTTCTTGCTCTTCAATGTATCGCACTGCGATTAGACGACCTGCAACGACTGCCAACTCTGTGCGTGCGTCTGAAAAGATGTTCCCCAAACCATAATTGATTCACGCTCGTTTAAAACGAGTGGTTTGCCTGGTAGTGATTGGCAGAAATCTCTCCCTATGCCTCCTCCACCGACTTTTGTAGCCATCTGGAGCTTTTAAGGCTACTTTGCATTAGAACAGAACAGAAGTTGGCGTGTTCGCGAGTGAACCAAAGTCGAGCTACACGAAGGTGCCTGAGCAGTTCTAGACCTTGAGCTGATCTTCGAGCACGCAGATGCTGTTTCTCCATTCTCCATCTTATTGTCCGCTCACTAACGTTGACCTTTCTTGCCGTTTGTAACCGTGTTGTAGTTTGATCGCAGTAAGGAACCATTTTCTTAAAAATTGCGAGGACTTAAAATCGGTCATCTAGCGCTGATGTACACCTAATACCACCATACCGGTCGCCTCCTTCCGCGAAGCAGTCATGCTAGCGAAGGAGGTAGCGGAACGTGAGAGGGAGAGAGCCTCACGTCCCAGCCGCCGCGGAAGACGCCCCGGGCGTCCGAGGCCACCCATTGGCCCCCGCCCACTGTAGGCACGGGCCTGTGGACGGTGAGTAATAATGGTCTAGATCACCGTCCGTCCGTCTTATGATGACAGGCCGTGTCCACGGCGCGTTCGTGTTCCACGCGTGCCTCAAAGAGATGTCAGCAAATCGGAAAGGGTCCGAGAGGGCCAATGCCTGCCAGGGCTGCGAGACTGTTCGAAAGAGATACCGTGGCCCTGGAACACAAAAGGGCTAAAAAGGAGCATGGATGGGTTTTAGTCCGTACTAGTCTGACACTCCTTTCCGCTCCGCCCGGGGGAGGTGTAATTTGATGATTTCCCATCCGTAAAAAAAAGGTTTTTATACAGGTCAAAACACGTCAAGTTCAGGCGCGCAATGCAACTAACGCGGAAAGACTAATACGAATTTATGCACGAGTCGACTTATCTCATTATGCTAAATTTTATAAGTTAAGAATTACGAATGTCATAAGAAGATGACTACACATAACTCCTTTTTACTTTTTAGGTTTTGCTATTTATGACTAGACTCGTATTTGTTAATTGAGACTCACGTAAATATATATCTAATAAAAATACATTATATTGACTCAGCTCCTTTTTACCGTGATACTTTATAATATATTTTATCCAACTGTGTCGTAAACTCATTTTTCAAAATATCTGACTCATCCCGTTTTACCTTGACACCACAGATATAATAGTATGGTACCTACATAAAAGCGTCACATAGTTTATAATTATTCATCAAACACCAAGTGGTAATAAAAATAAACGACCATCATTTCTAAACTTTATTTTAAAATATAAGTAAACCACACCAAATTTAATTTTAAATACAACGAATTTCACAAATAAAACAAGCTCATATAAATAACAAGAGAATCACTTGAAAAAAAGGGGGCCATTTACATAAACAAAATACGCAATCGATGTCGATGGGTAGCCACTAGCTTTACCGAAAACTGTTTTATTTTCCTGCAATTTAATAGAACAATGACGATTTAACGATAATAAATACATAACATAAAAACATACTATTTAAAGTACCTATTAACTTACTAGAGAAATATGCATTTAATAGTAATAAAATCAATACAATGTATTATAATATGGCCCAATAATAATACATTTCATACTGAATTAGGATACAAGATTTCGGGAAACGATAAAGCAGCGAACACAGTAAACACTAAAATTGAATAAACCGTAACTAAGATATCTCTTTTCATTTTCATAATCGGATCAAAGTCTGTTTTGAAACGGAATTTGCCGTTATTTAGGTTTGTCAAGTTTTTAATCCTTTCTTTTTCCAAGGATCGTATTGTGAATGTATGCGGCTTATTTTCTGGCTTGTTGATTTTTTCGTTAATTACATCATAAAAATCTATATTTTGTTTGGTTTCCTCTGTAATTAATATCTGAGGAATATGTTGAATGCTTTTTTTTCCTAACGGTGCAGGATTTGAATCTGGTAGAGGGCAATCTGCAAAGAGCAATAATTGTATAGAGGGGTTACTGTGCACTGTAACAAGTGAGTTGGTCATGTTTGTACTGTGGCTCATGTCATGCGGGAGCACTTTTGAAGGATCCTCCGTGAATTTAGTGACATCTCCTAAGTCTACACCAACTTCTCTATCGACATAAATCGATTTGGGACACCATAGTTCGTTAGTGTAAACGGGCATTATTTCTGATGGAAAATTCAATTTACTAGTACCCTTTTCAGACCCTTCACGGTCGGATAAATAGAACGAATACAGACTCTGGTTAGACTCCAACTGACGCAGTCTGTCTAGAGACGTAAACGAAACCACATCACAGCGACTGCTTTTCATAGAATTTCCCATTTCATTAGCGGCTTCATTTATTAAAAGAGTTTCCAATACTTTGCTTTGTTGTATCTCAGAGAGGCTTTTCTGATTATCACTCTTAGTAATTTGTGTTTGACGTGATGTGATATTTTGAATTTCGTTTAATAGTCCCACTAATATGTCTAAGGACGTTGTGTATTCGGCATTTTCAGGTTTATCTGTTTCGGAAATGTTTTCTTTATTCTCTGATACAGCGTGTGTTTTTGTCACCCGGCCTTTTAATGTGTCTCCCTCTTCGTCGTTTTGACTGAAATCTATGAATACGCGCTTAGGTTCTGCATTGATTGCTACCTTTTGCATTTTTTCCTTTTTGTCTGATTCTATAACATGAGTAGACAGAGATTGAGAAGTACTTATCCCTACAGTCACTAATGTAGTAGCAGCATCCACAATGTCAACTTGAGCAGCTTGCTCGGTGTGAAGTGTAGGCTTCTCGACCTTGGAAACGACACTTTTATGATTAGTACTGAATACAAGATTTTCCTCCTCCGTCTTTTTTGAAACCGTGTCGAATAATCGAACAAGAGAATTAGAATTGCACTGGATTGATTTATAATCCATGAAAGCATATCCAACAGTTGATATTTGCATGGGGAAATTACTGAATCCCCAATCTAAATGTGGTTTCGATAGTATGGGCATAGTGGTTAAATCTTTAGAAGTTACGTTAAACCTTTTAGAAGTATTCTCTTTCAAGGCTGTCGCGATTGGAGTTTGAACAACGAGCGAGCCTGCGTCTCCGGATTCTAAAACGAATACTTGCTTAATCGATTGCTTCGGCGTCATAGTCAAGTTTTTGATCCGCAACCGTTTTTGAAAAGTACCCACCGGGAAATGATTACATAAAGCATTTTCTAGCTTTTCTAATTCTGCGGAAAATCTATCAGGTTGTAAATCGATTTGAACAGCGCCTGTCGTATTACAATTGGTTTGCTTTTGTTCCTTTTCAGTGGCTTTGTCGATATTTTCGACTGAAGTTATTACGTTATCGTCATTTAATACATCTAAGGCGTAATCAGAATCAGAAGACGATCGTCTGGTACTGGATCTATTATCAACGTGATCAGTGCTTTCTTGACCTTCAGTCAGTACTTCCAGACCTTCCAGAACTTGTGAATTAGTCGTCTCCATAATAGAGTTTATAATATTGTGTAGTTTGCTTCCTAACTCGGTTGATTCTTGAAATGGTGCAGATGAGGTTGAAGACGCTATAACAAAATCACGAATTTATAACAATTGGGCTTGGGAGCAAGTCAACATGAAAAATAAAGTTAATAGTGGAGCTGCGATACACACCTATGTCGATGTTGTTTGGCAGAAGAGGAACACGCAACTTCTGTGCAGTCTGAGGATCGCTGCGATTTAGCGAAGTTGGACTTGAGCGTCCATAATGATTTTTCACATACGATTCAACTGCCACCATTTTTTTCTTTCTGTGTAAATATTAAGGTTTAATGCTACTAATCGTAATAATTTATAAAGAACCAGCACCAATTACTCAAGCTTTCAAAACTAACAAATGGTTAACTTACAATGTTTGGGGCGTTTCCGGTACGTTAACCTGTTTGTAGGACGCCCCCATCCCTTGGTTCAGCCTTTCCTTAGGTTCGAAAATCCTGCTTGGAGAGTGACTTCTATAGGCTCGCTCTAAAATAATAGTAATTTAAAGGCACATACATGTAAATGAAACAATTTACCAAAATATTGGGAGAACCTATCGCATTTAACTTTACTAAAGCTGGAAATGTTGCATCCGTAGAAAAAAAAATAGACTAACAAATAGTCATTTCAAGAAATCAAATAAAATTCACCTTTACACACCTGAGGGAGGCACAGGCGAAGGTGGCGACTTCCATGCTCTTATAGCTGGCACTGCCTCGGATCCACTTCGTTTAGCTCTGTTTCTGGTGTTTGCACACCCTGGCGGTCTTTCCGAGGGCTGTGGAGCGGCTGCTAGCCTTTGTAGTCTATCGGCCATTAATGTTCTGCCATATTTAGTTTGATATTCCTCACTGTGCGCCTGGACGTAGGTTCTCTTCGGCTGTGCGAGTGAATTCAATCTAGAAGTTAATTTCGAAGGCCCCCGGACAGCTTCACCTCTAGCTTCTTTAGCTTCGTCTAACATTTCTATTATCTTCTTTTTTGGTAGTTTGTCTGTGTGCTTATCGTCGGGAATTTGAACGGGAATTTGTTGATAAGGGATTTTTATTACATCAATCTCTTTATGTTGTCTAGGTTTCTTTTCTTTCGGTGAAAGTCTCACGTTTCTATCGATCTGAGAATCGTTATGCTTATCAAGTCGAGAGCGCCTTTTGGAAGAAATTTTCCGCGACTCACTAATACCATCATTGGATGCCATTTCAATTTTCTTAGCATGTTTTTGTTCAGTGTAAAGCTTCCGTCTAGATTTTTGAACATTCTCAAATTCATGTAAAATTTGTGATATTGCTTTCAAAGGATTTTCTGGTACCTTAATTGAAATATTGGTGCCAGATCGTTTGCAATTTTTTCCATTATTTTCTAAATCAGTTTTCGGTACCTGTAATGATTTTGAACTTAAAACTACTTTAGGTACGACCGGTAACAAACCCCCGGATTTTTTATTATGAGTATTGTTTGGCTTTTCAGTGTTATTCTTGTTAAAGCTAAAAGAACTGGGATAAGAAGATGGCAAGCGATGCTTTAGGCTTGTCCCACTTTCACTGCCCAGACCGATAGAGCTCATTCGACCTTCTTTCTCGTCGATTTTTTTGGAAATAGCTGCAACCAACTTGCTTTTTGTCGACTTATTCTCAGTTTGTTGACCCTTCCCTAATTTATTCATCAAAGTATATATTTTATCTATACTTTTTTTACATTCTACTGAAGGGGTAACCTTTTTCGGCTCAGTATTGTCTTGCCCATTTATGTTTGGAGAATTTAAAGGAACCTTGATTACGCATTTAGGTGTGCGCAACTCTTTTGAAGTTCTTTCATCATTAACATCATCGACTATCGTGGCACTCAACCTGTCAAAATAAAATATATATGATTAAATAAAACTACCTGATCCTCGAAGGTTTATTTTAGTACGCTGTTTTAAAACCATTATAGGTAATAGGTACTAACAGCTTAACTTTCGGAAATGTTTTGTCTTCGTCAATGTTAACGGCGGTTTCAAACGGACAAATAAGCTGCGAAAGGTAATTTATATTATTATGGAAATCATTGGACATAGCTGAAGTCGATGTAGAACCAAAATCTTTTGCATCGTTTTCATTTCGGTTCATATTGGTGTACATCATTTCCGTATCGGCATCATCTAGGTAATAGCTCCTGTTGATATATTTCTTGCTGTTCCTATCTGGTGTCGACATCACCGACTCATCGTTCTCGTCGCCTTCATTATTATCATCCATATTAATCTCTAAAAAGTTTCGTGTTCCTCCCTTTTGGTTCCTTCCTTTGACTTGCTTATTAGGATCTGCGTTCGTAGTTTGTCCATAGATTGAATCATAGAAAGATTTATTGGATATCGACAACTTTGTAACAGAGCTAGCCGACTGAGGGAATGTTGTTCCTTTTCCGTATTTATGCTTAGTCACCTTGCTGTTTTCCACAAGTGCCATTTTCTTCCTTTCTCGCCTTTCTCTTATTTCTAACAGCTTTCGTCGTTTCTTTTCTTCAATAATATAAGATTGGTTCTCGTATGGCGATTTTATTCTTACGCGCATCGGCGATTTCTTCTTCTTGGATGTTGGCTGTGACAATTCTTCTCCGCTTTCTTCTGTTAAAGCACTCTGCGTGGTCAACTTTCGCATGGTCATACGCAAATCGTCAGAAAACACATCAGTAGATGCATCCCATTGTGAACTCGTAGGTTTTCTATCAAGAATATCTTTGAGTGCGTCACCAGCATCACTCGATCCCTGAAAGCTGGAGTTCTTAAACGAGTCGGTAACGTCAATATCGCTGCATCCAAAGTCAACATCATCTGTTAAAGAATCATCGATAGCATTTTCACTAGAATGTATGCTACCCTCAGAGATGGCGGACACTGTATGTACCGATTCCATAATTGGTTCCAACTCTATTATCTTAGATTTATTTTCTAAAGAAGAGGCATCGTTGTTAGTTGGTTCTTTATAAGTCAAAGGTAGGGGCAGCACTTTTCGTTCTAGATCTGAAAAATAAAAGTTAATAAGAATCTTCTCTTTGTCGTTTAAAAAAGGGCACTTTAGTAATACTTTTGATGGTTTTACCGTATTCCACAGGAGCAGATTGAAGAATCATAATTGAGTTGATGTTGCTGATAACTTGGCCTGTCTCAGAACGTTGTAACTGAAACACCACATCGACTCTTTCCTCAACTGGCTTATCTTTTTTGCAACTTATGATAACATTTTCAGCGCAACATTTGCTCAAAAGTTTATACGGCCCACATAGAAGCTTCGGTACTTCCACAACAATTCTCTTTTCGAGAATTTTTGACAGAGACCTAATATCTACTGCTGAATGAACCAAGTCATCCCACGTAGTGTTTTGCCCACTAATCTTTCGTTCCACATGCAATGGTATGCTGGTAGATGTCGCCAGAACTTTTGTATTTGCTTGAAGATCTTCCGTAGTACCCTCAACTTCCCGCCATTTTTCTTTAGCTTTATCAGTTAAATAATCACCGTTGCTAATACTCTTCAATTGGTCTATCGTATTCTGAACGTATCGAATTATATTATCCATATAAAAGTTGTAATTGTCTTCCAGTCGTTTGCAACAAACGTAATCAAGTAATGAAGCTGGGAGTACTGCCTTCTGAATATCAGTCGGTTTGTTCATTACCTTTAAGCTTTTGAGTTGTTCTTTTATGTATGGATCATTGAATAGGAAGTGTTTGTCGTATTCGGTGGTGAGGCAGGAGGTTTGCATCTGGAGGTCGCCTAGCTTGTGGCAGAGCGTGTTCTCCGTGGAGGGCTGCGTAGTGAGCAGGTCGAGGCGCTCGCTGTTGAGCAGAAACACGCTGCGCAGGTCCTCGCTGCTGTACCGCTCGCTTGCATCTGAGTCGGACTCGTCGTTGTAAACGACGCTCTCCACGTGCTGGTTCGGTTTCTTGCGCTGCAGCTCGTTATTATTCGACATCAGCTTAGTTCCCAGGTCAATGTTTTTGTACAGAAGCACCAAATCTCTGGTGGTTAGCTTCTCAACATCTAAATTAACATTTCAATAATGAATTATCTACAAATGGATGATACAAGCTTATTGCTAACCCGTTGGTCCCGGCTGTCATTTGTAGATTTGACAGTCGTAATAGGTAATCAGTGGCCCGAAGGTCGGAAATCCAGTCTTACCAAGGAGTATCGTATTACCCAGTGAGTACTGGGTTGTGAAGTTCGAATAGGCAGTCGCTCCATGTAAATTGCTGTTATTTAGCTACATCTGGTCAGACTGGAAGCCGACCCTAACATAGTTGGGAAAAGGAGATCATGGTTTGATACTAATTGCTAACAAGAAGTTCAATGAAATTAAATGACAAGGAAAGTTTCAATGGGGATGGAAACTGTGGAACTAATGGCGCTACCATAGCTGGTTCCATGCATCGTCATTGGTTGAAAATCTATTAATGTCATTTTATATTTCAGCTCGACCTTATTGGTCAGATTGAGAACCAGCTATAGTCGTGCCATCTACATTAAGCTTTTAACGGGCTTCCCCATAAATTCCAACAGTCTAGTTTGAACGGCATGAATGCGTGATGAATGAATATCTTAACAACAACGTTAGAGAGCCTGAGACTCGCCAGCTAGTTGGCCTTCATCCACCCCACTGTTTTATTGCAAGCCCATATCAAGCTCAATCTTATCTATGAGCGTAGAAACACCAAAAAGCACTTACCACTGGTGTCAAAATGTTGGCTTTTTGCCATAAGTTCGAAGAGTTCATTGGCTGTCTGGTACTCATGTGAATCGCTTTCTTCTTCGGGAACTACGACACTCTCCCCTTTACCCATGTCATTGTCAGGTATCTTACTTATTAACATGCCTGCTTTCACAAAATTTTTGACTCTAACGCGTTAATTAGCAAAACTAACAGCTGCTTCAAAAGATATACAGTATACAACACAATAATGCTTGTAAAAATACAATTGACAAAACCGTTACTATTATTGTAAATTTTTGGTATCATTTTAAAAATATACACATTGGAAAAGAATCTGTGTCATCTTTTTGAATTTCGAATTGTAACGTCGATTTCTTTGACGGCCATGGTGTCGGCCAGCTTGTCAATTATACGTCAAAATACAACCAAAAAGTATATGAACGAGTTCAATGATATGAATTGTTGTGTTGCTGGACTTGCTGGCGTTGATTATGGTGATCGACAGTCGATCTTAAGCACGGGAAAGTAGTGATTGATGAGTGATGAAATACGTGGAAGTTAAGAATGTCCAGAGTAAAAGTAATTAAAATAAACCAAAATGTAAATACTTAATAGTACGCCCATAATTCGCCAATTTAGTTTCATCACCATTATCAGCCTATAATGTTCCCTCTGCTGGGACACAGGCCTTCTCTCTATGACAGGGAGTGGGCTATAATCCATCACGCGGGCCCGGTGCGTTGGTAGATGTCACATGCCGTCAAATTATCGGTTCTAAGCCATGCCGTTACCTCTTTTCACAGTTTTTGAGAGCAGTGATGAAATAAATCACACAAAGTATTGCGTCTGTCTGAGCCGTTACCATGGGCCATCACTATGAGTTATGGTTTTAGTCCTACGAAATAGGGGCTAGCTTTTCGCCATCAGCTGGGAACATATCTTGACTCCGTGAGAAACTTCTAAGCAGCTAAGCTTCAGAAATAAAATCATTGAGTACAGATTAATAACATTTATTTAACTATAACAAATAAATTAAGTACATACATTATGCAAAATAAAATACTGTATTAAAATTGGAATGTTAACTTGATAACGATTACATTTTATTGGTTTAATACATGATATCAGTCTTAATTATAAATAGCACTAAAGTACTTATAGGAGCATGTCGGTTGACCACTTTTGAACCTAAATTACTTAGTGCATAAGGGTTAAAAGTGGTAAACCGCCGTTATCCGCAGTAGTACGTGAAGGTTTATCGATCTAGATATTCGAGTGTTAGAGTCCCTTGTAATTAGTGATCGGATATTGGGATGCATATTTACCTAAAGTACATTTTTTCCTGGCAAAAGGTACAAAAGTATGGAAGCGGCTATTTAAATGCCAATTTTTGTCGCGGGATTGCGAAATTTCATAATTCTTTAGTAAGTATAAAATGTAGTACTCAAAATATCGTAACGAATATTTTAAATTTATTTAAAACCTGGCAAGTTTGTTGAAAATAACAAGGAAAAAAATACAACATACAACTATTTGAATTCGTATTTTTGTGCTGAAATGTCGAATGCTAAAACAAAATGGTAAATATTATATGTCTGGGCATAATTCATTAGGAGCTAAACGAAAAAGTAACTAGACTAGTTTTTATTTTTTAAATAAACTCCTTTTCCCATACTGACGCGCGCTCCATACTAACACTCAAACTTTAGGTAAATATGCATCCGAATATCCGATCTCTACTTATAATACATAAACTCAAGCCATTTTCCCATGGAGGTAGGTAGAACCCTTAGGACGCCAACTGCTACGACTGTTACCTACTCCTTTTGCCTCGTCATTTATAATATCAGAGGGTAATCAAATATACGTGTTACGAACACGTACAGTACATTTGATTGTACACTTAGTCTTTTGATATTTATTTTACCTCTCCATCCCAAGCAGAAATCCAGTAGCTAACTTATTGCTGTGTCTTTGCCAGTCGCTATTTAAGAGCGTTTATACCCTACGGCATTTCATACAAACTTTCAAGTCGTTATTTTCCGAAATGACTGAACAGATTTTTATGAAACTTCCTACGCATAAGCAGTATACATAGGTCTAAAAAGTTACTAAAAACATTTTTAGACCTATGTATACTGCTTATGCGTAGGAAGTTTCATTAAAATCTGTTCAGTCATTTCGGAATTGTTACATTGTTATAAGTATCTTTTACTACATGGGTAATATTTAACAGGTTGACATACTCTACCTTATCAAAAACAGGGAGTATATTTTCGAATTTACCCCCAGTGGCGTAGCTTAAGTTTTATATAAAAAAAAATGGACGAGTATATTTAAATACGCATGTCTATTTTACTAGAGCCTCCATACAGACTAATGTTTTTATCAAATAAAAACGTTAGTCTGTATGGATAATCTGTCAATACATTTAAGGTGCGGATCAGGACTTTCTGTTTCTCTATAATTCTGATACGCAGAGACGTCATACGCTTTGAATGTGGACGGTTATAACAGGAAAGCAATACCTAAGAAACGACGCATGGACTGCGTGAAAGATGGTTCGCCGCTTTTTTTTAATCCTTATTATTTACCGCTTTTAAAAAGGACTCAAGAGATGAGGAGTGGGAGAAGAAACAAGACGTGCTGACCCCAAATAAACTGGGATAGGGGCAAGGCAATTATGACGAGACATTATTCGCGAGATTACTGGCAAGCGTTCTCATTGAGAGAGTGTTTACGTCTCTGGATGGACTTTTCTCCCTAACCAATAACACGTGCAAGTACTAGAAAGAGACAGACATACAGAAACATGTTGACACTTGTAAATGTGATTTCATTCTTACAGTAGAAGGTGAAGAGACCAGGGTTTGTGACCTCATCGTACAATAGTGCGGGAGAGAGATGGAGCTATACAGGACGTCTGGCTCCATCGCAATTAAATAATACTTTTCTAAGGGGTGGTGGTAGGCCTCTGCTGATGGTATCTACGCCGGTACCCTGAACAAGGACTCGAGCAGTTCCGGTTCCGTCAAGTCTTTCTTGTATTGTTGCGACAACTCCTGGATGAGGTGGCGACGACGCACGTGCGGTGGCTGGTACCTGCAATGTTGGTTTTATTACTGTATGTGTGGTGTATACAGAGTAAGTTATGGAAAGACATAAAAATAGTTAATAAAAATATAAACAACCCGACTGCATACAAAGCGAACTTAAAAGACGGAAATAAGATTATGTAGAATAAAAAAAGAAAAACTCAAGGGCCCCGACTTTTTTACGTAGATCGGGGTTTCGAATCTAGACAGTTATTAAACTTAGTGTAAGTCCACTGGTTTCAAAACGGAGAAGGAAAACATCGCTCAGAAACCGGTATGTTCTAGAACCAAACATTTGAAGACATGTGCACCAACCCGCTCTGGGACGGCGCGGCGTGAAGAGACACGGCCCACTCCGTCTCGCAGAAGGGTGGCTTATGCTTTAGCAGTGCACTTACGAACCACATCGTGCAATCCTAGCTGTTGGAACGTTACTGTACTTTCGTTATGAATAGGACTGATTATCCTAAATTTGTAGTGTATTGCTGAGTTGCATTTAGAAGTCAAGACCTGACGAAGACATTATTATGGGTAAGACTTATTTATATGGTAGCGGTTTTACAGGAAGTTTTTTTTTTAGTTGTCGTCGGCGAGCACGCCTGCCTACGGCACGGCGCGGTGTGTTACTGTGTAGTACTCACAGGTCAGTGTTGAGTCTGGTGCGTCGCGCGGCGTCTAGTGCCGCTCGGCGCAGACAGTCGGGCAGCAGGCGCGGCGCGAGCAGGGCTCCGTCGGCGAGCACGCCTGCCTGCGGCACGGCGCGCACGCGCACGAGGCCGCAGCGTCGCGCCGACACGCACAGTGTCGCCACCTCGTGTCGCCGCCACGGCAGGCCCGTCTCGCAGTATGGTAGGAGATCGTCTGGACAAAATCATGCAAGTCATTTCAAATTCCGTTCAAAAGTCAAAACTTTACACCGTCCCGTAGGTAGATACTATACACCGTGGCATTTTAATCGTCTTACAACGGCAGCCCACTTCATGTATCCAATGATTAGTAAACATTCATAATAAAAAAAAACATATTTATGAACATTTGAATAATTAAAAAAATGAAAATATTATTATTCCCTTTATTCATTTCTATGTACAAATTTGCTACATTTTTAAATATTTCTTATAAATAATAAAAAATAAAAAAAAAAAACATTTAAAAATATAAAAAATTGTAGCCCACCGGTATCGGGAACAGGGTCCAAGCTACCGGCGGTCAGGGCTCCAGAGAGAGGAACCTCCTAACAATACGAGCCGTGTCCAGGAGTACCGCTTTCTGAATCAAGCCCTTGATCCAGCTGCCTAACGAGAGCCTCATCAGATATTGGTCGAGGCTCTTGGCAATTAGGCCATTGGCTGATACGACTATCGGCACAATGATCGCTGAGTCAACAGGCCACATGTCGACAACCTCGCGAGCCAAGTCAATATACTTGATTTGTTTATCTTTCTCGGCCTTCACGAGGTTCTCGTCATGTGGAACCGTTATGTCAACAATCATTGCGCGCCGCTCTGATCGATCCACCACCACTATATCAGGCTTATTGGCTACAATAGTCCTGTCAGTGATGATGGATTGATCCCAATACAGTGTGATATTGCCATTTTCGAGAACTGGGTCGGGCACATACCTATAGTACGGCACTTCCGATTCCACAAGGCTGTATTTCAGAGCAAGTTGCTGATGGATAATCCTGGCTACAAGGTTGTGTCTATG
The DNA here is from genome assembly GCA_949152445.1 of Cerastis rubricosa. NCBI lineage: Eukaryota > Metazoa > Arthropoda > Insecta > Lepidoptera > Noctuidae > Cerastis > Cerastis rubricosa. The sequence continues at coordinate 2,261,375 of OX424541.1, forward strand.
CAAGTATTCTCCGTTAGCTAGACGAGAACACCCGGAGATAATGTGACGGATCGATTCGCCCGGACGGTGGCATGCCCGACATATGTCAACCGTGCCATCCTTCACAATAAATTTCCGGTAGTTATTCGTCATCATAACTTCATCCATAATTGCACAAACAAAACCTTCGGTTTCTCCAAAGAGTTCCCCGGAACGTAGCCAGGCTACGGACGCTGCATGGTCTACATCAGGCCCATGCAGGGCACTGAAGTAGCGTCCGTGAAGCTCCTTACTCTGCCATACTTCCCTGCGGTCATTAGTGTCAAGCACTGCAGGTTTGCGCCAGTTCTCTTTAGCCAAGGAGAGCGGGGTGAGGGCCTTGTCCATCGCGATCACATCTCGATGCATCCCCACATCGGCTTCTAGGAAATATTCCCTGAGACTGCTTATCTCGCGATTGTGGAGAGTCTTGGCGTTTAAAAAGCCTCGACCTCCACAACTCCGCGGGATATACAGTCTCATAACCGAAGAACGTGGGTGATGCATTCGATATGCCGTCAACAATGTACGGACCTTCCTATCCAGGGCGTCTAGTTCAGTTTGAGTCCATTTGAGTACGCCGAAAGAGTACATCAAAACCGGCATGACCCAACCATTGAAGGCACACATTTGAATAATTAAAAAAATGAAAATATTATTTATTATTATGACGCATGACGTAGTTTGAAACACCCTGTTATGAGCGCGGTCCGAGCATTGCGTTCCAAAGGCGGCACGGACTGAAGCGGCGGCATCTTTAACAGAGTTCATTCCCCCTATTGCAAAAATGTGTTTCTTACTATTGCAATAATAAGAAATTACTATTGCAAATAAAAAAAAAAAAATCGTGTCTGGAGGTATTTTATGTCGGATACATTGAGTGGACCACCTTTGTAAGACGATTAAAATGCCACGGTGTATAGATACATAGTCAAGTAAGAGTACGAGGACATTTTTTTAATGGACCGCCGATTACTGTGTAGTTTTGCGATAACTATGTAGATACCATTGAAAAATTTGTTCAGTTTGATTGGTAAGTTCTTCACTCTTAAATATGACGTCGTATTCTGATACACGCTGGATACACTGTGTTTGGAGAACGGTTTCCGATACTTTAACGGCATATTATTCACTCATTTCTATAGACAAATGTACATATAAATACTCCTAACCGAACACCTCGCGAATGGTAGCCATCTCAATTTTTAATCGGCTGATATCTGCCAATAAGGAAATGGACAGGAGTTAACGGTATAGGTCTGTTGGATCAGTGGAATGAGGAGTGAAAGGACGAGAGTTTAAAATTGCCTCAACCTGAATCAAACACGTAGACATCTCTTCGTGAGTGAGATGTGCGAGGCCTAATATGCGCCTCAGGTGATGTTTAATGGATTTTACGGCAGACTCCCACAAGCCACCGAAGTGCGGGGTGTATGCGGGATAAAGTTAAAATTGATACCTAATGATGTACACTTGCCCGGTTAAGCAGTAGCCAGCCTCAGAGGCTGAACTGCGAGATGCCATTATCAAAAAAAAATGAAAAATTATAATGATGTACAAATGACCTTATTGCAAATGTAAACGCCAAGGCTATCGAATAAATGAGTACCTGAATAATAAGCAAATATATAAGAATACGAAATTTAAAACCTTTTCTGCTCACTATGAAATAACGATTCTGACTTAGATTTTTGGTAGCCGCTTGAAAACAAGTGTGATTTTTAATACGTTTTTGCTAACACTTTCTTTAATTAAAATGCTTTATTGGATAACTCTATTTTAACACTAAAAAAGTTGCAATACATCGATGTAGTTGCTTTGACATATACCAGGATTGAAAAAACTCTTAATAGTGTCTCAAGACTCACAATTTACAATAAGGTCATTTGCACGCTCTTAAATCGCGACACAGCGCGCGACAGTCCCAACACCATCCTGCGCGCGCTGGCGAACCGTTGGGACTCGCCGATGCTAGCTCGCTGGATACGGCTGCATGCAGTCGTATAGGGATTTCTCACCATCAACGGTTAGTCCACCCGGACCACTGCCACTTTTTAATTAAATTTGATTGAGATTATTTTATATTTTATTTTATTGAATTGTTATAATTATTTTATGTTTTCAATTCATTGTTCTTTTTTATATTAGATTCAACGATATTTAGCATTTTTATTGAACATAGGGTATGTTCAATAAAAAAATCAGCAAATTTAAAAAATAAGACCTGTCATTCGCGGGGTATTGAGTTCGAAGTATTTATAAAAATGAGTAAACAGGTTAGAAGGAACACCGACGCACAAACGATTACCACGTATTCAGTTCATAATTCCGAACACACCCACACATCGAATTTTTCATGAGTTATTAAAAAACAGCTGTTCCATACGTTTTGACAGAGTAGGTATTGCACATTTGTAGAAAACAGCTATTTTTTTTTAAATTACCTATGTTTTATTGAATATATAACATAACATAACATTCATTTATTCTCGGGCAACTTTGGCCCATAGATACCTTACAGACTAACATATATATCGTAAAAATACAACTCGTGTTAGTAAATAGAAACTTAAAAACTATGTTAGTAGCACTTCATATTCATATTCATATTCATTTATTTGCGTACTACAAGGTAAAAACATGGTGTTAACAAAAGGCTTAGAGCTAAGAACCGTTGTAGACCCTGTCACCCTGTGACCCTGTGTGTTGTGACACTTCACTGCACTATGACACTGTGCGTTCGTATATATGGTAGCCGTTTGACCAATTATTACATTTCGATTCAAATTTGATCCATCCATGTTATACGTCAATCTCATCTACTGAACACTCCCCATTCATGTAAGGATCAGACGCATTGCGAATATATTTAGCTTGTATATGTTACATTAATGAGGAGCTGGTGGCAAAAGGTCGATCTTCAGGTTTGTGGCGCGCTTGAAACCATTACATACCGAGCTTCCTCCGTGCCTCGGAAAGCAAGTTAAACCATTGGTGACAACCGGCTGACATTTGTAGATTTTTGACAATCGTTACAGGTAGTCAGGGGCCCGAATGTCTGACAACCTAGTCTTGCCAAAGAGTATTACCCAGTACTAACTGGGTTGTGGAGGTCAGATAAGCAGTCGCTCTGTTGGTTCTAGTTTTAGCGGAATAAAAACTAATTACCTGTTTATCCTACCAAATAGTTAAAACACTCACCGATAGGTAAATTCAAGTGATCCTCGAAGTCTTCCAGCCATATAATGAGAATCTTCGTCGTGTAGTCCCTATTACGCCTGCCGCTACCTGAAATGAAATGACTCTTAATATCTCAACAAACATTGACTTGAGATAAAAAGTATTTTAGGAACCATGACATAATTTTTAATGAACTGTCGATAGACATCCCACATAGTTGTGTACGTAGCTTTTTTTTTCAACCTTTTTTTTTTCGGATTGTAAAGTGTGTGACTTGACTGACTAAAACCCATCCATGTTGTTGTTCCTTCTTTGCCCTTTGTGTTCCAGGGCCACGGTATCTCTTTCGAACAGTCCCGCAGCCCTGGCAGGCATCGGCCCATTCGGACCCCTTCCGATTTGCTGACATCTTCTTGAGGCGCGCGTGGAACACGAACGCGCCGTCGGCACGGCCTGTCGTCATAAGACGGACGGACGGTGAGCTAGCCCATTACTCACCATCAACAGGCCCGCGCCTACGGTGGCCACTGGTTGCCCCCCGAAGCCCGGGGCGTCTCCCCCGGCGGCTGGGACGTGAGGTTTTTTCCCTCTCACGTTCCGCCACCTCCTTCGCTAGCATGACTGCTTCGCAGAAGGAGGCGACGGCTTCCCATTCCCTCTCGCTCCGGAGCATGGATTGAACCAGGGCCGGACGCGAGAGGTCGCCGCCGCCAATCGCCGCTACGAGGACACGGCGGTGCTCAGCCCAAGCGGGGCATAGCTCCACAGTGTGCTCCACCGTGTCCTCCGGCCGATCCTCGCAGTGGTAACACTCGGGGGGGTCAACATTCAGATACGTTTATGGAGCGGTTACCCTATTATATTTTATTCGTAATTTCACGTCAGTTTTTTGCAGCGGTTCATAGAAAACACCTACACCTATGCGCCGCCAACAATCTCGGGTAATGGCTGTGACATATGGACGGACATATAGACAGAAAGAAAGAAAGACAGACGGACAGGACGAATCTATAAGGGTTCCGTTTTTTGCCAATTGGCAACGAACGCATAAAAACGTTGGAATTTTGTCCTACAATATCTCAATCTCAATAACTAGAAAATACAGTGCAGTAAAAAAAGGGCGATTACTAAATCGGGTTCGTTAAGGATGTTTTTACCCCCTTTAGAACAGCAGATATTACAAACGTACCTGTAAGTTGTGCAGCGGGCTGCTTGTCGAGGTCGAGGCTGAGCGCGCGCAGCTTGTCGTGCAGCTTGGCCGCGCCCCCCGCCCCCCCTGCTCCCCCTGCTCCCCCCGCGCGCTCGGACTCGCTGACACTGCGCGAGTGCGTGCCTGTAGCACTGCTGCCGCCAGACACGTCCCAGCAAGACCCCGCGCCTTTCTCTGAGCTCCTTTGGAAGTGGTTTTTAACAACAAACGCAAATATTAGATGGTCCAAAGGTTTGATCCATTCCTCATCCAGGAGTTATGTTCTGCGATTCATACTTGCAAATTTATGATAGTACATGCATGAAACTAACTTTATATTACAGACAATTTGAATATCATATGAAATAAACCTTAAATTCTACACCATAACTAAAAAAAGGGTAAATCAGAACCTCGAATTTGAGAATAATTCGCTTTATAAAAAACGATATTTTGTTAGGCACAGGGTTTTCACATTCTTTAAAGTTAACTAAACATGGCATTCATGACATTTCTTTCTAATCTCATTAGCATCAAGAGTAGATGCATCACATTTATAGTAAAGGTATAAAATACTTACCGGTTAGACAAGCAGGAGCCATCGATGTCAGACTTGATGCTATCGTTCCGATCCTCACTGTCCGTGGGTTCACGCCCGGAAGGTACCACGAAAGCTATCTCATTCGTCGAGTCTGACCAGTAGAGTACCTAGTGGAGATATTAATTTTTAATTTATTAAAAAAATTAAATATTAAGTGAAAAAATAACAACACTGAACACCTCAGCAGACCAACGGCGGTGAAAATTTTAAGGATAAAATGAAGATTTATAAAAAATTAAAATGGTTTCCCACGCGGCCTCACATGTTATAAGTGATATTGAGTGCGCTTTTGCATTTGCAACGTTCTGATAAGCGCAGAAAGTTGAAAACTCAATGTTTTTTCGGCATTCCAAACCACCGTGGAAATCAGTACGTATGGCGTGCACGCACACGCCACGCGAACACACACTCTACGTGCATTTCGTCTGCTCAGTTCTTTAACACAAGCGCGACTGCTGACCATGAGGTCTTGGGTTCGAGGCCCGGGTTGGGCAAATTGTTATTGGATTTTTCCATCAGGACTTTCTCAGTAGAAGCCATGGAGTCTGGATTTTTCCTGTTACATGGGACTTAAATATAAGTGGCGAAATGTGGGTCTACTATTAGGTAAAGGTCTGCTAAACCCTTCGGGGATAACAAGCGTGATTTTATGTATTTCAGCTAGAGGGTTATGTGTACCTGTTCCCTCGCGTCATAGACGGCGGGCGCGTGTTCCCCGGGCGGCGCGGGCGCGGGCTGTGCGCGCGCGTCGTAGCTCGTGGCCACGTGGCCCGCCCAGCCCGGGTGACCGCGCACCATCACCGGGCTGCCCAGTCTGGGGGAACGTATATGCAATATTCCTAGATAATTCTAATTTAAGATATTTACTCTATACGAAACTAGCTTTTGGGAGAAGGCAACCAGAATAAATTCTTATGTAGGTCATTAGTCGCAGAGGGAAAACGTCATTACGCTTTTGCATATTAACATTAATAGAAATTTAAAATAGTATATTTCATTGCGAGTGCGGAAAGCCTGTCATTGCAAAGAGTTCCGAGAAATGTCTACCCGAGCCGAGGCGCAGCCGAAGGTGAGGGTTGACAGTCGGAACAAGTTGCAATGACGGTTCCGCACGTGTACTGAACAACTATTTTTAATACTGTTGCGAAAAAATGAAGCAATTTAATAAAGAACATTTTTGGAAAATGGCGCCAACCGTAAAAGAATATAAACAGAGTTATTTTTTGTTTTCTTCACCCATTCTGGGTAGGCAAAGGGAACTATGCCCATACAGCCAAGTCATCAGTCGAATTTTTTTATTGATATGAAATGAAAATGAAATGAAACCTAACCCAACTCATTGAATCAAATCATTAAAACTGATATTGAAACAAATTAGTAGCTTCTTTTTAGAAATATTTGTTTGAATTATTAAAAGTTCTATGATTTTTTTTGTAAAAACTTCGTGGTTGGTTTGTTTTTCTTTTTAATAGACTTTATTTTGACAGTTCGGAAAGAGAACGCACGAGTTCGGAAAAGGTAAAGAAAAAGCTCGAGTGTGTAATAGCCCACATCCCGAACGCTATACGTCCCTGCAATACGCCACTTTTTGAGCAACTGTATTAAAAAAGTTTTTTTTTTATTATACACGCAATAATTATTAATTCTTTTTACTTTTTTTTTATATGAGTGAAGAGTAACGCTAAATGTATTTTTTTTTGGTGAATCCTCAACAAGAAGTACTAGGCTTGCATGAATTCAAGATGGTGTTACTGGATCAGACGCATACCCTCTAAGCATGCGCACGAAGGCGGGCGGCACGGTGCTGAGAGTGCGCACGTTGGCCACGATGTCGCGCGCCGCCAGCTGCCCCGCGCGCGCACAGAACACGTGCACGGTGACGCACGCGCGCGCGCCGCACGCGTCCACGCGCCGCAGCGCCGCCGCGAACCCCGGCGCGCCGTCCTCCAGCGCCACCAGCCGGGGCAGCGCGCCCTGCACGATACGAAACTTGTAATCTCACCCAACAGGGGAACAAGCTAAGAACGCGCTCCCATACTCACAAACCACCAAAACTAAAGCGCAGTGCGGAGGCAAATCCCATTGCGGATAGGTGTGCGATAAGGAACTTACTCCCTCCCACCTCCTTCTTGTTTGGTGGGAAACTCAAAGACAGGTCCCTAAGTTTGGGGGTCCCTGGCCATGGTATAAGGGTTTACCTAGGGTTAGGGGCCCAACACTGATTCCTAGAATCGGGACATTTCTAGTGCAAGAGAGATACATTGTTAACACCACCAAAGTTTGATCAATAAATCCAGTAACAAATCCCGTTTGAGCTATAATAATTGACAGCATATTAAATAGGATGTTCCACCACAAACTAAAAACAAGTGTACCATAGACGAAGCTAACAATTAAACTTACCTTTTTATCGCCACCTATATTCAAATATCCAAAATGTGACAAGAATAATCTTGCCGTTTGGAATTCGGTCACCGGCTCCGGAGGGATGTACTCTTCAGGGACCTAAAAGTAATTAACATCTTTACAGATGAAGGTCCAGGATCATAGAAATCCATGGTGTATCCATGATCGCGTCTGGGATTACAGTCTGTCTATAAAGTCATGAAATTAATGTTTGAGGAACTAACATTTTTAAAAGTAGGGCAACACTAAATCAAAGTACATCTAATGTCATCGGCTGTCATCGACTTGTTTTGTAACTCGATATTTATTGCATTTTTATTGCTTTTCAAATCTAAGTGGATTAAACCTAGAAGAAACGTGTTAAATATGAAGAAAACCAATCGGAGTGGAGCTCAAGAAATTATTTTTAAAGTGTATCAGCGATGTTTGTCCATAACACAAAGCTGGACAAATTTTATCAAATTTGGATGATGTTTATGCTCGAACAGCAGCTATGACAGGTATGTAATCGTGTTACTGTTTGTTTTTTATCTACCAGAAGTTACAAATATACCAAATATACGATTTTAAGACTAAAATAAGGATTGTTTACATTGCGCATTTTTAGGTTATATTGCAAATTGATGTAGGCCATATTGTAGTGCGACCAAAATTTTTGATACTTTTTGGTGATCAAATTTACTGCTGATTTTAAATCTGAATAAGTTATATCATGTCTGAAATTTAAAATAGTGAGTATCTATTTTCTGTTAGTACAATTATTAATTATTTAAAACTTTATTTCAGGAAAATCTGAGAGTACAGTAAAGCGTATTGTAGATGAAGGCTATAAAAACGATGGCTAATTCTGAACCCCTGGCAAACACAGATCAGGCCGTCCTAAGAAAGAAATTGATGACTTCAACATTGTGTGCTCTTCGACAAAAGATTCAATTCTTTTACTCTGTGAAGAAAGAGGAACCAACCTTAAGGAAACTTCAGGTAGTTGCCAAAATTCAATTTCAAAATCCAGATCTGGATTTTGAATTTAGCCTGGAACTTCTACGTAAAATTTTTAAATCGATTGGGTTTTCTTACAAGAAGTGTCAAAATAACAGAACAAGAATATTTGGAATCAGATGATGAAAGTAATTAATTATTATGTTACGGGATATTTTTCATTAATAAAAAAAGTTTTAAAAATATGTATGAACATTTTTCTTTTATTTACTCATTTATTTGAACGACAGAGACCATTGATTTGTGCTATCTCATATATTACTATACTATTTATGCTATCTGATCAAGCAAATTAATGAAGGTCGCATCCTTGGTTTTTGTAGTTTTTTAAAAAAGATCTACGGATTTTATTACTGAATCTTTTTCTATCTAGTTTAAAAAAAAGCGTCTACGACTAAAAGTTGTTTTCATTAAAATCAAGGTTCATCAATGTTTGCTTCTAGTACAAAATAATGTGCTAGTATCAAAATCAATTTAGTCACACTATACAGGGTTGCTAGGTGCACGACCGTAGCGCCCTCAATATTTTTCATGACTTTATAGACAGACTGTACTTTTAGTTGAGAAGGTTATACTCACAGCATTATCTTCGCTTTCTTTAACTTTTTTCTCTATAGCGGCTTGCTGTTCCAGCAGTTTGAATAGCGTGGGGGCTTCCGGGTCGTTCAGTTGACGCAATACTGCTTCGAGACTCGGGAATGCCGAGTCACTGGAGACAGGAATAGATTTAAGTATTTTAAAAAAGTTTATTTCAATTGTTTTTTTTTTCGGCCAGTGTAATAAAAGTATATCTTGCCACCTGGTTGTGTCGAATAAGACCGACCTGATCATTTTTGTAATAGGCCTAAAGCTTGCTTAACTTTGAAAACTCTCAGGTATTTAGAGAGACTACACACTGCGGCGGCGCGGCCGGGCGCGCGTCCCGCATGTCCACCGGGCGCGCGCACGCCCCCCCGCCCCCGCGGGTACAAGCTAGTCCGCTATATGTGTATGTGTATACTCACAGCGCACAAGGCGGCGCGTGCGGCAGCGCGCGACACTGCGGCGGCGCGGCCGGGCGCGCGTCCCGCATGTCCACCGGGCGCGCGCACGCCCCCCCGCCCCCGCGGGTACAAGCTAGTCCGCTATATGTGTATGTGTATACTCACAGCGCACAAGGCGGCGCGTGCGGCAGCGCGCGACACTGCGGCGGCGCGGCCGGGCGCGCGTCCCGCATGTCCACCGGGCGCGCGCACGCCCCCCCGCCCCCGCGGGTACAAGCTAGTCCGCTATATGTGTATGTGTATACTCACAGCGCACAAGGCGGCGCGTGCGGCAGCGCGCGACACTGCGGCGGCGCGGCCGGGCGCGCGTCCCGCATGTCCACCGGGCGCGCGCACGCCCCCCCGCCCCCGCGGGTACAAGCTAGTCCGCTATATGTGTATGTGTATACTCACAGCGCACAAGGCGGCGCGTGCGGCAGCGCGCGACACTGCGGCGGCGCGGCCGGGCGCGCGTCCCGCATGTCCACCGGGCGCGCGCACGCCCCCCCGCCCCCGCGGGTACAAGCTAGTCCGCTATATGTGTATGTGTATACTCACAGCGCACAAGGCGGCGCGTGCGGCAGCGCGCGACACTGCGGCGGCGCGGCCGGGCGCGCGTCCCGCATGTCCACCGGGCGCGCGCACGCCCCCCCGCCCCCGCGGGTACAAGCTAGTCCGCTATATGTGTATGTGTATACTCACAGCGCACAAGGCGGCGCGTGCGGCAGCGCGCGACACTGCGGCGGCGCGGCCGGGCGCGCGTCCCGCATGTCCACCGGGCGCGCGCACGCCCCCCCGCCCCCGCGGGTACAAGCTAGTCCGCTATATGTGTATGTGTATACTCACAGCGCACAAGGCGGCGCGTGCGGCAGCGCGCGACACTGCGGCGGCGCGGCCGGGCGCGCGTCCCGCATGTCCACCGGGCGCGCGCACGCCCCCCCGCCCCCGCGGGTACAAGCTAGTCCGCTATATGTGTATGTGTATACTCACAGCGCACAAGGCGGCGCGTGCGGCAGCGCGCGACACTGCGGCGGCGCGGCCGGGCGCGCGTCCCGCATGTCCACCGGGCGCGCGCACGCCCCCCCGCCCCCGCGGGTACAAGCTAGTCCGCTATATGTGTATGTGTATACTCACAGCGCACAAGGCGGCGCGTGCGGCAGCGCGCGACACTGCGGCGGCGCGGCCGGGCGCGCGTCCCGCATGTCCACCGGGCGCGCGCACGCCCCCCCGCCCCCGCGGGTACAAGCTAGTCCGCTATATGTGTATGTGTATACTCACAGCGCACAAGGCGGCGCGTGCGGCAGCGCGCGACACTGCGGCGGCGCGGCCGGGCGCGCGTCCCGCATGTCCACCGGGCGCGCGCACGCCCCCCCGCCCCCGCGGGTACAAGCTAGTCCGCTATATGTGTATGTGTATACTCACAGCGCACAAGGCGGCGCGTGCGGCAGCGCGCGACACTGCGGCGGCGCGGCCGGGCGCGCGTCCCGCATGTCCACCGGGCGCGCGCACGCCCCCCCGCCCCCGCGGGTACAAGCTAGTCCGCTATATGTGTATGTGTATACTCACAGCGCACAAGGCGGCGCGTGCGGCAGCGCGCGACACTGCGGCGGCGCGGCCGGGCGCGCGTCCCGCATGTCCACCGGGCGCGCGCACGCCCCCCCGCCCCCGCGGGTACAAGCTAGTCCGCTATATGTGTATGTGTATACTCACAGCGCACAAGGCGGCGCGTGCGGCAGCGCGCGACACTGCGGCGGCGCGGCCGGGCGCGCGTCCCGCATGTCCACCGGGCGCGCGCACGCCCCCCCGCCCCCGCGGGTACAAGCTAGTCCGCTATATGTGTATGTGTATACTCACAGCGCACAAGGCGGCGCGTGCGGCAGCGCGCGACACTGCGGCGGCGCGGCCGGGCGCGCGTCCCGCATGTCCACCGGGCGCGCGCACGCCCCCCCGCCCCCGCGGGTACAAGCTAGTCCGCTATATGTGTATGTGTATACTCACAGCGCACAAGGCGGCGCGTGCGGCAGCGCGCGACACTGCGGCGGCGCGGCCGGGCGCGCGTCCCGCATGTCCACCGGGCGCGCGCACGCCCCCCCGCCCCCGCGGGTACAAGCTAGTCCGCTATATGTGTATGTGTATACTCACAGCGCACAAGGCGGCGCGTGCGGCAGCGCGCGACACTGCGGCGGCGCGGCCGGGCGCGCGTCCCGCATGTCCACCGGGCGCGCGCACGCCCCCCCGCACCCGCGCCCCGCACTGCGCGCCGCGCCGCGCGCCGACAGTGACCACGCGTAGCGCCCCCAACCGCAACGGATTATCACTGGAACGGAACAATTCATACAATCTACATCTTGACTCCGTAATATCTAAAGAAGTTTGTAAAAGACATGATTACAGAATTCGTTTATCTCGAATTTTGTATTACGAGTACTACAGGAATTAAAGTTTTTAATTGTGCGGGTTGCAAGGTCGTAGGTAATATAGTAGCACTGTTTGGATTTGGTTTAAAGAGTTTATTCTTCTTGGTAGCATTGTTCCCACTCCTTATCCAATAGTATTGACGTAGTTTGGCAAGGGTCACACGTGGTCCTTCGAGCCGGCTCGCGCGCGTTTCGAAAAGTAATCGCGAGTGTTGCGTCAACCAAGTTTCTGTACATAAAACTACGTAACTTTACGCAAAAACTATTGCTGGGAAACGACTTTGTTTTGGGGGGTGTAATAGTACATTGTGTATTAAGGGCGGTAAGTAAGGAATTACGATCGAGGCTCTAGTAGAAGCCCGAAGTCGAAGACTGAGGGCTTTCTGAGTCGAGGTTCGTAATTCCCGTACCGCCCGTGAAACATACAATGTTTTTCATCACATTTGCGAGTGAATAATTATGAATTATAGCCTTAATACACAAGACAGGACAACTACTATTACTAAATACGTGAACTTTCTTTTAAGCGGATGGCTGTTTTTGCCCACACCACAGATTATACAAATGTTTTGTTCAGAAACGTTAAGAGCAACTGTTACTTATGTAGGTATACAGCCATGACGGAGTGTAACAAAATAAAATAATTTTGAAATATAAAAAAAAAACTATTATTAAGAACATTAGTTGAGTATTTAAGTAACATCTAGCGAGATTGCAATGAAATTCCTATTTATATAACATTTTAAGACAATTTTTCAGTTGCGTGTAAACTCCTTGCTTGAACATGCAAGACCTGCGTGCTGTGATAAAATAAAAAATAAAAAATTACCGACCGTGGCTTTCATGACAAAAAGAAAGCTCGAGGATTTTATATGGTGCATTACGGCAAAGTTAACCTGTATGTTTAGACACTGTTTACGTGCAAGTGTGATGAAAAATCATGTTTTGTGGTAGAACTCAATGTAACACACTCAAAACATTGTGCTGATGGACGGATTGAATAGTACGGGGGTCGTGGAGGTGTTTTAAGTAAAAATTTTACATTCAAAACTTGTATTTAAAAAAATACTTTTCAAAAAGTTGGAACTTTGACCCCTAATATCTCCGTAACTAGAAGGTTCCCAGGTATGGTGTAGAACAAACAAAAAAATGATCGCAATGACAGGGAGAACCAGTGCCTTTCGGCTTCGTTAAGAGGTGTTTTACACCCTTTATATAAAAGTTTGGTGTGTTGTGGACGAAGGTGGTATCCTGGACTGTTTGGTGACTGGATTACGCTCCGGCTCGAAGAACCATTATGTGCGGGGTGCAAATTCGTAGGTAATATTAAAGCACTGTTTGGATTTGGTGGATATGGTTTTAAAGAGTTTATTAAAGCTCTTCAAGTTAAATGTTAAATGTCTTATAAGTAAAATACGATGTTACATGTTTTGAATGCACCAGGCCCCTTATTCACAAACGCTCGGTTTCGATTTCGATTCGGAAAGTCATATGTCTATCTCGCTCGCTTTCGTATTGCCAAAACAAGATAGACAGACATACGACTTATCGAATCGAAATCGAAACCGAGCGTTTGTGAATACGAGGGCTGGTCTGGTTGACGTCTCATAGTGCACTGATGTTAAAGTATTAATAAAATTGTCACTTAGTTACAAATACAATGATCGTTGTAAAGTACTGCGTTAGCAAGTGTTCGGTTGCTTAGACCGAACATAATTAATGTTCGGTCCTAATATTACACACGATGTGACGTAAGCGAAAGTGGCCCAGTGAGGCCCAGCCGCCAACAACAAGTACCAGGACATCATAACCCACCAATAGGTTGCGGTTCCAGACTGTTGGTAAAAAAGGTATCTCCTACAAAGACAACAGTATGCTGTGCCCGTGGACCTCAAAGTGACGTAAACGCCGCCGCCGCAAACCCACTACGATCTTTTACCAATAGTACCATGACATCGGAACTCACCAATTAGTGTCGGTTGCGGCTCCTGACTGTTGACTAGAGGCTCCTCCAATAACGACAGCAGTATGACCCCGTCGGCCACAAAATGAAGTGAGCGAGCGCGGCCAGCCACCACCAAGGCGACTCATTGCTACAGAAACCAGGACATTATAACTCACCAATAAGTGTAGGCTGCGGCTCCTGACTGTTGCTGAGCGGTTCCTCTAACAGAGACAGCAGTATATTCCCGTCGGCTACGAAATGACGTAAGCGACCGTGGCCCAGCGCAGCCAGCCAGCGCTCGTCCAAGCGGCACCACGACGAGCCATTGCCGCCGTTGCCTATTTGCTAGATTACAAAAATGAAGACGTTGTCAATCTCCATAATCGTTACACAGTTAACACCTATGGCCAAGTATTCGGAAGCAAATTTGCAAACAATGTGGTTAATGCAGTGAGATGATGGAATTTAAAAAGGACGGGACTCACATAAGCTAGTGAAAAGCTAATGTTTATGCCGTTGAAAGTCGTTGTAGTAATACGAAGGGCTTTGATAGCGATTTCCAATAGTCTAGGCTCTCAGATAGGGTGTTTACTATAAGTATGTCTCTGAGTGATGGCAATAAGTACACCGTTTTTAGGGTTCCGTACCCAAAGGGTCAAACGGGACCCTATTACTGAGACTTCGCTGTCCGTCCGTCCGTCCGTCCGTCTGTCACCAGGCTGTATCTCATGAACCGTGATAGTTAGCGAGTTGAAATTTTCACAGATTATGTATTTCTGTTGATGCTATAACAAAAAATACTAAAAACAGAATAAAATAAATATTTAAGGGGGGCTCCCATACAAAAAAGTGATTTTTTTGCTCGTTTTTTTATAAATAATGGTACGGTACCCTTCGTGCGCGATTCCGACTCGCACTTGGCCGATTTTTTAGCCTCTACTGTCCCTCGTGGGCAAAGGCCTCCCCCCATTCCTTCCACTTCTCTCGGTGTTCTATTTCTTCGCGCCAATTTGTGAGAAAGCCATCTAAGCCGTCCCGCGATTTTGTCCCTGGTTTGTGGCGACCTCGTCTTGGTGTCTCAGGCAGGGACCGGACAACCCCGCTTAAGAGCCTTTGGACAGGGTAACCCGTACATGTGGTAACTCATATCGCAGTGTTACCTTTTGTTCGAATTACATCTTCGAAACCCAGCGAAATGGTTAACACCTTTATTAAGGTAACCACGTGAAGGGGTTAACCCCTTCAATGACTTAAGCCTTTGAAGAGGTTACCTTCTCGAAAAACTTTTTTTTCGTGTTACCCTGGGTTACCTAATAAACTTGAGCTGCATGTAGGTGGGGGGATACTTGCACCCGTGCGGCGCCTCATTGCCTTACTATTTTTATTTTGTTAAAAATTGAACTATAAGGTCATACAGACAATAGTTATTTTTGCATGTTTACAAGTCGCTCGGCAATTCGGTACACGGAAGATTGGCGGACCACCGCGCGCGGTACGATGCGTGCGGTCGTGGTTAGGCAATTTCCAAACTAATATCGATTGTAAACAGTGCATATTACAATGTCTTGAGGTAAACAGTGCATATTACAATGTCTTGAGTTGGAATGGCTTACCCTGTTACAGTGTTACAGGGTGTTGAAAGGGTAACCCGTTCGTAACGGGTTAACTGCACCCGTTCAAAGGTGTAACATGTACAATAGGGATTTTTTTGAAGCGCTTAAAAAAACCCCTTCAAAAACCCTTTCAACGAGTATCCGGCCGGTCCCTGGTCTCAGGGGTCCAGTCTTGCAAAATACGGGGCTACAGCTGTGACGACATATGCTGTTCAATCCCATTTCAATCTTGCTCTTGCAGTTTTTTGAGTTTCGTCGGCAATTCGGGTTCTGGAGCACAGTGTGGTGTTTCTGATTCGGTGGGTTAATTTTACATTCAATAGTATGCGGTCCATCGCCCGTTGGAAAACCTTGAGTTTGGATTTCTGGACGTTACTCAAAAACCAATCTTATGCACCAAACGTCAGGATGGAAAGAATACACATGTCTATTTGTTTGGGTTTTAAGGGGAAGGGTAGATCGCCCTTGAATAGCTCTTTCATAGACCAGTAGCTCTTCCAAACGTTATTTTTTCTAACATGTAATTAAACATATCTGGAAAAATGTGGATTATAAATGGGCAAACCTCTTTTCCATTACAATACAGACGTGTTATGTAGTTATTTTATGATAAAAACTGTTTAAGAATAAATCTAAACATAAACTATTTTATTTGCATTGGCAACATTAATTTTAGTCTTAGTTTTTTATATACTGGTAACATAAAAAAAAAGTAGTAGAATTTTTCTCTCTGCGACATGTACTTATTGCTCATATATGTAAAATTTGTAAAACCTAATTAGAAATACAGTTCACTGCTTAAAATCAACAGCATTTTATTATACATGCTGTGTGTGGTCCTTCGAAACCTGTGAAAGTGGTGCGGTGTGTAAATCGCGATTCATAGTGTTGCATCTGCTGAGTGTTCGAGACTCGACGCCGGCGCAGCGGCGCCATTGTTAGTCGTCGTCGGGCAAAGTTTTGCGAGAATCTATAATTTCTCTGCGAAAGACAAGAAGAATCGCGAGGATTTCTGCATATTTCACAGAAATAAATTCATCTTGTTCGGAATTGCAAATCTATAACTTTGCAACTCATTGAAACCAAGAGCATCGTGCGTGGTCGCCGGGCAAGTTTTTGCGGGAAATCTATTGTTTCTCTGCAAACTTCTAGAAAATTCGCGAATATTTTCGCCTAACTCACAGGAATACATTCAATTCCAGTATTTCTGATGTGATAAACTGCAAATCTATAATTTTGCAACTATTTCACTTCTACCTTCTAATAAAAATATCATTCTTGTCGTGGCGGGAAACGGGTCGTCGAGTTACTACGTCATATCTCCATAATCTGTGGTCAACATCGTCGTGCAATAACGTTGGCAGCACTGCAGAGCTGTCCTGTCATAGAGAGTACCTTTGGTTGTAAACATCAACATAACCTGCTTACAAAGAAGTTCGTGCGGCATTTACGGTTTAAAAGGGTGCGTCGTGCGGTTACTTATAGTGTTCTTGTGAGTATTAAGGTGCGTTGTGCGTAATTTAACGAATATACCATGTCGACGGCGGAGGAAGTGCTTAAAAAGTTGCGTCTCGCCCGAGCGCAACAAAAAGGTACTGTTACACGCATCGAGAACTTTATTAGTGATCCAATCAATCTTGCGTCCGCGTCTATCGAAATGATACAAGCTCGTATTGAAAAGCTGAACACAACTTTCAAAGACTATGAGAGAACCCAATTAGATATTTTATCTTGTGATGAAAAAGACAAGGAAAATGTAGCTATTTTAGAGGATAAATACTTTGACATTATCTCGAAGTTAAATTCAGCTTTAAAAAACTTAAATACATCTGAGGTAAAACAATGCTCGAATGTTTCAACATCTAAATTACCGAACATTGATATCCCGACATTTGATGGGAAGGATTTTACAAAATATACTCCATTTATTGATCTATTTATGGCGGTTATTGATGGAAACAGGGCGCTCTCAGATGTGCAAAAGTTATTTTATTTACGCAAGTTTTTATCAGATGAAGCATTGGCTGTTATTGTTAACCTACCACTGGTGAATGAATCTTATAAAGAAGCTATTGAGCTTTTGAAAAAGCGCTTTGATAATAAGTCTAGATTAATATTTAATCATATTAATATATTATTGCAACTGCCTGTGATGCAGAAAGGTACAGCGGCCTCTATAAGGTCTTTTATATCGCAAGTGCAACAACAATTGTATGCACTTAAAAACTTGCAGCAGCCTGTGAATGAATGGGATATGCTTTTAATCTCAATATTATCTAAAAAATTAGATTTGTATACCAATCGTGCCTATCAGCTAGATAGGGATATAGATACTCTGCCAACTATGGAAGAGTTCATTAAGTTCTTAGAGAAGCGCGCTATAGCCTTCGAAGATAGCTCTAATTCTGACTATAAGAAGAATTCAGTGCAAAAAGTGAGCAATGTTGTCACTAAAAATACTAATTCTTGTTCTTTTTGTGAGGGGATGGCACATTTGTTGTATGCATGCCCTAAATTTAAACTGGCTTCTATAGAAGACCGTATAAAGTTCATAGATAACAAAAAGTTGTGTACTATGTGTTTAAAGACTCACACTGGTAAGTGTAAGTTCTCATTTTCTTGCAAAATTTGCAAGCAGGGGCACAATACGCTCCTGCATAATGACAGCGGCCTTAGCCCGCAAGCCTCTGTATCAATGCATTCTACTCACTCAACTACAAATATTTTATTACCCACCATAAAGGTAAGGTTGATAGATCATAGAGGTTCTGAATTTTATGTTAGAGCATTACTTGATTCAGGAAGTCAAGTATCACTCATTACTTCAAACCTTGTGGAAAAATTACAATTAACACTTAAGAGCCAAAATGCCAATATTATTGGCTTGGGAAATAATAATAATCAAATCAATAAATATGTTGATATTACCATTAATTCTCCAGTGAAAAATGTACAATTAAACATAAAATGCCATGTTGTAAACTACATTACAGCAGATTTGCCTCAATATCATTTTGATATCTCGGGGTTAAATATTCCCAAGCACATCCAGTTATCAGATGATAAATTTAATGTACCAACTGAAATATCCATGCTCTTAGGAGCAGATATTTATTTTAATATCTTAATAAATGGTCAAGTTAAACTTCATAATAGTTTATTATTGCAGAATACTTTGTTTGGTTATACTATTGGTGGAAAGCAATTTGTTGATAATCATAGAAATAATTTAGTTACAAACTTGGCTATATGTGATAGTAATAAATTAGAACTTGTAATGGAACAGTTTTGGCTCAGTGAGATGATTCCTCAGTCTGCAACAAATGGCTCAAATGAATTTAAAAAATCAGAAAAATGTTTCCAACAATCTGTTAAACTTGAAAATGAAAAATTTTGTGTTGATATGCCTTTAGCTTCCAAAATGGAAGAGTTGCAGCTTGGGGATTCATTCTCAGTGGCTCTTCAAAGATTCCTATCACTGGAGAAGCGATTTAAACACAACCCTGTATATTTAGAAAAATATAAGCACTTTATTGAGGAGTACATAGCATTGGGGCATGCTAAAACGGTGGATGTAGGCAACTATGATGTCCAAAATGGCACTGTTTATTTTTTAGCTCACCATGCTGTTCTAAATGAAGCGAGTCAGACCACCAAGCTGCGTGTGGTATTTGATGGTAGCATGAAGTCTAAAGCTGGTGTATCACTAAACGATGTTATGTTGAATGGTCCAGTCGTTCAGAGCGAACTCTTTGATATTCTCCTCCTTTGGCGAACATACTTATACACGCTCACCTGCGACATTCAAAAGATGTTTCGAGGAATTCTTATTAATCCAAGTCAAACTTGCCTTCAAAATATTTTATGGCGTGACAATCCATGCAAACCCATCAGCTGTTTGCAGCTCCAGACTATCACTTATGGTTTAAAATCTTCTACCTTCTTGGCTACTCGTTGCCTGATAGAGCTGGCTCGTAGATATCAAACTGAATACCCACTTGCTGCTCAAGCCATGTTGTTGAACACTTATTGTGATGACGTCATTTGTGGTTCTAATAGTACTCAAGCTCTTCAGCAACTAAAATATGAACTTATTGCTCTGTTGAAAAAGGGTAGCTTCACACTTCATAAGTGGTGTTCAAACTACCCCGAGGCTATAAATGATCTCCCCAATGAGCACAAATGTTTTGAAAAATTAGACATTAATAAAGACAACATTGTCAAGACTTTGGGTTTAAAATGCGACATTTTAAATGATACTTTTACTTTTAACTGTCCAATGATTGACAATGATGATACCAAGACCAAACGGTCTATTCTGAGTTTCATTGGCAAAATGTTTGACCCACTAGGCCTCATAGGTCCAATTATAGTTGTAGCAAAAATTTTTATGCAAAATTTATGGTCTATGAATTTAGATTGGGACAAAATATTGCCCCAAGAGCAACTAAATATTTGGGATAAATTTATAAAAAACTTATGTTTAATGAATACAATTACTGTGCCAAGATATGTAAGCTCCTGTGATGTGGATATCATAGAGTTGGTGGGATATGCTGATGCATCTATGAAAGCGTTTGGAAGCTGTCTTTACCTGAGGACTGTTAAATCTGACGGTTCAGTTTTTGTTAATTTATTGTGCTCTAAGTCCCGTGTTGCCCCATTAAAGAAAAATCTTACAATTCCCAGACTGGAATTAAATAGTGCTTTGCTTCTCTCGCAACTTGTGAATAGGGTGTACAATATTTTAAAATGTAGATTCCCTAAAATCATGGTTCACTTATACAGTGATTCTCAGATAACACTAGCATGGATTAAATCAAAAAATATAAAATCAAACCCTTATGTGGCTAATAGGGTAAATGAAATAAAAACATTAACTTCAAATTTTCAGTGGTCTTATGTCAGCACGGCTAATAATCCTGCAGACCTACTGTCAAGAGGTACTGACCCACATAAATTGAAATCAAATGTGCTTTGGTGGCATGGTCCTAAGGAACTGTTAAGTAAGGACTTTGAACACTCTGTAAATAATGGTGAGTTCCCTATTCCTTATGAAACTGGCATAGTAAATAATATCATTGCAGTCAATGAACCTTCTTCTAATAAAGATGAGCCAGTTTTGAGTAATTTAATTGGAAAAATATCAGATTTTAATCGACTTCAGCGAATTGTTGCCTATATGTTGCGCTTTAAAAAAAATTGTTCCAAAAACATTAATAAAATTTATGGTCCTTTGACACTAGAGGAGCTTCGTTCTGCTTTGTTAGTGATTATTCGTAGTGTTCAAAGAAAACACCTCCCCAAAGAAATAGAGTGTCTTAAAAATAATTTACCTGTCAAATCAGGGTTATCAAGTTTACATCCTTTTCTGGATCAGGCTGGTGTGCTTAGAGTTGGTGGCCGTCTTCAGTGTGCAATAGACATGGCATATGACAAAAAGCACCCTGCTATTATTCCTAAATCTTGTAATTTCACGGATATCTTAATCCGTAATGAACATCTGCGTTTGTTACATGCAGGAGCTAAATTAGTGTTGAGCTCACTTTCACAACAATATTGGCTTGTCAGTGGTGTATGTGAAGTCAAGAAGGTGGTAAACAAGTGTGTCAAGTGTTTCCGTTTAAAGGCTGCAGCTGCAAAACAGCTTATGGGTTCTCTCCCGCAAGAACGGATTACGGCTGTTAGACCATTCTATGTGGTTGGCGTAGACTTCTGTGGACCTTTTAATGTTAAATCTTCTAGAATTAGGAACCCATTAATCACAAAAGGCTATGTGGCACTTTTTGTTTGTTTTGCTACAAAGGCAATCCACATGGAACTGGTCAGTGATCTCACCACTGAAGCTTTTTTAGCATGCCTCAAACGTTTCATTGCTCGAAGAGGAATGCCACAGAAAATTTTCTGTGACAATGCAAAAACATTTAAGGGTACTGCTAATGAGTTAAGCAAATTATATAAATTGTTTATATCAAAAACGCATATAGATTCTGTGAATAACTATTGTACTCCTAATTTTATTAAGTTTAAGTTTATCCCTAGTTACTCTCCGGAGTTTGGCGGTTTATGGGAGGCGGGGGTAAAAAGTTTCAAACACCATTTTAAGAGAATTGTGGGAACCATTGTCTTAACTTTTGAATGTTTGTATACTGCTATCACGGAAATTGAAGCTGTACTAAATTCGAGACCTCTCCTTACCATGTGTTCAGATATTTCTAACTTTGGATATTTAACGCCTGGCCACTTCCTCATAGGAACCTCTATGATGAGTTATCCTGAAAGTGACTTATCCAATCATTCTATTAATAATCTAAAATTTTGGTTCACTTATACAGTGATTCTCAGATAACACTAGCATGGATTAAATCAAAAAATATAAAATGACATGGCCCATGGCAAGAATTGTGAAGACAATCCCTGGACCAGATGGTATAGTCAGAGTGGCAGAAGTTAAACTGCCAAATAATAAAACATATGTTAGATCTCTAAGAAAATTATGTCCATTACCAATAAATTAAATTGAACAAAATTTAAATGCAACTTTATAGATTTTGTTACAGCATTTTGTCATTTGCATGGGGCCCGGCCCAACTATGTTTAAGAATAAATCTAAACATAAACTATTTTATTTGCATTGGCAACATTAATTTTAGTCTTAGTTTTTTATATACTGGTAACATAAAAAAAAAGTAGTAGAATTTTTCTCTCTGCGACATGTACTTATTGCTCATATATGTAAAATTTGTAAAACCTAATTAGAAATACAGTTCACTGCTTAAAATCAACAGCATTTTATTATACAAAAACAATTTCACACAACTTTACCTGTTCTAGAATTAACATAAGTAGCGACTCTGCCGCATCCCGCACTCTCATGGATACAGGCTTCAGTTCCTTCTCGTCCTTCATCTTTGGGAGCTCACCAGGTTTTCCTGTTACAAACAATATGTCATCTTTATCGTAATACAATTTTCTTGTAGAATTTTAATACAGGCAAAGAGCCAGTATTAAAATGCTACCAGAAAATTTGTACACGTACCAGGCTTCCATACCACAATGAGAGGTTATCGTTTTCAGTAGCTTCTTCGATCCAATTCGATGCCCAGTATAATGCTACTGCACTGACTATGGTGGAATTGTGGTAAAGTATTGTGCCAATTAAATTGAATACTGCCATCGATACAAAAAAGAATAAGTACCAGGCTAACAAGATGGTAAGAAGCTCACCTTGACTCTTGCTGCCCGATATGCCGAGTTCGACAACTTCCAGCAGCGTGGCTATGCACTCCTGGTCGGCGAGTAGTGCGGGACACAACCAGGCGGCCAGGCACGAGTAGGCGGCCACCACGCACGAGTGCAGGTCCCGAGAGTGCGCTTGTGGCGGCCGGCTGCATTGTACCGTGATGTAGTCGCAGATCCAGCGCACGGCGCGCTTGCGCTCGATCGCCTCTGATACAAGAGTTAAATATTATTCAACTGATTAAGATGGAGATGGCGGGATGAATGGAACTCATGTCTGGGAATGATATCTGGGGATGATTGATGACATAAGATACTGAACGTATTTTGACAATTGAAATTTAAAAAGCGCCGTATAAAAACGAAACGCTTTGAAAGTGATAGCCACTGTTCGAGACCCTCCGATAGTAGGAGAGCAGAGACAAGTGGAAGAAGCGAAGGAAAGGCCTACGCTATGAGTTCAACAGATATAAACGATGCTCAAAATTGTGATTAAATTATAGTCTTAGCTACTTAAGTTCATACAAATTTGTGCTAAATTCAAAAACATTTTTTTTATAACTTACCAATGACAAATTCTAGATAGCATGCAAGATACAATGCATAGATATTAATTATATACTCTCTCAAACACAATAACAACACGATTCTCGCTCGTCAAGTTTAAAGACTATATTTAAAGTATAGCTACTATTCATTAGAATCATGTAACTACTTGTTACACTTGAATAACTCGTCAAAAGCAAGAAATGTTTACATTTAAATATCAGCTTGTTGCAACTTACCTGGTTTGGAAGAATGCAGCTTGGCGAGTCCAGAGAGCAGTTCCAAGGCAGCCAGGGAGACTTGCAGGTCGCCCTTCCACGAGGAGATGAGGCGGTGGCACACCAGGTACGTGGCGCGCACCACCAGCGCCGCACCTAGTGGCACTCGCACTTGGTAACACAGGGAACTACACGGTACACTGAAGACCTACCTACTACATACAGTCGAGAATAGCTTGTCTTAGGACCTATTTAACGTCACTATGTCCGAATAGCTATTACTTACCAGATAAAGAATGGAACAGAATTTGTATGAAATTATCTGCCAAGTAAGTTAACGGGAACTTAATCGCAAATGGTGAAACAGGACCTTACTCTCATAAGCAAAAATCTATGTCTCATTTACGCTTGTCGTGTGAACGGAGCCTAGATTTCTCGTCAAGAAAAAGAAAAGCCATGCGAAACTGATATTATGTAGTGTTCATAAGAAACACTAGTTAAGGTTGAGAATAAAACTACCATATTGGTGTAAGTAGAGAACAACTTTAAGAGGACGTCCAGGCGCCGCCAGACAAACCTTAATGGAGTCTGCCCAATACACCGTACCATAACATGCTCGTGCTATCAACGTATCAGACACGAAAACAAAAAACCGGCCAAGTGCGAGTCGGACTCGCGCTCCGAGGGTTCCGTACAAAATTGTTAAAAATATTTTTATTATGGTGTAACGAAAAATGTACAGTTTTCGCATTTTTTCCTTTATCTGTGTGTGTGTATAAGACATCGCTTCGTAGCGGGAAGTACCCTGTAGGTTTTGATTCCCTTGCGAGTGTCGAAAATCTGTGGAAATTTGCGGCATAAACGGCTGTATCTTTTGACTGCGTTGGGTTAGAAGTTTGATTTTTTCACAGCTCCATGGGACAGCAGATTTGAGTATTTGATATAAGTTCAGCTTGATACCTCCACGCGTTCCTGAGAAAAAGGGTCTTGACAGAGAGACAGACGGACGGACAAAAAAGTGATTCTTTATGGCTTCCGTTTTTTCCGTTCGAGGTACGGATCCCTAAAAATGAGACGGCCGTCGCAAGAACTACTACTGGAACGTATCAAGAGCATATCACAGTCGTTTATAACGGGTTTAGAAAGGGACCTACAAAAAATATAGGGTCTAGGTAGGGTAGGTTACAAAAAATATAGGGTCTATATTTTTTGTATTTAAAAATGATAAGACTATACCTACTAGACCGTGCCATCACCGTCGCGTGCCATGCATGGACCGTCAACAAATTGTCGCCGAGATTGTTTCGCCGGTGCCGATGCGCTACGTGCATGGCACGCGATAGTGTTGCTCGGTGACGAACGGTCTAGTGGGCATAGTAATAATTTTTCAATAATAATAATATTTTAATGTCTGATATGTTCATAACACGACCATTAAAATGTAAGCTGTAGTGAGCAGGATTCTTAGAGGTCACGCCACGTTTATTAGTATATTACCAACACGACGAAAAGCGAGGCTTGGATTCTCAAGAAGATACGATCCTCTTGTAAACTAGGCTTTAAAGAGAGACAATTACTTTGGATTCCTGACTGCACTGTATGGAGTTACATATAATATAGACAGACTACGATTCTACACATTTATAAAACACATCATTCGTATCATATAACTCGTTTGATAGCACACTTACAAAATCCTCAAAAACAAAAATTTTATACAAAATAAGACATTTGAAACAAAAATAATTCATCAAAAGATAAGTAATGTTAAAAAATGAAATGTACTGTGAAATCACGAAATAAAGGCAAGCAAAACGGTAAGACATTAAACAAGCGTTGATACGCACACTGGAAACTTTCCAACTGAACATGAACCGAGCAAGATTGTAGTTCAAAGATAAGTTCCGAGAAAATTAAAAGATTTATCAGTCGGTCGGTCTTGTAGGCAGTTGCAAAGCTAAAAGTGTGTTAGTGGAAGAGCTATTTATTGACATGGCAATCAGTACTGTATTTAAGACAAAGGCATGCTGCACCGGCTTGAAATCAACTGGCATTGGGAGTTGGAGAATGAGCCTCATATTCATTTATTTATTTATTTTATCACAAAATCCACAGTTATTTACAATTTTATCCTAAACTATTTTAACTTATCCTACAGCCAATTAAGGATTCATGATCGACAAAAGTTGCTCAACAATGTCATTCTCATTCGGTGTTGCTGGATAGTGGCTAAAAAGTGGTTCACACGTCAACTGTATGACATACCTTTCAGGTTGAATCATATCATTTTCTTGCTCTTACCCCAATATACATATTTGTACGGCGCAGCATTCTTTTTACACACTTCCTTATTATTCAAATTTCATCATATAAAGGGAGTAAAACCCCTCTTAACGAAGCTGAAAGGCACTGGTTCTCCCTGCCATTGCGATCATTTTTTTGTTCTACACCATACCTGGGAACCTTCTAATTACCGAGATATTAGGGGTCAAAGTTCCAAATGTTTTGACAAGTATTTTTTTAAATACAAGTTTTTAATGTAAGATTTTTACTTTAAACACCTCCACGACCCCCCATATTATACGTATTATACTATTCAATCCGTCCATTAGCACAATGTTTTGAGTGCGTTACATTGAGTTCTACCACAAAATATGATTTTACACCCCCATAAAAAAGTCGTTTCCCAGCAATAAATTTTGCGTAAAGTTACTTAGTTTCATGTACAGAATGCTTGGTTGACGGCTTCGTGATGAGGTGATTTACACCCCGTATTAAACTTACACAGTCACGTACGGGATTATTTCGAAATTCTCAATTATTCTGATTTCCCAATATTTCGACGCTGTTGCACTATACGTAAACGGAACACACGGAAAATATCTCGTAAGTTTCGTCGTTTAGTTTTAAGCCGTGAAAGCTTAAAAGAGAGTCATGATATATTGTTTGACACTTTTAAAAATAATTGTTATGTCAATAAATAGCCCTTGAGAACGCAAACAAAAAGGTGTGTAATTACCGAAAACAGGCGAGGATGGGTCTAGCTCCCTAACGTCTGCGGCGAAGTCGTCTAGCGAGTGTCCCTCGGCGCTGCCGGCCGCGCTGCCGCTCTCGGAGCGCGCTACAACACGCGCGACACCCGCCACTCTCATCAAATGTGTGTATAAGGCTTATTTTTTATATTTCCACTCATTCAAATATCAACTTTATGGTTCAGTGTTTCTAAAATCGTTTTTTTGTATGAAAACGATGAAGTTGTGACGTCAACGGAACTTTCGGGCGGTTTCAGATAAACGTGTTTTCGTCGCATTGAAGGTTAGGTTTTGGAATCTATGACACGTACGACCGTTGACGCGCCTATAAACTCGTATAAGCGCGAGAGACGCACCACACGCCCTCTAACCGTACGCGCACACCCCGGAACAATCGTTCGGGATTTTGAATCGCGAAAAATAGCGCGCGTGTAAGCGCTTTAGATGATGGGTTATACGCGCATAAAAACCGCTAGTCTGAAACCGACCCTATGTGTACTCTTTGGCGGTAGTGTCTTTGTTTGTATAATTTTGTTTTTTTTTTTTTAAATGGGAGATTATAAATAACGACAATTTTAATCTCTGAAATAGTATGGGTGGCGACTTAAAGGATTTCTTATGTATTCAAGGAATCGTCTATAATGTTTGATAGCTACAATTTAATGTTGGCAGGCAAAATAAATGTAGCGTGTATGTGTGTGCTTTATCGTGATCATTGCACATGTGTGTGTGATAGCAGTGGTTTAGAAGGAAAGAAAGAAAGATGTTTCTTTCCTTCTTCTCTTTCGTAGCAGTGGCTTAGCTTGAAAATTTCAGGAAGCTATGAAACTGGTGATAGGTAATAATTGAAAGTTGCTCTTGTGAATAATTGAAAAAGGCGTTCATTAACTAAGGATCTCCCCACACGTTCAGCGAATGTATTGTACAAGGATCTTTTGGCGAGTGGTCAAAATCTGAACTAGCTGCGTCAGAAGATCGTTTTAGTACTTTATGGGTAACTGGGTGTGAGCTGCAGTTTTGCTACAGTTTGAACGTTTGAAAAGAGCCTGAGGGTCAACATTAACCTGGCGAACCGAAGTAAAGCACGGTTACCCCTACCAAGCAGATATCAACATTGTATCTCCCAAATAAAGTTGAAAATTAATAACGACAACCGCGTCTCTCGGCCTCGCCAGATGTGCGTGGCTTATATGTGGAGTTACCATTACGTCTTAAAGTAGTATTATTTATTTTCTCCCACAAATATTAAGATGTACACAGTATAACATTTAACAATTGTTTTAATCTTATTGCAGAGTGGGAAAGAGATGGCGCTAGATCGTCTAGCTTGGTCTCTTTCCCACACTGGAATTATATTAAAAAATACTGCTTTAAGACGTCATGGTAGGACCTCTGATCCTGCAAGACTCGTATAGCTTGGCTATTGTTACACTAACCTTTATAGTCCGTGGTGTGCGACATGGTGGAGCCGGGCGGCGCGCTGTGCGACTTGCCGGGCGCGGCGTGCGCGTTGTGCCGCACGCACAGGTACAGCGCGCTCAGCAGCGGCACGGCCAGCGCGTCCGACGTCTCCACTTGCACCGCAGACACGCAGATTAACGATATCTTGCCGCGAGTGTAGTCGCCTAATGTCATGCCGGCGCTGGAACGGAAAGTTGAAGCTTGTGATGTTGTGATAAGAATCAGTTTTGCCTGGTGTTCAATGTGGTAAAAAGGTTCGTTTTTGCTTAGAAATGTTGTGAGATAGTGAGAGTATGGAGTACGACGCGCTCAGTAGCAGCACGGCTAAGCCTCTAAATGTACATACAAAAATTAACTTCTACTCCAGAAATGCATATGGGGGATTATCTTGCCGCAACTAAAGTCGCCATGCTGAAGTTTGAAGCTTATTCTGTGGTTATTAGGCTCGGTTTTTTTTGGCATAGTTGAGATTACTATTCTCTTTATAAAATGAAGCCTTTGCTTTGCTGTGGAAATATAAACAGCTGGTTTAGCACTATGTTTATACTTACTATTCGTTACATCCTGGGAACTCGGGTACAGGCAGTCCCTTATAATGGTAAGGGAATGCGACCAGCGACAACAGAGCGCTTATGGCCGCCTTACGGAGCTCTCTCTTGTCTATGGACCCGCACTCCAGTTTGGGCTCCCTCTCCGATAGAATCTGGTCTAAGGCGGTTACGAAGTCCGGAACTAGGACCAGCACGCCATCGAGGTCCAATCTGGCAGTTTGTATCATTATTAGATCTTAGGTTCGATGCCCGGGTCGGGTAAAATGTTTGTGGGTTTATTTATCAAGAATTTCTTAGTAGCAGTGCGGGATTTGGATTTTTCTCAGAATGATGGGAATATGAAAGCACTTTTTTAGTTTTATTTTTTGGTGGTACTTGAATATAACGGGCAAAATTTAGATGTAATATGGGTACACCTCTAACAAACAAACCCTTCGGGGATTACCGGCGTGCCTCTACGTTATTTATTTATTTATTTAAAACATGGAAAACTTACAGTAAATAAAAACAAACAAGAAAGGGAACAATAGTCACCAGAGAGCCAATTACAAATCCTCACGTATAGACAAAAAATACAAATTTGTGGTGAGAGCACAGAAAGAAAAAACACACCGCTTTAATTAAAATAAAGCTAAAAGCACTATACATACTTAGTTTGAAATAATAATTAGAATATTAGAGGAAATAAAAAAAAAAACAAAAGCATACAATATAACCAACCACTACTTGAAAAATTTGAGGCTTATGTACCTTCTGGCCGAATTCGCACTAATTGTTAATGGATCTAAATCAAATTCCTTGCATATATCATTGAAATTTCTGTTTGCATGCACAACATAACTATTCTGCCTATAGTTCGAAGATGTATGAGGTACACGTATGGGTGGATTAAACCGAAATGTTTTACTTGGCACATTAAAATAAAATTTAGGCAGTAATTCAGGGTTATCAATATCAGCAATTTTACGTCGATCTACCAGTGGAAGCAGATGATATCTCTTATAGAGTCCAAGATAATCAGTTGACTGATATGTATGCGTCTTTAAATGTTTTCAATGCGGTCAATGTATTTATTATAACGTGGATTCCATATCTGAGACGCATACTCTAGCTTTCTTCTTACAAAGGTACAAAACAATTTTAGCAACTGCAAAACATTTAAAGAGACGTATTACAAACCCAAGCAGTTTAGAGGCTTTTTTAACAATACATCAATGTATGTGTCAAAAATTAACTTACTGTCTTGATGGACGCCCAAGTCACAAATAGTATTACACCTTGGCAAGATCTGGTCAGCCGGAGTATAATTAGTGGCACGAACTGCACGTTTTCTAGTGCAAGTGGTAACGGAACACATGGAAGGATTGAGATCAAGTTTATTAGGCCGACAATACTCTTCAAGCCGATACAAGTCAGCCTGAAGTGCTAGTTTATCTTCGAGCGTTGAAATAGTGGCAAAGATTTTCATGCGGTCGGCAAAGCATAATAATTTGGAAGAATGGAGGCATTGATCAATGTCGTTCACACAGACCACAAACAATAAAGGACCAAGCAATGAACCCTGGGGCACTCCGCTGGGTACCTTTACCCAACTAGACAAACAATTATTAAGTACTACTGCTTGTGACCTCTTATTAACGTATGAAGCAAACCACCTCAAGGAATCCCCACGGATACCATGTAGCTTAGGTTCTTTATCAGAATATCGTGGTCGATCCGATCAAATGCCTTGCTATAATCTGTGAAGTAGATGTCACTAGGTGTTACTGAATTCGGCTATTAGTACATGACCCTTAGGGCCTTTGGACCTTGTTTCGTTCATCTCCTGTTGATATGGAGGGAAGTGGAAATTATGTTATTTTCCTACGCCTCCGCTATTCTTTTTCGATTAATTTCGTTGTGGGATCCAAGACAGTTAAATTGTTTCTCTGGGGCTTCGTCGTGCTTCAATGTCTCGGCCCTTTCTGGTGGTCGCTACTGTTGATTCTAACTTACAGGAGTTGCAGTGGTTTGGGAATAGTGTGGCGGGCTTGTTTATTAGTACCTGAAGATGTCGGGCGCGTTGTAGACGACGGCGGCGGCGGTGGCGGGGTCCCGCAGGCCGCGGTGCAGGGCCGCGTACACGCGCGCCAGGTAGGGCGCCAGCACCTGCTCGCGGCACTGCTTGGAGCACAGCACGCGGCACAGCGTGCCCAGCGCCTCCGCGCGACCTGCGCGGGCACGTGTCATACCTTGTTATATTAACCACGTAAAGCAGTACGGGCATTACGGCCCGCTTGCTGTCACAGAGAGGGTTACTGTTTTTACGTAAACATAAAAAACAAGTTTACTTTAAAATTAATAAAAAAATTACAAAATTCTATAAAGTCAATGTACGGTCTACGTACAAGGCGAATCAATATGTTCACTTGTCACCACAATATACAACACACTTAGTGTGCAACTAACCAACGCGCGGACCAGACATACATGTAGGAATCACCAACGTTTACTGTGTACGACACTTGTACTAAATAAAGTTTTGGTTTACTATTTGAAGTGTTTTACGTGTTGGACACACTCGCTACCTAACACACAAACAGTTATAGTGCACAGTTCAGCAACTAATCTAAACTGTACAGTCAATGTGATACAAAGATGACAAACTCAAAAAACTGGCCAGGTGCGAGTCGTACTCGCGCACGAAGGGTTCCGTACCATTATTTATAATAACAAGCAAAAATATCACTTTTTTGTATGGGAGCCCCCCTTTAATATTTATTTTATTCTGTTTTTAGTATTTGTTGTCATAGCGTCAAAAGAAATACATAATCTGTAGAAATTTCAACTGGCTAACTATCACGGTTCATGAGATACAGCCTGGTGACAGACGGACGGACGGAAGGACAGCGAAGTCTCAGTAATAGGGTCCCGATTAACTCTTTGGGTACCTACAGAACCCTAAAAAAGTATTTTTCGATGGTGTTGTAGTTAATATAAAATTAACGAAAGTAAAATTAAGTATTGAAATACGTATAATAAACCTTTCATCTTTCGATAAAAGGTTTCTAAGTAAAAAATATATGCCACAATTAAAATTAAAATATTTCTACTCTCGAGTTAAGTCGAATGACATTTTGGCAATCCACCGTCTATAAAAATCATCTATAAAGCGGATTCTATCGACGACGAACTTTTGTTTTCGTGATTGTACCAAACACGGTAACACTGTTTTTAAACCACATTTACAATTTCTCATGTATTTATATGAGAAATTGTAAATGCGGTTTATAACAAACGACCTCTAAAATTATACACAAGTTTTCTTCTTTTTATATTCTAAACATCTGGGTGGATTCGGCCCTAGCTATTACTACAAAGTGCTTTGGCCAAACATATTATGATACTAGCAGCCCGCCCCGGCTTCGCACGGGTATTTAACAAAAAATTACAAATTATAATACACAATCATTTCTTGACATTGATTTCCCTCCTGTACGGCCCCTTGAGTGCCGCTTACATCGCACCAGGTACTGCCTAGCTAGCTAGCTGAGCAGGGTGAGTGGCGACCATGCATCTTTTATTTTTTTTATTAAAAGCTTTTATTTAACTTGCAATGTATGTATGTATGTTTGTTACGGTGAAATCTTGGAAGCTAAATTAGCACCACTTCCCGATGACCGATTGAGCTGAAATTTAGCACACACCTTTGGTTCTGAAGACAATACATGCTTATGACAGACATAACTTAATCCTGCAGCCAGGATCGTCTCCTCACAAAGGAACTCCTCAACGGCTAATAGCGTGGACACGAAACTTTGCATAAGAGTTCATATTTGATGCATAATCACGATTTTTATCATGAACTCAACCTGCAGTAAGGATCGTCTTCTCACGAGGGAACTCCTCAACGGCTTATAGCGTGGACACGAAACTTTGCAAACGAGTTCATATTTGATGCATAACCACGATTTGTATCATGAACTCAACCTGCAGTGAGGATCGTCTTCTCACGAGGGAACTCCTCAACGGCTAATAGCGTGGACACGAAACTTTGCAAACGAGTTCATATTTGATGCATAACCACGATTTGTATCATGAACTCAACCTGCAGTGAGGATCGTCTTCTCACGGGGGAACTCCTCAACGGTTAATAGGGTGGACACGAAACTTTGCACACGAGTTCATATTTGATGGATAATCACGATTTGTATCATGAACTCAACCTGCAGTGAGGATCGTCTTCTCATGGGGGAACTCCTCAAAATTTAATATCGTGGGCACGAAACTTTGCATACTGGTTCATATTTGATGGATTGTCATGATTTGTATTATGAACTCAACCTGCAGCCAGGATCGTCTTCTCACGGGGGAACTCCTCAAAGGTTAATAGCGTGGACACGAAACTTTGCATACGAGTTCATATTTGATGGATAGTTACGATTTGTATCATGAAATCAACCTGCAGGCAGGATCGTCTTCTCACGAGGGAACTCCTTAACGGCTAATAGCGTGGACACGAATCTTTGCATACGAGTTCATATTTGATGGATAATCACGATTTGTATCATGAAATCAACCTGCAGCCAGGATCGTCTTCTCACGAGGGAACTGCTAAACGGCTAATAGCGTGGACACGAAACTTTACATACGAGTTCATATTTGATGGATAATCACGATTTGTATCATGCACGCATGCTTCAGCCAGGATCGTCTCCTCACGATGGAACTCCTCAACGGTTAATAGCATGGATATGAAAAAAGTGTTGAGATTGAGATAATAATGTGTTCAGAAACGATTACGGCAAAACTAAAAATTTTAAAATAAAATTATAAGTAAAAAAACCTTTTTTAAAAAAGCTTTTATTTAAATGCTCTAAAAAGGAGAAAAATAAAATTTTCTTTTCATTTTTTAACTTTCAACTTATAACCTCATTATACACAATTTATATGATCATAAAAGCTTGTCGCGAGGTTTACTTGTATAAATAAACTAGTACCTATTTAACTGAGTAACAATCTGCCAAGTATAAGTTTTTTTAAATTTCAGTTTAATTAAATACTTATAGGTACTTACGCAAACCTCGCGACAAGCTTTTATGATCATATAAATTGTGTATAATGAGGTTATAAGTTGAAAGTTAAAAAATGAAAAGAAAATTTTATTTTTCTCCTTTTTAGAGCATTTAAATAAAAGCTTTTTTTAAAAAGGTTTTTTTACTTATAATTTTTTCTAATACTTACATTTTTAAACTTGTGATATCTTTCGAATGGAATGTCCGAATTGAATAATTCAAAAAGTTATATAAAGGAATTAAAGCAGTCTTGAATATGAAGTAATTTATTTTGATAAGGATTAATACCAAGAGACAAATAAAGAGTCTTTTCTTGCGGCAGCCCTTCAATTATTTTTTTTTTAAATAAAAGAACAGTTATTGTGGCATAACTATAATAGTTAGACATATGATGTCCCGACACTTTTTGTAAATAGTGATGTGATCTGCAAAGTCGTAGTACATTATTTTATTTTATCATCAATAGTTTTCGCAGCGCACGCGATGTAAAGAATATTTTAGGTATTTTTTTTTACACCTTGGCTTATGTTTTTGGAGTTTTAGTAAGGATCCCTATTTTTTTTGAAAATATAATATAGCCTATCTTACTCAGTGATAATGTAGCTTTCTAACGGCAAAAGAATTTTTGAAATCGGTCCAGTAGTTTTTAAGTTTATTCCTTACATAGAAAAATAGAAATCTTTCCTCTTGATATGAACTTATATGCAAGTAAATCGTACCTGGCTGATACGCGAGCATGTTCAGCTTATACGCGGCGAAAAATAAAATTTTCTTTTCATTTTTTACTTTCAACTTATAACCTCATTATACACAATTTATATGATCATAAAAGCTTGTCGCGAGGTTTACTTGTATAAATAAACTAGTACCTATTTAATTGAGTAACAATCTGCCAAGTATAAGTTTTTTTAAATTTCAGTTTAATTAAATACTTATAGGTACTTACGCAAACCTCGCGACAAGCTTTTATGATCATATAAATTGTGTATAATGAGGTTATAAGTTGAAAGTTAAAAAATGAAAAGAAAATTTTATTTTTCTTCTTTTTAGAGCATTTAAATAAAAGCTTTTTGAAAAAGGTTTTTTTACTTATAATTTTTTCTAATACTTACATTTTTAAACTTGTGATATCTTTCGAATGGAATGTCCGAATTGAATAATTCAAAAAGTTATATAAAGGAATTAAAGCAGTCTTGAATATGAAGTAATTTATTTTGATAAGGATTAATACCAAGAGACAAATAAAGAGTCTTTTCTTGCGGCAGCCCTTCAATTATTTTTTTTTTAAATAAAAGAACAGTTATTGTGGCATAACTATAATAGTTAGACATATGATGTCCCGACACTTTTTGTAAATAGTGATGTGATCTGCAAAGTCGTAGTACATTATTTTATTTTATCATCAATAGTTTTCGCAGCGCACGCGATGTAAAGAATATTTTAGGTATTTTTTTTTACACCTTGGCTTATGTTTTTGGAGTTTTAGTAAGGATCCCTATTTTTTTTGAAAATATAATATAGCCTATCTTACTCAGTGATAATGTAGCTTTCTAACGGCAAAAGAATTTTTGAAATCGGTCCAGTAGTTTTTAAGTTTATTCCTTACATAGAAAAATAGAAATCTTTCCTCTTGATATGAACTTATATGCAAGTAAATCGTACCTGGCTGATACGCGAGCATGTTCAGCTTATACGCGGCGTCTGACAGTGAAGGAGGTGGCGGAGTTCCTTCAGCGCGCTCTGAAACAATTTACAGTTACATTTATTTATATTTATGACATTTCTCGTTGATCTTGTTGTTTTAAGCGCTACTCCTGCGCATGTGGTCATCGGTTTCCAGGTCAGGCAAAATATTTTTTGTTTTTCCACCAAGAATTTCTCAATAGCAGCCACGGCGTCTGGATGTCTGCGTGCTCGATTGATGGAAATAGGCTCGCCCCCACCCCTCGTATCCACATTTGGACAGGAATGATTTTTAAGTGTACTCTTAGGTACACTTCTAGCTAAACCTTGCTGAGATTGCAGGCGCGATAAGATGGCCAACAAGCAGTGTAATGAGTATACTCAGTGTGACAACCAGTCTTGCCAACAGCTATGGCGTTACATGTTACCCTGTAGCTAGGTTATCGAGGTCAGATTGGTAGTCGCTCCATGCAAAATACGAGTACTTAGAACATGTTTGGGAAAAGGCTGGGCAGATGATTGATGTGTATACTCACGTTGGTTGTTATAAGCTGGTGTAGTCCCAATTAGAGCCGCTTCAAACAGCCACTCCCCGAACAAATGGAATATAGAGTTCACTTTCGGACGTAGCGGCGCTAATGGCTTCTCGGCCTCACCCACTAAACAACAAAACAAGAATTAAGTTTGTAAAGTATACAAGGTGTAAGGGACACCGACGCGAAAACGGCTACTACGGACTAAGCACATAATCCCAACCCCCCCCCCTCTACTACTTTCATCGGTAGTGTTATTAAGCTGTTTCTTTTATACATTTTCTTTTTTATTAAACAGCACCTGTTAAAAATGCATCATATTTATATCGCATAGGCATTTTATAGGGCCTAGCTAAACCCAATACTGTAACTTCACAGAAAGTAAGGAATCTGTCATACGAACTAACTAAAGCATAACGAACGACTATAATTATTTACCTTGAGATGAGATAGAGTTGGGCGGCGTGGTAGGCACCACACTGGGCGGGCGACTACTCGTCAGACCAATGAGCGACGTGCGCGGAGTACCTGCGTGTGCGCACAACACTATTATTCTAACTATAAACATTATACATTGAAACTGTTACCCATGGAGGACGTCAACGAAAATAAACTTAGGTAGACAGAATAAGGTTGAAATATGGACAGATGTTAATACAACTATCGTTTCTATCATAATCTTGAAACTACAAAATACAAAAAAACTTCAATATTGAAACATAAAAATACTAAGTACTTACTGGTAAATTTTATTTTAGTAATGGCACCCAGAAATAAACCTAATAGGAAAAGGGCACTCAAAAACAAAAGGAAATAGAAGAAGCGATAGAAAAAAAAACAAACCAAAAATGCACCGACTGCAATCAAAGTGCTAATATTAAACAAGTGCAAGGCATCTTATTATATATATGAACATTACCTACTTTGAAAATAAAATATAACCTTTCAACCGTACTACTAACTCAACATACATAATAAAACAACTCCTCTGTAATCAATAAACTAACTACTTATACTAGTTTTTTTAATGTACATTGCAAATCAATATGGAAACCGTTTTGTTTTCAAACACCTATATTTTGACCCTAATTTTGAAAAAGAAAACTTCTGCAATGGAAAATTTCGTACGAGTCGATTCTAGAGAATAGGAAGCCACGTTTATATACTCAACAGTTTGAAAAACCCGCTCCATTCAAGTTTGTTGACAAAATTGGCGCGAGACTTCCGCCTCGCATTCCGGTTCAGTTAGGCCAGGACTTTATGTTTTGACGGTGAACTATGACCCGGCAAAGACGAGTGCCTATCGGCGCTTTTGCGAGGTGGGCATTGCAGAGCAGTGGTGATTGTCAAAGCTATAATTGGGAAGGTGAACTGATAAATAACTAATGTCGTGAGAATCCGCTGGCTGCGAAATCCAAAAAATGCCCAATGTGGTGATGATTGGAGAAAGCCAATGCCCAATAGTGATTATCTCATACAAAACGGTTTCCATATCGTTGTGTAGTGTTATCTTACTTCGTTCAGGCAGCTTGTCGCGCGGCCGCGACGCCGACACGCTGAAGGACTTGGCGAGGCGGCGGTGCGCGGGCGGCGTGAGCTCGCCGTCGTCCAGCTCGCCCCCCGCGCCCGCGCCCGCGCCCCCCGCGCCCCCGCCCGCGCTCGCCCACCAGCGCTCCGACCCGCGCCCTGAGCCATCCCCGCGTTACACTACTTATGGTACACTACGGTGCTACACATGCCATATACGTGGCGTAAAGAGACCCTTAACGAAGTCGAAAGACACTATTGTTCTCCCCGTCATTAACCTTTTGAACGCCTTTGTCACATACACGCGACAAGCAAGCGCGTACCCTGTACGCCAACGACACAAATATGTGACAAAAAATATGGTGCACTGTAACACAAAATAAGCAATTTAAATCATTACTGTTGTGTGTGTTTATTTATTAGTACATTACTGCCGCGGTCTATAATGACTACTTTGCTGGTCGCGCTGATTATGGCCGACAGCGCAGCGTAGCGCAGCTCCAGGCCGACACAGTGCGGTCAGCGTGCAGCACTTGATGGACGAGCCGAGATAAAGGCCGAGACCGTAGGTCGAGGCTTTTACAGCGAGGACAGCAAGGGCTGCAATGATGGCCAAGCTGAAAGGCCTAGAGCGTAGCTAGGCTAGCTCGAGGCAATCATAACGTGACCAGCGAAGCAGTCATTGTGGGCCAAGGTTTGTATAGTGCTTTACTCAAAAATGCAAGTACCTAATCTAAATAAAACCAGCAAGTAATTTAAATAAAAAATATATTCATTAAAATTTTCGCTGAACCGCGCTTTTGTTACTTCTTAGTTTTTTTTTAGCAATGGTAGTTGGAACTATACAGCCTAATATGGAATAAAATCTTATTGTACCTATCTCTATAGATACAAACAGCTGTGTTCTAAATAAAATCTTTTTGGATTTGATTTTTTAAAACGTTGAAACGTCAAAATAGCGGCCAGCAAAACTTTGCCGGCCGCTCCTTGAAACAGAACGGCAAGGTCGACTTTGCTCAAACAAGGTTGTCAAAATATGTAATAACCACATTACATGCATTTTTGAGTAAATATCATTAAAACGTGATCTATAATCTCAAATATTAAATGTTTAACAAGAAATAAGTTAGTAATACTTTTGAAATCCCATTTTTAGGGTTCCGTAGCCGAATGGCAAAAAACGGAACCCTTATAGATTCGTCATGTCTGTCTGTCTGTCTGTCGGCCTGTCTGTCGGTCCGTATGTGACGGCCACTTTTTTCCGAAACTATAACAACTATACTGTTGAAAATTGGTAAGTAGATGAATTCTGTGAGCCGCATTAAGATTTTCACACAAAAATAGAAAAAAAAACAATAAATTTTGGGGTTCCCCATACTCGAACTGAAAACCAAAAATTTTTTTTTCATCAAACCCATACTTGTGGGATATCTATGGATAGGTCTTCAAAAATGATATTGAGGTTTCTATTATCTCTACGCGGGGGTCGTGCGGTCCATGGCCCTTTACGGGGCCCCGGTGTGGGCGCGTTCTTTGAGGCGGCGAGCCGCCCATTACCTGAACGCGCCCCAGAAGGTGGTAGCCGTAAGGCTGATCCGGGGGTACCGCACGATCTCCGGCGAGGCGGCGAGCCTCTTGGCCGGATTGCCGCCATGGGATCTGGAGGCGATAGTCCTCGCGTGCCTGCACGAATGGCGCGCGGAGGCACTACGCCGGGGGGAAACTCCGCTGCCGCGGCAAATTGTCGCTCAGCGGACAGACCTCCGGCGCGATCTCATGGCGACATGGAGAGAGCGACTGTCGCAACCCCGTGCAGGGCACGCCACAATAGTGGCGATAAGTCCCCTCTTTGAGGAGTGGCTAGAGAGGCGCCCTCACCTTCCGCCTGACGCAGGTCCTCACCGGACACGGTTGTTTCGGGAGGTTCCTGCACCGAATCGGGCGGGAGGAAACGCCCGGGTGTCACCACTGCGAGGATCGGCCGGAGGACACGGTGGAGCACACTGTGGAGCTATGCCCCGCTTGGGCTGAGCACCGCCGTGTCCTCGTAGCGGCGATTGGCGGCGGCGACCTCTCGCGTCCGGCCCTGGTTCAATCCATGGTCCGGAGCGAGAGGGAATGGGAAGCCGTCGCCTCCTTCTGCGAAGCAGTCATGCTAGCGAAGGAGGTGGCGGAACGTGAGAGGGAGAGAACCTCACGTCCCAGCCGCCGCGGGATACGCCCCGGGCGTCGGGGGGCAACCAGTGGCCCCCGGCCACCGTAGGCGCGGGCCTGTGGACGGTGAGTAATGGGCTAGCTCACCGTCCGTCCGTCTTATGACGACAGACCGTGCCGACGGCGCGTTCGTGTTCCACGCGCGCCTCAAGGAGATGTCAGCAAATCGGAAGGGGTCCGAGAGGGCCGATGCCTGCCAGGGCTGCGGGTTGTTCGAAAGAGATACCGTGCCCCTGGAACGCAAAGGGCTAAGAAGGAACATGGATGGGTTTTAGTCAGTCAAGTCTGACACTCCCTTCCGCTCCGCCCAGAGCGGAAGAAGTCATTTGATGATTTCCCATCCGAAAAAAAAAAAAAAAGGTTTCTATTATCATTTTTTTCTAAACTGACTAGTTTGCGCTAGAGCCACTTCCAAAGTGGTAAAATGTGTGTCCCCCCCCTCCCTCTAATTTCTAAAGTAAAGAAGGAAAATTCTGAAAATATTTAGGTTTGCAGAACGTATAAAAAAAATATCAACGAAAATTGTTTTCAATAAGATATGATGTTTAGTTTTTGAGATATGGGACTTTTTCAGTTTACAGTTCAAAATATTGTTTTAATATTGTTTGGGGCTATGGAACCCTGTGTGCGAGTAATACTCGCACTTGGCCGGTTTTTTTTATTTGTAAGTATTTGCGGTGAATTTGTGACTTGGCGTGGAGGGCACGCGCGTGCGTTTACGCTCTGGCGTTCAAAAGATTAAGGTCATTTTTTTTTGTTCTGGATTGGATCATACTGGGAACCTAGTTACGGAAATATTGGAGGTCAAAGTTCTTATTTTCTCACAAGCTTTTTAATGCTGTTAACTGATGACCTCTGTACTATTTAATGCATTCATCAGCACAATGTTATGAGAATTTTTAACCAGCAATATTTTTTGCGAGGAACGGACCTTAGTTTGATGTACGGAATGCTGGTCGTCGGCTACGTGAAGGGTCCGTTTACCCGTAGGATTCATTCGATAGTAAAACAGTACATCATGCGAAAGTTAAGAAAAATATTGAATATTTTTGTTCTCTGTAGTCACCCAAAATTTAAATTTGCATTTTCAAATTATCTGCTGGGTGGCTGATAGTGTCAAGTTTGTACTAAATTAATACATATTAAATGCTTCTTAGTTTTGTATCGAACAAACCCTATTTATGCAACGATAAACTCTCCCGAGGAATAAGGGCATCGAGTAGTAAATAAGTGGAGCGCTAAGATATGTAACGTTTCATCCGTCGTCAATCGCTCCCTTAGCACAAAATTGTGTATGAAGAGTCTATCCTTATAAGCTCACTCCAATAATTTACTACTACATTACAAGATAGAGATGAAATTGTGTATAATATAATTACTAATCGGCATACTGGTTCATTATTAAAATATCACAATTTATGTAATTATACAACATTAAATATATAACGGGCTTAACCTTTGGTAATACACTTGCGTGCAATAAAGTGGACCCGCCACCCCGTGCTCTTTAATTTGAAACAGGATAAAAGTGCACGCAAGTGTAGATACGACCGTGGTATGGCTATCTTATTGTGCTTTAAGAAAACCAAACCCCACCACCGAGCAAGAAGACGCCTAAGGCGGCCGCTGTTAGAGGCATCATTGTCGACACTTTCCATTTTCCAAACAAAGCTGTTAACGTATCCTCGCACTGCGACACCACTGACGGCTTTGGAGTCGATCCGTGACAGAAGTAATACGCTCAGCGCACTTCCCGCGGTATGATTTCAACTAAGAAGTAGCAGCAATATTAATTGAAATCATAGCGCGGAATGTGCGTTAGCCCGACGCTGGCGATGCGGAGATTCAGTGCTGTGGCCCCCACCAAAATACAAAAGGAAAAAATACCAGTACCTAACAATTACCTATAGGATTAGGACCTTTCTTAAAAAACATTTTTTCATTACATTTGTTCCAGTATCTATATTAATAAAAGAATGACAAAATGTGCTTTTATTTTACATTTAACAGTGCATTGTGCAACCCAAAATACCGATACGTAAAGGTTATAATCTAGAACGAAGCTACTCGTAATTAATGAGTATCGATTTGAAAAAAGGTCAGTATGAATGTTTATTTGAAATAGAAATTCATGATAAACGCGGCGCTATTGTTATCCGAGTTTAACAAAAAAAAAAAAGAGTTCAAACTTAAAGCAAACACGATTAAACCCAAAACGTAGAAGTCTTTTTATTAAAATATTTACACCATGAAAAGATTACTGATCCATAAGAATGTCAAAACTCAAAAGCTTAGTACGTATAATGTAATACTCCCCAATAATGCTCATAGATGCCTCTATGAGCATTATTGGGAAGCATTAGGGAGTAAATAGGTATATTAATAGATCTGCGGTAGGCATTCTCTTCCTGTGACAGCTAGGCTAGGTTGTAAACAAGCATCATGGCGAGATTCGTCCAAAACTATGTATGTATGTGGTCAAGCGAGTGTAAGTCCAAAGTTATTTAAGCCGCTCAAAGAATGTAACCGAAATGATTGCTTTATATTCAAGAGAGCACTCATTAAGG
The DNA here is from genome assembly GCA_949152445.1 of Cerastis rubricosa. NCBI lineage: Eukaryota > Metazoa > Arthropoda > Insecta > Lepidoptera > Noctuidae > Cerastis > Cerastis rubricosa. The sequence continues at coordinate 2,303,390 of OX424541.1, forward strand.
TGTCACCTAGTGTTAGTGAAACCAGCATATTATGCAGCATTCTTCAAATTGATTTTGAGCGCAATAATGTTGTTAGTATCATCGCCACCCCTAAGGCGCCAAGCAGACGATAGACATTTTGTCCGCGGACAATCAACAGTAGCGATCATTATCAAATTTACTGTGGGATACGAGCTCTGGCTTGGGGCGTCGCTGAGGGACGACACCAAATGGACAATCTGGATCATAATGATTTCATTATTTAGGGGCTGATTTACAACTACCGGCTCCGACTCGCGGGCTGGCTCGAGCAAGGGTAATCTCCCGTCTAGTCGGAGGATCCTCCCTTTTCGAGCTACACACCCTGTTCCTCATACCAATGGAAAAAAGCGCTAATTTCTGATCATCGGAAGAAAATAGTCGATATCATCTGCTCAGCGCTGATGCCATCGCAGAAAGAGAACACCATTTCAACTCAACCATGCCTTCTAACACACTACAAAAGCCCCCACCCCACACTAACCCACCATCAGTACAATACAAACCCAGGAATGCGTCCACATGTGCTGCGATGCCCTTCATGGCTTTGTGGAAGATCGAGGGCAAGGCCTGCAGGCACGGGTGCTGGCTCGGGTCGCGACTGCCTTCATCTTGAGTTATTGAGTACTGCGGGCAAAATGGAGCCGATAAAATCGTTTAGAGGGGAATCTAGTCGGTATTTCTCCATACAAACGTATTCCGCTGTTTTCTGCGTGGATGTTGCGTCTAGAGCAACGATTTTTTTCCATAAAATCTAGGTCTTACTAAAACATGCCCCTATCACTTAATTTTTTTTTCAAAACACAATCATTAAAAGAATTATTACAGTCCAAAAACCCGAAAAACACCCGTTTTTCCCGCCATGTTAGCCCACCGGGCCGGTGGGCTACTATTTTATATATTATTAAATGTTTTTTTGGTAATTATGTATTTGAGCCGTTTGGGGTTGAAACACTAGGGCCATGGGGCCCGAGTGCCCATCTTGTGTTTCAAGATATCGCCAAGCGGTTGGTCGACGTTTCACGGAACCAGAGGGCTGGCCTCTTTTCTGGTCAAAGAATCAGCATTGCCATCCAACGTGGCAATGCGGCCTTCTGGGCACTTTTCCTGTCGACAGCGATGTCGACGAATTTTTTGACGCCCTGTAATTTTGATACTTGTACATATTTTATTTTTATTTTATATTTATTTGTAGTTTGTAAATAATGTATATATGTAATATGCAAAGTAAATAGTAGTGGAAACAAAAATATTCGAAATGTTTTTTTTATATATATAATTTTGTAAAAATATAAAAACATGTAAATTATATGTTAAAAATGAATAAAAGAAAAGAGTAATTGTTGTGTATGGGTACTTATGCCTAAAATAAATAATATTCTATTCAATATGCACTAAACTGAATCTAATAAGAAAAATGACGTAATGACTCTGCCCTAAAGTGTAAATGCGGTGGTGTTCCAAAAAGACACAATTTAGATTGCCATCTACACGCTTAGAAGGAGATAAGAAAAATAAAGCAGTGGTTAGTGGTGTAATGGTTTGTGTGTGTTGTGTGTTCGCCGAATAATGCTGAGCCAGCAGAATGATCTGTAAGCTTGGCTGAAAATAAGTTGTTGTTGTTGTTGGATGTCATAATTAAATCTTAAATTAATCTAAACTAATATTCTAAAGAGGAAAAATTTATTTGTTTGTTTGTTTGTTTGCATTGAATAGGCTCCGAAACTACTGGTACGATTTGAAAAATTCTTTCAGTGTTAGATAGCCCATTTATCGAGAAAGGCTATATATCATCACGCTATGACAAATAGGAGTGGAGCAGCAATGTAAAATGTCGTTAAAACGGGGAAAATGTGACGCAAACGAAGTTGCGCCGGACAGCTAGTAAAAAAAAAATATATAATCTTTGGTTATGGGCCTGCAGGCCGAAGTTTTCTTCTCTTAACAGTCCTGTTACATTTTTTTCATTTAATCAAACCTGTAAGAAGTCAGGAGTCTGACTGATGACATGCGGGCGGCACAGGTCCACAGGGTTCCCTATCGTGTGCAGCATGCGGTACCAGCTCTGCATCACAGCCTCCGCGCTCATATCGGCGGGAATCAGGTTGGCGTCCTCTTCACCTGCAAAACACACATAACTTTATACAACAAGACCATCTTCCATGGATGAAAAATTAAATAAAAAAACTTGTGGGAAACGAAGGCCATACTTTACAGAGATTAAGAATAAATAATAGTCCTCGTCAAACATAACATAAAATCACGCCTGTTATCCCCGTTGGGTTAAACAGAGATTACACCCACATTTTGAAAGTTATGTTTAAGTCCCATGTATTAGGGGGCGAGCCTATTGTCACCAACCGAGCACGAATCCGGACTACAAAATTCTTGATGGAAAAACCCAGCAACACTTTGCCCGACCCGGGAATCTCAAACTGAAACATAGGCATGGCGGGGAACAGGGGCCCGTACATGTGCTTGAGCAGCCGCGCTGTGAGCGCTAGTGAAGCGCGCGTCCACTGCTCCGTGAGCGGCGCGCGGTGTTGCCAGCTCAGCCAGCTGAGTGGCAACATACAAACACCTGCTACAACTTACTGATAGGCATGGCGGGGAACAGGGGCCCGTACATGTGCTTGAGCAGCCGCGCTGTGAGCGCTAGTGAAGCGCGCGTCCACTGCTCCGTGAGCGGCGCGCGGTGTTGCCAGCTCAGCCAGCTGAGTGGCAACATACAAACACCTGCTACAACTTACTGATAGGCATGGCGGGGAACAGGGGCCCGTACATGTGCTTGAGCAGCCGCGCTGTGAGCGCTAGTGAAGCGCGCGTCCACTGCTCCGTGAGCGGCGCGCGGTGTTGCCAGCTCAGCCAGCTGAGTGGCAACATACAAACACCTGCTACAACTTACTGATAGGCATGGCGGGGAACAGGGGCCCGTACATGTGCTTGAGCAGCCGCGCTGTGAGCGCTAGTGAAGCGCGCGTCCACTGCTCCGTGAGCGGCGCGCGGTGTTGCCAGCTCAGCCAGCTGAGTGGCAACATACAAACACCTGCTACAACTTACTGATAGGCATGGCGGGGAACAGGGGCCCGTACATGTGCTTGAGCAGCCGCGCTGTGAGCGCTAGTGAAGCGCGCGTCCACTGCTCCGTGAGCGGCGCGCGGTGTTGCCAGCTCAGCCAGCTGAGTGGCAACATACAAACACCTGCTACAACTTACTGATAGGCATGGCGGGGAACAGGGGCCCGTACATGTGCTTGAGCAGCCGCGCTGTGAGCGCTAGTGAAGCGCGCGTCCACTGCTCCGTGAGCGGCGCGCGGTGTTGCCAGCTCAGCCAGCTGAGTGGCAACATACAAACACCTGCTACAACTTACTGATAGGCATGGCGGGGAACAGGGGCCCGTACATGTGCTTGAGCAGCCGCGCTGTGAGCGCTAGTGAAGCGCGCGTCCACTGCTCCGTGAGCGGCGCGCGGTGTTGCCAGCTCAGCCAGCTGAGTGGCAACATACAAACACCTGCTACAACTTACTGATAGGCATGGCGGGGAACAGGGGCCCGTACATGTGCTTGAGCAGCCGCGCTGTGAGCGCTAGTGAAGCGCGCGTCCACTGCTCCGTGAGCGGCGCGCGGTGTTGCCAGCTCAGCCAGCTGAGTGGCAACATACAAACACCTGCTACAACTTACTGATAGGCATGGCGGGGAACAGGGGCCCGTACATGTGCTTGAGCAGCCGCGCTGTGAGCGCTAGTGAAGCGCGCGTCCACTGCTCCGTGAGCGGCGCGCGGTGTTGCCAGCTCAGCCAGCTGAGTGGCAACATACAAACACCTGCTACAACTTACTGATAGGCATGGCGGGGAACAGGGGCCCGTACATGTGCTTGAGCAGCCGCGCTGTGAGCGCTAGTGAAGCGCGCGTCCACTGCTCCGTGAGCGGCGCGCGGTGTTGCCAGCTCAGCCAGCTGAGTGGCAACATACAAACACCTGCTACAACTTACTGATAGGCATGGCGGGGAACAGGGGCCCGTACATGTGCTTGAGCAGCCGCGCTGTGAGCGCTAGTGAAGCGCGCGTCCACTGCTCCGTGAGCGGCGCGCGGTGTTGCCAGCTCAGCCAGCTGAGTGGCAACATACAAACACCTGCTACAACTTACTGATAGGCATGGCGGGGAACAGGGGCCCGTACATGTGCTTGAGCAGCCGCGCTGTGAGCGCTAGTGAAGCGCGCGTCCACTGCTCCGTGAGCGGCGCGCGGTGTTGCCAGCTCAGCCAGCTGAGTGGCAACATACAAACACCTGCTACAACTTACTGATAGGCATGGCGGGGAACAGGGGCCCGTACATGTGCTTGAGCAGCCGCGCTGTGAGCGCTAGTGAAGCGCGCGTCCACTGCTCCGTGAGCGGCGCGCGGTGTTGCCAGCTCAGCCAGCTGAGTGGCAACATACAAACACCTGCTACAACTTACTGATAGGCATGGCGGGGAACAGGGGCCCGTACATGTGCTTGAGCAGCCGCGCTGTGAGCGCTAGTGAAGCGCGCGTCCACTGCTCCGTGAGCGGCGCGCGGTGTTGCCAGCTCAGCCAGCTGAGTGGCAACATACAAACACCTGCTACAACTTACTGATAGGCATGGCGGGGAACAGGGGCCCGTACATGTGCTTGAGCAGCCGCGCTGTGAGCGCTAGTGAAGCGCGCGTCCACTGCTCCGTGAGCGGCGCGCGGTGGCGCCAGCGCACGCACTGCTCGCGCAGCGTGCGCCACAGTGGCGGGACCGGGAAGCATCTGGAGGACATGTAGGCAGTAAGATAACTTTTCAGGATTTGGAGATAACCGATAAAACCCTCGTGGCTTATACCCGCTCGGGCCAATCTTTAGTTTATGCCGCGCTTCCCTAGGTTGGTTCTTATAAGGATGACCACCGATTACAAACCGAGTTTTCTCCGTGCCTCGGAAATCAGGTTAAGCCGTTGGTCCCGACTGGCATTCTAGATATTTGACAGGCTTTACAGGTTGCTCGTCGAGTGGCTCGAAAGCCTGACAACCAGTCTTTCCAAGGGGTATCTTACCCAGTACTAACTGGGTTGTGCAGGTCAGATAGGCAGCCACTTCGTGTAAAATACTGCTGTTCAGCAGCATCCGGTTAGACTGGAAGCCGACCCAACACAGCTGGGAAAAGGCTAGGCACATGACATCGATGACATTAAATGCATCAATCATCAAGGTTCCAAAGCAGACATTTGCCGTGTCCACGCCACGCGTGTTATCGGCTCTAAATGTCGAAATACTACCGGCATATGCACTAGTACTGTTCCAGTAACATGATGGAGCATGCATGCGCGTATCATCGACAAAATATCAAACATATATAAACCGATTGTTTTACAACAAGCATCAGGAATCGCCGACACTTCTTAAAAAAAATACAAGGACACGTGTTGTGTGTCGGTTTCATTAGAAGCAAACTCTTTTGAGCTTACCTGTGACAGGCGAGTATCCACACCTCAAACAGCACACACAGTACTCTCTCACACAGCTGCTCAGCCGCAGAATGGTGTGGTGCGGGCGGCGACAGCAGCGCAGACGCGGCCGCTAACAGTAGCAGGAGTAGCGAGCGCCATTCGCGCGCCCCTAGCGCTCCGCCGTCCGCTAGCGCGCGGGATAGGCGCAGGACTCGGTGGCAGAGGACGGCTTGCTTGCTGATTAAGTCACCACCTGAGCAACATAACATCACGTCTGTAATACCTAAAGGGCAGAGGCAGAGGGGGTGGGCAGAGGTGTACCCTGTAGTACACCTACATTTTCCAAGCAATGTTTCGGTGCCATGGTATAGAAAGCGCGCATATTGCCATCGAGCAGGGACATATCCGGACCCTGGGTTGCTACTGAAAAAATCCTAATGGAAAACCCAATAACCCAATAAGAATTGAACCCAGGACCGACGAGGCAGTTCTACAAATGGGTTCTTGAGGAAAGTAGTTGTCATTTTTTTCCTTTTAAAGATAATTGATATTATTATATTATTATCATATTTTTTTTTTTTTTGATAACATCATCAATCAGCCGAAAAAATACCACTACAGAACGATGGCCTCCCCCAAACTTTGTCACAATGACCAGTCATGTGCCAATGGCACGATATTTGTTGGAAAAGCTTTTCTGACAACTTACCCAGTTCCATTTGGTATATGAATGCGAGAGCTTGTAAAATAAATGTGATAATTATTTTATATACATTTTTATATTTTTGTAAAGGACATGAAATCCTAGATTCAATTCATACAGTATATTACATTTGTTGATTTCAGCTCCTTCGAGCCGTTTCTGTAGCACCGGTGCCACGATGGAACTCGTACTCGTAAATAACGCGAAATATCAAGTTTTCTATTTTGTAAACGTACTGGCGCAAAGAAAAACCAAAGAGGAAAAAACAAATGAATTACGGTTTTCCAAACACAAAAGCATGAGTAAATAGCTGTATAAATTTAAAATTGGAATTCCAAACCAAAGAGGAGATATTGAAAAACGCAAGACGCCAGTTTCCTATGTAATGCCCTTATATCTTTTAAATACTATTTTTTAGCTTTTTAGTTTAGTTAACTTAATCATTATTATTGCTTTAACTTTAAAAAAAGCTTTTATGTATGCATATTTTTGATGGATGCAAATGTATGCGGAAGTGCATTGAAGTAATCGGATTAGTATTGAGCAGAGGTGAACATAATATAGTTTTAGTCAGTTTAAAAAACCACTGATACAAGAAAACAAAGAAAAATATAATATATAATTTTTTTTAAAATTTTATATTAGTTTTTCGACCTCAATATAAAACTAGTTACGCCGAAGGAAGTAAAAAATATGATAAATAACTTCGCCAAAAAGAAATCGCCTGGATACGACCTTATCACTGGTGAACTCCTTCAAAATCTGCCAAGCAAAGCAATAGTAAAACTTACAACCCTTATAAATGCAACATTCAGATTGAAACACGTGCCTGATATCTGGAAAGTTGCTGAAGTCATAATGATCCCCAAACCTGGAAAACCACCCCAGGAAGTAACATCATACAGGCCTATATCACTTTTACCAATCATTTCAAAATTATTTGAAAAACTACTCTTAAGACGCTTAAAACCTATAATAGAAGACAGGAAACTGATTCCAAATTACCAATTCGGCTTCAGAGAAAAGCACTCCACGATAGACCAAGTACATAGAATTACCAACATTATAGAAAAAACTCTTGAAGAAAAAGAAGTCTGTTCTGCAGTATTTCTAGATGTAGCACAGGCATTTGATAAGGTTTGGCATAAGGGTCTTATTAATAAGGTAAGGGAAATGCTGCCAAAACAATTTGCAGACATTTTAGAATCCTACCTAACAGAGAGGATGTTTAGAGTCAGACATGAAGATGCTTATTCCGATCTCAAGCAAATAAAAGCTGGTGTACCACAAGGAAGTGTTCTTGGTCCAATCATGCACCTATTGTACACCTGTGATATCCCAGAAATGGAAAACAACTTCATTGCAACCTTTGCAGATGACACAGCCATCATGGCTATAGGTGTCTCTCACAAAGAAGCCGTAGACAAAGTACAAATTGCTGTCAACTCCATCACCAACTGGACAAAAAAATGGCGAATTAAGTTAAATGAATTCAAATCGACTCATATAGACTTCACAAACCGAAGTCCTAATTATACACCGGTATACATTAACGGTTGCGTAATACCTTACGAAAATACAGCCTAGCCCTACCTGGGCATGACGCTTGACGCAAAACTTCGCTGGAAGGGTCATGTCAAAAAGAAACGCCTGGAGTTAGATCTACGCTACAGGAATATGTACTGGCTACTTGGCAGGCATTCATCATTGTCAGTGTACAACAAAGTACTTCTGTACAAACAAGTACTTATGCCTGTATACGGTATACAGCTTTGGGGCTGTACAAAACGCACCAATATTGAAATAATCCAAAGATTTCAAAATAAGGTACTTCGGACCATAGTCAACGCTCCCTGGTACATTAGAAACGAGGACATCCACCGGGACTAGGAGTGGACCTTGTCGCTAAAGTTATAAAAAATTACGCCGAAGCTCATGAACAAAGACTTCATAAACATGTGAATGTCGAGGCTATTCAGCTCCTTGACACCACGGACATAGTAAGGAGACTGAAAAGGACTAAGCCTTTTGAATTAGTTAAGTGATTGTTACGGAGTGCAGTGAGTGCTACCTTTTAAGAACACAAGAACTAAGTGTCTTTCCGTCATAATAGAGACAATAAGAAAAGTGCCAATGGACACATTCTTTAGTATAAATTTCCTAGGAACATAAGTTAAATTTAAATTACTTATTAGCCTCAAGGCTAGATTGTAATTGTTATGAGGTAAACATTCAGTTACAACATAATGAAAAAAAAAATATTAGTTTTTATTTCATGCTTTTTAAACTTATAATATTTTTTCTTCACCTTGACTGTCCCACTTCTAGCCATAGACCTCCCCCATACCTTCCACTTTTGTCGGGGTTGCGCCTATTCTCGACAGTTAACGAAAACTGGGAAAATTATAACTTTAAAAAAAAACCTGAGCTTTTAGGGGGTGCAGCCGCCCCCATGGATATGCCCATGGTGACAAGTTACAAGATTTCAAATTTTGAATCGATCAGATCTGTGGAAGTTGTTTATATCCTTCATCAACTAGAAAAGAGGTGGTGATCTTCAAACAGCTGAGTAGATTTTCTTGAAACATAGCTAAGAACACTCTCGATTAACACACCTTTCAAACGAAACTAACTTTATCAAAATCAGTTCATCACACACACGTAAAACTGATAACACAGTTCTTTTTTGGTCTGGAGTTAATTAAATACTTGGTGGTAACCAACGGTGATGAGAATGTTGAGGTGGATATGGCGACAAGCATGGATAGAGTAAGGAAAGAGTATATTAGAGGAAGTTTGAAACTTGTTACAGGAAAATTGTAAGGAAATTGTTTGTCTTAGTATGAACATGTAATGAGGAAGGATATGAATGTTGATGGATTGGGAGGGAGAGAATGGTCAAAGAAAAGATGGATGGATTTTGTGAGAAAGGAGTAAATGATGCCATGACGTCTGATAGGAAAGAATAGAAGAAGAAAACTTGTTGCGCGCACCCAAAGTAGAAAGCCAAGGATGAAGAAGATGATGATGGTAAGCAACAAAGAAAAAAACTCACTCTCATTAGGCCTCGGCACAAACAAGTTATGTAGATGCCTCAGTATCTTCCTGGCATACTTGTGGGGCGCGGCGGCGACGGGCGGGGGGAGCGAGGGGGGCGGCGGCATGGCGGGGGGCGCGGGGGGCAGCAGTGGCGCCAGCCACGCGCAGCACACGCGCACGCAGTCGCGCAGGGCCTCGTGCTCCACCAGCGGCAGCGAGAGGCCGAAGCGGATTACTTCCAGCACCCATTCCACCTGTAAACACCTCCAGTATCAAGTTATACCACATCCATGATTTATGGATGGTTATGGAATGATATGAAAAAAAAAAGAGTAAATGATGATGATGATGGCTGAAAGAACAGAGGAGAATGGGAAAAGAAAATGTGTTCCGCTGATCCTAAATAAAATGGGACAGGGGCAGGAAGATGATGATGATTGAGTTATACCATATCCTAGCACGGACAAGGTATAAATAGGTATACACATTTAGAAAGTAGGTTAGCATCAAAGACCAAAACTGGTGAATCGTGACCCTTTAGGAGGTTTTGGCTCATTCAATACTTGTTTGTATATTGATTAATACAGTTTTCAAAGCCATTACAAGCATCTCTTACTATAAATGCCAATGTTTGTCCAACAAAGGAATCCTTAGAGACTTGGGTCCCAAATCCTAATATTTGCAAGTGACCTCTCTTCTTCTTAAAGTAACATGATTTTATTTTGATGGAATGAAATAATAAGCCACTTGCTCCACAATTTCTCCTTGCACATGCACTTACGTCAGCATCAGTGGTAAGAGGGCTGGGTTCATGCGAAGCTAGCTGTTTGACGACGGCCAGCACCACGTCCCGCCCGCCCACCGCACCGAGCACGCCCTGCCCTCCGCCCTCCAGCGGCAGAGAACTCCACTCGGAATACATACCGCCGCTATCTTTATTCTGAAAGTTCACAGACAAGTAAAAAATCTATGTTTCGTCCGATGATCTGCCTAATCGGGACTGTCGGTCGTGTGCCTCAAAATAAAAAAAATAAATATTTTATTTTACATAGGCCTACATGGGCACTTATAAAACGTCGACAAAAGGTGCACGGTTCGGGATGGTTGTTTTCTATGGAGAAGAACCGGCAAGAAACCTCGTAGTTACTCTTTTAAAATCATTTGGTTTTACAATATTACAATGTTACAGCGCAAGTACTTAAGTATGGGAAGACAGCGTAGGCCCGACAATAAGTCGTTACTTACTACAATAGGTAGAACAAGAATACTACGAATTTACAAAGCCTACAAGGTCCACACATTCATAAAACATTGGTAAATAAAAAAATAATCTATACAAAAGTAAAATAAAACATTGAACACTAAATTAAACAATTTACACAAATGTTATCATCAGTGCCGTAACTATTCTGAACAATGAATAAACGGTGCAATGATTTAAAAACTATTGTAAAACATCTGAATAAAAAGAATGGAAAAAACAAAATTGGGAATAGTTAGAGACATGACAGGGAAGCCGCATGAGCAGAAGGAACTCGAGCCAAACTTCTTTATCTTCAACAAAGCGCTGTTGGCTTACTGCTCGTAAATCAAACATACAATATTTGGACATTCTTTTGAAAATGAGGCTTTATTATTTAAAGCTTATGTGCTGGTACAGCAGGGGACTTACGACTGCCTATGTTAACTGTTACTATGTTAGGGTACCTATATTCCGATGATACTTCTTTCAAGATTTTTAATTTGTATATAGTTTTAATAAGGAAGTATGTGCAGATAGCTAACTCATCATGTTGCCCTTATCCCAATTAATTTGGAGTCGGCGCAGCATTCTTCCATACTTCTCTATTACTCATCATCTCATCAGACACGTTTCTTGTCGTATCATCCTTCACACAGTCCATCAATTGTGTTGTGATTCCTGACCCGACCACAACATGGAACGGAGATTTTACTATGGCACAAAATGGTTATATTAATTGTGTTTTATTGTGCCACTTATCCCAGGAATTTGTGCTTTGTACTTTTTGAGTTTTAAGAGTACGGTTGTGGTCGGGCTGGGGATCACGGTATCAATAGTGGGAAGCTACTGATTATGCCAAAAACATGTGTCAAATTGTGCCTATGCACACGAAATTCTTTTACTATTCATATCACAGAATATATCTTGATTCGGATAAAATTGAAAATTCAAGAAATAAAGTGTGTCAATCACACGCTAAGCAATGTCACTACGACTTTGCATGTAGTTTTATTTTGTGAAAATATGCTATACTTATACAGTAAAGCACTTTATTATTTTATTTTACTGGATGTGTTCTCAACTTCGTACGCGTATACATATATGTATTTATAAAAAAATTACAACCAGTAAGTTTTGTAGCATTATATCAGTGTGTTAAGCTTGTATAAAAACCGGTCAAATGCGAGTCGGGTTTGTATCCCGAGGGTTCCGTAACCCACATCACAACGATAAGTTGAAATTTTAACATAGATTAATTCGTTTAAACAGTACCAGTACAAGCTGAACCCTTGCTGCGAACGCGTAATTGTCGATTATAATATAATAGTCCGGGGAATTTACGCCGAATATTAGGCTTACTTTGCATTAATTTAAAACAGCGATTTTTTTCATTGAATGTATAGGGTATGGACAGGAGAGTATATTAAGCTGTATCCCGCGAAAAGTTCACCTCCGCGTATATGTTTTTTTTAAGAAAACGTCTAATATGTATTTAACTTCGTGGAAAAAAATATAAACAGGTATGTTTATTTGGAGGATTTGTAGAACAGATTGAGTACTACAAGTAGGTCAGAAAATTAAACATTTTTAGTCCACGGAACATTCGGTTTTTTTTTTAAACTTATAATTTGACTTCGTACTTAAGGCAAAAATATAAACAGGACAAAAATAGTGCTAAAATGGTTTATGTCACCATGTCTAACTATTATTATGAAAATTAAACAAATTCTGCTCCGGACTTCACAGAAAATCAAGAGAATCAAAAAATCTTAAATACTACTTACGGCAAAAATGTAACAGGATTTAAATTCATTTAATAATGAGAAATATATGAATCCAAACCTTAATCCCCCAAAATTAAACAGATTAGAGTGTTAATTAATATTGTCAAAGTAAAAATTAAATTACGATGCCCGGTGTCAGCGCTAAGCAGCGTGTGGCGTACGGCGTGTGCTAGTGTGCGTAAACAAGATGAGCGCTGCGTTCATTGTGTGCGAATGACTGTTGTTGATTGTGAGTCGGTGTTTTATTGAGTTACGCGATTGTACACCTTATTTCTATTTCGGAAAGATCAAATTCCTATGAAAGTGCTGCGCCAAATACAAGAATAAAGCTTGCAGACGTATTTTACGTAAACATTAATTGATTTTTTTTCACGATTTGCTTTAAAGTGTTTAATTTTCGTGTAAATAGGTTAGAAATAGCCTTTAAATGAAAGTTAAACTAAATTAAACCCTGTTACCTTTTTGCCTCAACCGCTATTGTAAAAAAACTGGTAATAATAACTTCCGGTAGTACAATTTGTTTAATTTTTTTTATTGGCGGTGTAATATATTAATTTAAGTTATTTTACGTAAAAAAACCGCTGTTTATATTTTTGCCTTAAGTACAATCCAAAAATTTCGTAAATGTTTTTTTACCGTAATTTCCGTGGACGAAAATGTTTAATTCTGAAAAAATATATTACTGTCACCAATTCTTTACCTAAAGTAACTAAATTTGTCCTGTTAACTATTTTTCCCATGTTTTTATTCACAAAAACGCGTTTTCGTCTTTTTCAGCTTGATCCGGTCTCGGAAAATGTTTAATTTTTTTTTATTATTTGAAGAGCCAAGGTCAAGTACACGATTCAAGAAAAAAATCGCTGTTTATATTTAATGCAGGGTTCAAATCTAAAAGCCCCGGACTATAATTACGCGTCGACATATCAAGTTGAAATTAACAATGAATTTTGCGGTCAATTGCGGCAAAAAAAAAACTAAGTCAACACAATTAAAAGATCCACGACGATGACCATTTATGACGCTTATTTGGTCAATTTCTATGGAAATCGCTCGGGAATCAAAACCTATAGGGTTATCTACTTCCCGTTGACCTTAGAATCATGAAATTTAGCAAGACGCATCACAAGTAAAGGAAAAAGTGAAAAGTATGTTTTATATTTTAAAAGGTTAATTCTTAACTATTAACTTGTTGACCCCTGTATTAAATAGTAAAAGTATGCAGCAAGCACTATTAACTTGTTGACCCCTGTATTAAATAGTAAAAGTATGCAGCAAGGGTTCAGCTTGTAATGGTACTGTTTAAACGAGGTAATTTATGTTTAAATTTCAACTTATCGTTGTGATGTGGGTTACGGAACCCTCGGGATACGAACCCGACTCGCATTTGACCGGTTTTTTATATAAGCTTAACACGCAGATATAATGCTAAAAAACTTGGTAGTTGTATTTTTTTATAAATACATATATACGCGTACGAAGTTGTGAACACATCCAGTAAAATAAAATAATAAAATGCTTTATATAGCATAATTTCACAAGATAAAGCTGCTTGCAAAGTCGTAGTAAAATTGCACAGCGTGTGATTGAAACACTTTATTTCTTGATTTTTCAATTTTATCCGAATCAAGATATATTCTGTGATATGAATAGTAAAAGAATTTCGTGTGCATAGGCACAATTTGACACATATTTTTGGCATAATCAGTAGCTTCCCATTATTGATATTTTACTAAATCTGGTTGTGGTCGGGTCAGGAACCGTGATCCCCAGCCCGACCACAACCGTACTCTTAAAACTCAAAAAGTACAAAGCACAAATTCCTGGGATAAGTGGCACAATAAAACACAATTAATATAACCATTTTGTGCCATAGTAAAATCTCCGTTCCATGTTGTGGTCGGGTCAGGAATCACAACACCATCAATTGTTTCTAACAGATAACTCAAAACTATATATTATACAACAACCTGAGTGTGTTTAGTATTTATAAGGCATTTACATCACTCTTTTACGCATACCTCCAATTTAAAAGGATTAAGACAAAAGATAAAAATTAAATTAAAAATTTAAAAAACCCCCGACTCAAATAACCTCTAAAAACCCAAAAATAAAGTAATCGAAGCGTCGTAGCGTCGGGGGACCGCTAAGAAGACCGCTTAGAGTACAGAACAAAGCGGGCCCCCTACGCTAAGACACTTGGATTAATTTTTTTTTGGGTTTTTTTTTGTGTGGGGTGTTTTTAAATTTTTTTTTTGTTTTTAACGCTTTTTTCTTAGCCTTGAATGTCCCACTCCTGAGAGTAGGGTTCCCCCCATTACTTCCAATTTTCTCGGTATTGTGCCGCTTCTTGCTAATTAACGCAAACAACGAAAGTTATAAATTCAGAAGAAAAACGATAATTTAGGGGGGAGAGGGGGGTGCAGGCCCCCCCCACAGCAATGCCCATGGTGACAAGTGACAAGATTTCAAATCGATTAGACCTGTGGAAGTTGTTTATATTCCGTCAACAACTAGAAAAGAGGTGATGATTTTCAAACGGCTCAGCTTATTTTCTTGAAACATAGCTCTCTAGAACACTCTCGATTAAAATACCTTTTAAACGAAACCAATTTTATCAAAATCGGTTCATCCGTTAAGGAGCTACGATGCCACAGATAGACACACAGATACGCATGTCAAACTTATAACACCCCTCTGTTTTGGTTGGGGGTTAAAATTACAGTAAAACAATTAAATTTTCCAATTCAACAACTATCGTAGGAGTGTCATCATAACCTGCCGAGCCTTTTCCCAACTTTATTGGGGTTGGTCTTACCAGATGCAGCTGAATACCAGTATTTTACATGGAGCAACAGCTTATCGAACCTCCATAACAGTTAGTACTGAGTAATATGGTGAGACTAGTTGTCAGACCATTGTCTGGTCACTGAGTTTTCAGGGGCCAGAAAGTCTGTATGGTAATGTTGGTGTGTATTTAACTATTTATAATTTTATTTTAAAACTATTACTACTTTTATTCTATAGACATTCATTGAGTATGTAGACTTCTTATAAAGTCAGATGATACTGGGGGCGTAGTTCCAGCTGGAAAATTATAAGTAGAAGAGCAGAAGGTTTCTGACTAAAATACCCTTGTATTTGGAGATTACATTCAATGCAAACTTTGCGGAAAATGTTGTAACAAGGCGCTTCTTTACCCATTATTGGGATATTATTATTATACGCCAGGGAAACCGTAAAATTTGTTTAATGGAAGTACAAGCAAACTTACCTGGTTGTTGACTCTATTAAAAATGCTCACATTCATAAATAACACTTAACGGTACCCTTTAAAACGGGTCACTAACTTCCACCAATAGAAAATCACAAAAGCATTATAGTTCTTGAGCACTCTACGAGTCTAATCAATACGATAATTATATTTTATTCAATATAAATTAGTCAAAAACCACTAAATATTTTCCTCAGTTTTAAAACAATGTCGTGAAAACGTAGTTAAATGAAACCAATATACAAAATATTGGTATGTTAGAGGGAGAGAGAAAATCACGAAAAAAGAGGCGTATTTCCACGGTACGTCATCTGTCACTGTCAGATTGCCGGTAGAGATGAGCCGTACTAGGTAATAAGTGCACGTAGTCTAATCGAACAAATACGCGATACAAATATTATCTATTCCATGAAGTACACAAGACGACACATCAAGTTATAATTTCCAGTATAACATGGCCTCGCTCTGTATAGATTTTCCGTACATTGATAGATCCGCTTAAACTGGTTAAGCCGTACGTACGCATACATTAAAGTATGCTTATTGCTTAGTCTGCGTACCACAGAGTACTTTGTCATTTCATACTTATTTATTTCATATTTCATACTTACGTGGTTAGTTTTTACGTTTTAGTATGGTAGTTAAATGAACTTGGAGGATTGTATTGATGAGTTTTATGATTATAACTCAGTAACGCTATATTAGTTACGGAAGGCACTGACAGTTCAGTTACTCACTGGTAGAGCAGTTGGAATTGGTAGAGTATTATGCTAGTTGACGTGACGCTTATGTTATAGATACTCATACTCCCTCACCTCACCGCGGAGCATGTGCCTGTGATGTGATCACTCCAAGATTAGATTTTGTATACAACCAAGTTGTTGTTACAATTGTGTTATTGCATTACAGGCAGCTGGTGGCCTACCATGATGTCTTAAAGCAGTATTGTTTTAATCTTATTCCAGGGTGGGAAAGAGATGGCGCTAGAAGTCCTTTATAGCTCCGTCTCTTTCCGACACTGGAATAAGAATAAAACAATACTGCTTTAAGACGGGATAGTAACCCCCCTGTAATGATGATGAAGAAATGATTTGTAAAACTTTTATGATCAGTTCTCCTCACTCACCGAAGTAATACGCGAATTTAATCTGTGCAAAGAGTATAGTAATATAGATGGAATAGAGAGCCCTCTCACGCGAATTTTTACACCCGTATTGAACGGTGTCGCCGTCTGGTACTATATCCGTTGAACTAATCCCTGTAGCTATAATATAGGTACGCACCTATAACTGCTGCGTACCTATGTTTATATCTCTATATTTGTTTTTGAATAGGTTTTCTATGGGTAGACAAGTAATTTGAAATGTAAGCCATATAAAAAAACAGTTATGAAAACAAAATGAAACAAATACAGTTAATGTTTACATAACTGAATGTTAACAGAATCGAAAAACCACATAAATTACACAAAATGGGAGAGATTTTCAAACATGCGCACACACCGAAAGCAGTGGCCATTTTAAATTCAAAAAAAACAATTTGCGTGATAATGTTGCCAAACCTAAAAAGAAATATTTGAAATTTCGAAATAAAAATTAAAAAAATAGAATTTATTATTTTTTATTCAATTTTCATTCAAATAAAAAAGGTATGGTACACTGGCAATAATTGGCGTAAGCACCATCTATGTCATTATATCGTACTAAATCTCAAGTTTATGCGGATTTTTTAAGAGATGGTGCTAGTATCTTTGTGAAAAATTGGACGTCTATGTCAAGTATGGCAGTGGCCCCCCCCTGAATCTGTGACATAACAGGCGAATACTCTCGGTAAGGGAGCGCCTCTAAGGTTGGCTCTATCTATAGACACAAATGATACACAATTTGTTATTCTAATTTTATTGATAGTATAATTATAGTTAAACCACAATACATACACTGATTATTATAATGTATTTAACAATTAGAACTCAGTCAATCATTTATAAAACCCCAAACCATTTAAGAAATTATAATAAAAAATCACCAATGTAAATAGAAGAACATAGTACAGATAACAACACAATTTACAAAAATATTAATTTCAATTTTGTTCCGACATTTTTTTATTTTTAAAAGACTAGATAAAGATCAGGACGATTTTTTGGCACTAGTGCTGTTCACAAACTAAACTGCAAGACAGTATTGTGACAAAAGAAAAGGTAAGTAAATACCGAGAGGTACCATCGCTTAGGGATCATCCATAAAGTACGTCACACGTTAAGGGGGAGGGAGAGGGTCGACGAAGTGTAACATCGGGTGCAACAAGGGGTGGGAAGGATCCTAAGTTTCGTGACGTCACATTTCCTCGTTCAACAAATCTTTTACATAAGTGTTAAAATGCCATTAACATTTGAACTATTAACGAAAAACTTAAAATATTTCTAACTTTATCTGTATCTGAAAGGTTTAAATTGTTTTGTTGGCAGGTTCACACTCTCTCTACTAGTTACATTATATGGAAATAAAACTAATAATAAGTGCAGTTTTAATTTAATAATTTCTAGATGTAAAATTGCAAGATATGTCACATCTAGAGAGGGGAGGGTCTCATAAATTTAACCAACTATGACAAATACGGGGGATGGGTAAAAAAATCACGAAATTAGTGTGACGTACTTTATGGAAGACCCATTAGTATTATTTTAACCTTACTCCAGTGTGTGTGGTGTATTATACACATAAACAAGGTATTCATACAGCATAGAAATTACACTTCAACCTAATTTTACTTAACATAACATCACACATATAATCCCTGCAAGGTTTGGCAGACCTAATAGTACACCCACATTTTGCCAATTTTGTTTAAGTACCAAATAACCAATTGCCATAAACCCGGCAAATCCAGACTCCATGGCTGCTACTAAGAAATTCCTGATGGAAAAACCCAATAACACTTTGCCTAGCCTCAGATTCAAACCCTGGATCACATCACATGCACAGCAGTCGCACTTGTAACCACTAGACCAACAAGGCAACTCCTCAAGGCATATCCTCAAGAGCTAGTCTAAATTTTGTTGTACAACTTAATGAGAGCCACTTTTAATCTCAAACAATACACAAATGTTTCTACAACTACTATGTTAGAAATAAAAGTTCCATAAAATACAAAGAAAAATAATATGTACGTAACTTATAAGCTGAGATTGGAATAGTTATTTTTCTACCTTTTAAACCTGTACATTCCTTTAAAATCCCCCCACTTTAACACCCCCTCTTTTGAAGTTAAGGCAAATATATCCCTATTCCAGGTCTCTGGTAATAAGTGTTCTTGTTCTACCTATTTGATTTACTGAGAGCAATAGATTTATAATACTACAGAATATGCAAGTTTTTAATTATTGTTGTAATGGGAGTCAATATTTAAATGTTAGATAATAATAATTGATTAGCTCTTAGATAAGCTAGTATATTTGACTTAGCTTATCTTTTATTAAATATGATGTAATTATGTAAAGGTATTATTATTACAATTCAGTTTCTTCATTTACTTATCCTCGAACTCCATCATTGTATTTATTACTAGCTTCAATATATCTCTGTTTGTATTTTTCAAGTTCTTCTTCAATTATTTTTTGTGCTTCTATGTTGCTGTTGAGCAATTTTTCAGTTTCTATCAGTTTAGTTTCCCATTCTATGGCCTCTGGACATCTTTCAGTGCCACTGTGTGAATGAGCCACCACCATATTCTTAGCCTCCTTTACTGTTTCTTCGGCCTGTTTTATTATCATCTCAGCTTTCTTACTCAGTTCATCTTGAATTATGAGCATACTTACTAGCCTGCGGATAACAAAGGCTAAGAAAATGGCAAAGCCAGTTATGTAGAAGTTTCGCTGTGCTCGAAAAAGCTTAACACTGGCTTTAATTTAGTTGCCAAGTTTGCTCCGGCTTCCGTGTTGTGGGAATATTTCTTCATTTCTCTTATAGCGTCCATCAGGAACAGACTTAACACACCCAACAATACATAGAAGTACGCCGCAGCATGTTGTTGAAACATCGAAAATATTCGCGATTTGAAGAACTGATTCCATCTCCTGGGACTAAATATAGGCATTATCATGATGATGACAATCGCTACCTCTAAATAGAGGTAGCCAGCAATAATTGTCCATTGAATTGACATTTTATAAGCAGGCCGGCCGGAAAAATTCCGAATCCAAGGAAAAATCACTCAGCTATCGAGCGTAATTAATCAATCTTTTCTCTGCTACCTTTCTGTGCGCCTTCAACGTTTCTCTTATATCACACACATAAAACAATCACAAAATAGCAACGATTAGATTAAATTTCACAATTACACAGGATTACACCAAAATAACTTCGTAGGTATTTTTTTAACTCGTTGACATTGACAAATGACATTTAGTCATTGATATTGACGTTCATCTGACATTATTTTGTGCGTTCCGAGTCACGTCAAAATCGCTAAAAGGCGTTCCGAATCAGTTATTTATTATCCAGCACGGTTACGTCGCGCGTCGTTATCTTTTTCACAGGACAAACCTTATGTGGTCGTCTTGGCAACATTTTACATGAAATGTTTTTGGTGGGATTATTATCAATAATTATACAGGGCCCGCGTGGTGGATTAAAGCCCACTCCCTCTCATTGAAAGGAAGCAATTATTATCCTTTATTCATTTTATAACATATAATTTACATTTTTAAATATTTTTACAAAATTATATAAAAAAAACATTTAAAAATATAAATATAGCCCACCGGCATTGGGAACAGGGTCCGAGCTACCGGTTGTCAGGGCTCTTGAGAGAGGAACCTCCTAACAATACGCGTCGTGTCCAGAAGTACTGCTTTCTGAATCAAGCCCTTGATCCAGCTGCCAAGCGAAAGCCTACTAAGATGTTGGTCGAGGCTTTTGGCAATTAAGTCATTGGCCGACACGACTATCGGCACAATGACTGCTGTATTCACATGCCACATGTCGACAAACTCGCGAGCCACATGACGAGGTTCTCGTCTTTTGGGATCGTTATATCAACAATCATTGCGCGACGCTCCAATCGATCTATCGCCACAATGTCAGGCTTATTGGCAACAATAGTCCTGTCAGTGACGAGAGATCGATCCCAATACAACGTGATATTACCATTATCGAGAACTGGGTCGGGCGCATGCTTATGCAAGTTGCTGGTGAATAATCCTGGCAACGAGGTTGTGTCTATGCAAGTACTCTCCGTTAGCCAAACGAGAACACCCAGAAATATTTCAATTCAATTCATTTATTTCAGATAAATTACGACAATCCATACACATTTAAAAAACAAAAATGATAAAAACAAAAGCAACAAAAAACACTACAATAATAACAAATTAAAAATGTAAATGGAAACATTGAATTAGGACCGGACAACATGTACATGAAGTTTTGTCCAATGCTCCATGAAGGAGCACTCCATGTCCATCCTCCCAGCAATGAGCTGCAGAAAGCTGTTGTAGTCCGGGGAATTTACGCCGAAAAATAGGCTAACTTTGCATTAATTAAAAACAGCGATTTTTTTCATTGAATGTGTAGGGTATGGACAGGAGAGTATATTAAGCTGTATCCCGCGAAAAGTTCACCTCCGCGTATATGTTTTTTTTAAGAAAACGTCTAATATGTATATAACTTGGTGGAAAAAAATATAAACAGGTATGTTTATTTGGAGTATTTGTAGAAGAGATTGAGTACTACAAGTAGGTCAGAAAATTAAACATTTTCGTCCACGGAACACAGGTTTTTTTAAAAAAATCTTATAATTTGACTTCGTACTTAAGGCAAAAATATTAACAGGACAAAAATAGTGCTAAAATGATTTATATCACCATGTCTAACTATTATTATGAAAATTAAATAAATTCTGCTCCGGACTTCACAGAAAATCAAGAAAATCAAAAAATCTTAAATACTACTTACGGCAAAAATGTAACAGGATTTAAATTCATTTATTAATGAGAAATATATAAATCCAAACCTTAATCCCCCAAAATTAAACAAATTAGAGCGATAATTAATATTGTCAAAGTAAAAATTAAATTACGATGCACGGTGTCAGCGCTAAGCCGCGTGCGGCGTACGGCGTGTGATAGTGTGCGTAAACAAGATAAGCGCTGCGTTCATTGTGTGCGTATGACTGTGTTGTTGTTTGAGTCGGTGTTTTATTGAGTTACGCGATTGTACACCTTATTTTTATTACGGAAAGATCAAATTTCTATGAAAGTGCTGCGCCAAATACAAGAATAAAGTTTGCAGACGTATTTTACGTAAACATTAATTGATTTTTTTTTCACGATTTGCTTTAAAGTGTTTAATTTTCGTGTAAATAGGTTAGAAATAGCCTTTAGATGAAAGTTAAACTAAATTAAACCCTGTTACCTTTTTGCCTCGACCGCTATTGTAAAAAAACTGGTAATAACAACTTCCGGTAGTACAATTTGTTTAATTTTGTTTATTGGCGGTGTAATATATTAATTTAAGTTATTTTATGTAAAAAAACCGCTGTTTATATTTTTGCCTTAAGTACAAACCTAAAATTTCGTAAATATTTTTTTACCGTAATTTCCGTGGACGAAAATGTTTAATTCTGAAAAAATATATTACTGTCACCAATTCTTTACCTAAAGTAACTAAATTTGTCCTGTTAACTTTTTTTCCCATGTTTTTATTCACAAAAACGTGTTTTCGTCTTTTTCAGCTTGATCCGGTCTCGGAAAATGTTTAATTTTTTTTTATTATTTGAAGAGCTAAGGTCAAGTACACGATTCAAGAAAAAAATTGCTGTTTATATTTAATGCAGGGTTCAAATCTAAAAGCCCCGGACTATTGGGGCTGCCCCGTATGCGGCGCATCAAAGACGCTATTCTTTTGCGATGTATCGCTTGAAAGCCATCCACTTGAGCATCTGCAAACATACCTGATGCGCTACAAAATCGTGGCAGCCCCATCAACATTCTGAAAGCGTTATTGTATTGGACACGCAGGGCACTGTAAGCCTTCTGCGTATGCTTCACCCATAGGCTGCACGTATAAAAAGACTGACAGTACGCCTTGAACAAGGTTATTTTTACCTGTGCAGTACAGCGTGCAAACCTACGGGCCAGCATATTAGCTCTGACTGACAATGCCCTGCGTTCCCTTTCAATGTCCACATCATCGCAAAGGCTCTCGGTGACCCAGTGGTCCAGGTACTTAAATTGTGCCACTCTTTTGAGAGCACTGCCGTCCAATGTGACCTGGGGTACGGTGTCATAGCTCTTTGTACCAGCCTTGAACACCATCAATTCGCTCTTGGTCGTGTTATACCTGAGCCCATGGGCCTCCGCATAGCACTCGCACACCTTTATTAACCTTTATAATGTGTCGGATCGATTCTCCCGGACGGTGGCATGCCCGACACACGTCAACCGTCCCGTCATAATTTATTTCCGGTAGTTGTTCGTTAACATAACTTCGTCCATAATCGCAAAGACAAAACCTTCAGTTTCCCCAAAGAGGTTACTGAATCGTAGCCAGGACACGGACGCTAGAAAATCTACATCGGGGCCATGAAGAGCCCGGTAGAAGCGCCCGGTAGAAGCGCCCGTGAAGCTCCTTGCCCTGCCATACCTCCCTGCGATCATTAGTGTCTAATACTACAGGCTTGCGCCAGTTCTCGTTAGCCAAGAAGAGCGGGGTAAGGCCCTTGTCCACTGAGACCACATCTCGGTGCATCCCCACGTCGGTTTCTAGGAACTATTCCCTGAGACTGCATACCTCACGATTGTGCAGGGTCTTAGCATTTAAGAAGCCACGACCCCCACTCTTCCGCGGGATATACAGTCTCATCATCGACGACCGTGGGTGATGCATCCGATTTGCGATCAGCAGTACGCGGACCCTCCTATCCAGGGCATCAAGTTCCGTCTGCGTCCATTTGAGTTTGCCGAAAGAATACATCAAAACCAGCATGACCCAACCGTTGAAGGCGCGCACCTTGTTTTCGCCTGACAAAAGACTGCTTAGCACCTTATTCAGGCGGCCAAAGAAACGTTCCCTCAACGATTGTTTCATGTCAGCAGTATTGATGCCTAATGCTTCCTACATACTCAAATACTTGTAGGTTTCTGTTGAAGAGAGGGATCTAAGGTGTACGGAATCCGAGAGTTGAGTTCCCACAGATTCCGTAATCTCCCTTCGCATTCCCATTCTAATGGCGCTACTGAAAGTTACAGTTATCTTCAGTAGCTTCATCAGTGGCAAATTGTTGGGGGCAAAGACTATCACCCTGGAATATACCGCGCTCGATCCTTATGGCTTCGCTGTTCCCCTGTATCTGTCGACATCCTGAATAGTGAAGGACCGTCCTCCATTGCCCCATACACGACTCAAGGAAGGCGTGTAGAGTTGCATCCATCTTGTACAACACCAGTACCCTCATGAGCCATGTATGCGTCACCGAGTCAAAGGCTTTCTTATAATCTAATCCAACATGGAGACAGATGCCTTCGGGAGCGGTGAACCTGTTGGCTAATGGCCATATCAATGAGGAGCAGCTTCTTAGTACCACGGGACCCGTTCCTACATACATTCTGAGAGGGAGGCATGATGGAATTACTCTCAATATGTTGGTTTATTTTAGCTCTCCAAATAGATGTTAGAACTTTATAGACCGTTTGTAAACAAGTGATTGGTCTATAATTTTTGGGTTCCGCAGTATTACCTGATTTATGGAGCAAGTGGGTAATGCCTGTCGTCAAGAACTAGGGCAGTGACCCTGACTCTAAGGCTGATTGAAACTGGGACGCCAAGCGAGCGTGCGATCTTTGAAACCATTTGATCCAGAAGTTGTGCAGTCAGTCCGGCCCTGGAGACTTCCAGTTAGGTAACGGACGAACTGCACGAGCTACGTCGTGGGGGCTGATGATTAATTATAATAAAAAAAACAAATTATAATAATTAATTAAAATTATTATAATTTGTTTTTCCAAGAAGTTGGATTTCGATACAAAAAAAAAAACAAATTGTATGGAATGTTACTTTTGAAAGGGCGATCACAGTGACAGCGCTTTGGAATATCTGCATAGACCGAGTCCTGCGTTTACCCTTTTGTTTCTTTTACTCTATATTCGGTAGGTTTTAATTGTGCCTCAAGGAGATGTCAGCAAATCGGAAGGGGTCCGAGAGGGCCGATGCCTGCCAGGGTTGCGGGACTGTTCGAAAGAGATACCGTAACCCTGGAACACAAAGGGCTATAAAGGAACATGGATGGCTTTTAATCAGTACAAGTCAGACACTCCCGTCCGCTCCGCCCAGAGCAGTAGGTCACTTGATGACTTCCTATCAGTAAAAAAAAGCGTTGTATTGATGATTTTTATGATTGTAACTCAATAAAGCCGTATTTTTTGTGGTCGCAAATCATATTTTCATCAAATTAAATCTTGACACAGAAAAAAAAGTAAGAATATTGGAATTTCCAAAAAAAAATGGAATAACTAATTTGAAAAAAATGGCAGTTTTGGGTTAACTTTGACCATAGAAACAAACCATTTAAATCTCCCGTATTTTTGTCGTTTATTCATTTTCATATCTTATTTTTTACATTTTTAAATATTCCTATATAAAATCAATACAAAAAAAAACATTTAAAAATATAAAAAATAGTAGCCCACCGGTATCGGGAATAGGGTCCAAGCTACCGGCGGTCAGGGCTCCAGAGAGAGGAACCTCCTAACAATACGAGCCGTGTCCAGGAGTACCGCTTTCTGAATCAAGCCCTTGATCCAGCTGCCTAACGAGAGCCTCATCAGATATTGGTCGAGGCTCTTGGCAATTAGTCCATTGGCTGATACGACTATCGGCACAATGATCGCTGAGTCAACAGGCCACATGTCGACAACCTCGCGAGCCAAGTCAATATACTTGATTTGTTTATCTTTCTCGGCCTTCACTGTTAAAGCCTCCTTGTTGTTTGTTCAGCTGCAGTGACATAATTACTTTTTATAAGTCGTGTCACTTGTCACCTTTCGTTTGTTCTCTAATATACGTTTTCTTTAATTATATTTTCTATTATTCTATTACAAAACCCTGAGTTTCGCTTGAGACGCTTCACCGCACATTCAGCACTCTGCTACAGGTTATGGGCTAGCGGAAAAAAAATGGAAACGAGCGAAAAAGTGGAAAATTTAAGTACAAAAGTACATATTACACCACTTCAAGGAAAGAGTAACTGGGATACATGGAAGTATAAAATATCCATCCTTCTAAGAAGCATACCCGATGCATTGGATATAGTCGACGGAAAATGTAAGAGACCCGTGTTGCCAGCAGGTGTAGGAGACGCAGAAGTTACTGCATTTAAAACGAAACTAGCGCGTTTTATACAGGCAGAAAACAATGCAATGATCCTGCTTTCAACAAATTTAAACGAAGATACCGTTAGAAAGGTAATGTCATTCACATGTCCTAGAGAAGTTTGGTTAGAACTACATCGGTTATTCGACGGAGATAATGAGAATCGAGCTTATAATCTTTGTTTAGAATTCTTCGGATTTAAGTTAAATCACTCTGATGATATGGTCACACATATTTGCAAATTGAAGACTCTCTGGTGTCAGATGAATAGAGAGATTGGTAAGGATGATCCTAATAAGAAACTACCAGAAATATTCCTCATTTGCAAAATTCTTGACACATTAGATCAGAAGTATTTCGAGTTTAAATCAAGTTGGTTGTTGTTAGCCAAAGAGCAGAGGACAGTAGAAGGTTTGACAAGTCACCTTTGCGCTCACGAGAAGTCACTTGAAAAGAAGAATGGTGAATCGAGTGAAGAGGTATTTGTGACGACACAGAATAGCACGATTCGTAAAGACAAGAAGAATAAGGATAAGCATATGAGATGCAATTACTGCCATGAGATGGGACATCGAGTAAGATCCTGCCAAAAGTGGATGAAAGATGGTCGCCCGCCAAAAGACAGTAAAGACAAGCCATCTTCAAGTCAAAGTGCGAATATGGCTATTATGAGCGTGGATATTATGGCATTTATACCGCAAGATAGAGAGTCATGGTACGTGGACAATGGAGCGACTAGCCACGTAACCAACAGGAGTGACCTATTCCAAATATTCCATGAGTTTCACGAGACCCAAGGAGTTACTACAGCGAATGGTAACATTGTTCAAGCAAAAGGCAAAGGAACAATTTATTTGGAAGCAGATGTCAAAGGAAAGATTGTGAACATAGCACTCACAGACGTTTGGTATGTGCCTGAGATCCAGAGAAATCTGTATTCAGTGCTAGCTATGCACGATAAACAGAAAAATAGCAAGTTCATCTCGACCCCGGAAACTTGCGAAGTAATTTTGAATGGGGAAGTATCAGTTGTTGGCAAACGTAATAACTGTGGAGGACTTTTTAAGTTGAAAGTTCGCAATGTCCTGCCACCAGTACCTGTACTTGCCAGTACTACAAGTGATTTGATGCAGCTGTATCATGAGAGATTAGCGCACCAAAACAAAAGGCACGTTAAGGAAGTTATTCAAAGAGAATTAGGATTGTCTCTTCCAATAAACAAAGAGTTGTGTGAAGCTTGTATCTACGGAAAGATGCATAGATTAAAGTTTGGCATACGAGAGAGATCTGCACAGCCAGGAGACATAATTCATACAGATGTTTGTGGTCCTTTCCCTATGAGTTTTACAAAATATCGTTACTATGTACTTTTTAAAGATGACTACTCCGGATACTGCATGGTTTATTGCATTAGAAACAAAAGCGACGTCAAAGACAAATTGAGAATAATGCTACAAGAAGCAACGGTCGCAGGACATGTAATCAAAACGTTGTTGAGTGATAACGGAACCGAGTTTGACAATAAAGAAGTTAAAGATATTTTAAATCAAAAAGGAATTAAACAACGTCTTGTTATGCCGTACACGCCAGAGCAGAATGGTTGTAGCGAGCGCCAAAACAGGACTTTAGTAGAAACCGCAAGAACATTAATGAATGCTCAGAGAGAACTGCCAAAAGCATTATGGGCAGAACTAATAATGACAGCTGTGTATATTTTAAACCGAACAGGCGCAACTAGAGAGAAGGACAAGTCACCCTATGAATTATGGTTTGGGAAGAAGCCCAACATAAAGCATCTTAGAATAATTGGAAGCACGTGTTACGCTCATGTTCCGAAACAAAAACGTAAGAAGTTAGATAAGAAAGCAACTAAAGGCATTCTCATAGGATACGACAATGATGACGGTTATCGTATCTGGTATGAAACACAGCATAAAGTTGATAATCTAATCCGATCTAGAGATGTTGTCTTCGAAGAGACACCTATTCCAGGGGTTGAAGTTAAAGTTAAAACTTCAGGAGAAATTGCTAAATGTGACCCAAAACCAATTGAGAAAGATTGGACCGTATCATATCACGCATTTCCTGAAGAAATTATTCAAGAAGAGCATTCGCAAATCGCTAATCCCTTGAATCGGGAAGTCCAATCAGAACAGAGATCTATTCTATTAGAGGGAGAATTAGAAGATAGACATTCAATGAGACCTATTGAGACAGCAATAGAGGCATATGAATCAAATGAACAATGACAGTCAGTCCAATTAGAGGGAGTAAATGAAGGAGAGTTTATTGAAAACGAAACCACATTTTCAGATAGTGAAACTGAAGAAGAATTCGTAGATGCTGTTCCTACCTATATGGAGACTCCGATGAATTTAGCGGGAGACGTTTCTCTACCGGACGTTCCAAGATATAATCTCAGGGACAGAAGTACTCTACGACCTCCACGTAAATTGGATGACTATAGTTTATTCCTAGTCGATACTGAAAAAGAACCTTCGACGTATAAGGAAGCAGTATCAAGTGGAAAAAGTAAAGATAGATGGTTAGAAGCCATGAAAAGTGAAATCGATTCTTTGCGAAGATTAAAAGTATGGGACTTGCAGAATCTACCGAGCAATCGAAAAGCTCTTCCATGTAAATGGGTTTTTAAAGTCAAAAACAAACCTGACGGTACAATAGAAAAGTTTAAAGCTCGACTGGTTGTAAAAGGGTTTAAGCAGAAGAAGGGCTTTGACTACAACGAAACCTTTAGCCCAGTAGCGAGGTTAGCAACTATACGATCTTTGCTCAGCGTTGCAGCAAGAGAGAAACTTCATCTTATTCAGTTTGATGTTGCAACAGCCTTCCTAAACGGAAATTTGACTGAAGAGATTTACATGCAGCAGCCAGAAGGCTTTGAAGATGGAACATCCAGAGTATGTCGTCTAAAGAAAAGCCTTTATGGTTTGAAGCAGGCACCGCGCTGCTGGAACTACTGTTTTGCAGAAACACTTGAATCTTTAGGCTTCAAGACAAGCGACGCTGATCCATGCTTATATACAAAATTTGTAGGAGATAAGAAAATCTTAATAGCACTCTACGTTGATGATGGTTTGGTTGCAGCGAGTAACGAAAACCTTGCAAATAGTTTCATCTCTGAACTAAAACAGATTTTGATGATTACTAGCAAACCAGCTTCATTCTATCTTGGGTTGGAGATAGAACAAATGAAGGACGGCTCGATTTTCATAAAGCAGGAAGCTTACGCAAATAAGGTTTTGGAGAGGTTCAATATGAAAGACTGTAATCCAGTATGGACTCCTTTACAGAAAGAAGGAATTATCGAAGAAGGGAAAGCTGACAAAGAGTCACAGTCATTTCCCTATAGAGAAGCAGTAGGCTCGCTCGCTTACTTGATGGTGGGCACTCGTCCTGATTTGGCGTATGCTGTAGGAATGGCTTCGAGGAGCTTAGAAAATCCAACTTCTAGCGACTGGCGTATGGTTAAGCGGATAATGAGATATTTGAAAGGAACATTATCAAGAGGAATAATGTATGTTCATGATGCAAATTCTCCTAACCAAATAAAAGCCTACAGTGATGCTGATCATGCTGGATGCTTGAAAACAGGACGTTCTACGACTGGAGTATTATGTTTGTTTTCAAGAGGAGCTATCTCCTGGATGAGCCAACGACAACCTTCAGTCGCCATTAGCACTACAGAAGCTGAGCTTGTGGCAGCAAGTGAAGCTGCAAGGGAATTAATTTGGCTAAAGAGACTGTTCAAAGACTTGAATGACCAAAAAGAAATTCCAGTTTTGTTTGTGGACAACGAAGCAGCGGTGAAACTAGCACATAATCCAGAGTTTCATCGTCGCACCAAGCACATTCGTGTGAGGCACTTCTTCGTGAGGGAGCTTGTGCTTCAAAACGACATCGTGGTTGAGAGGACTAGCTCTGCTACCCAGTTAGCAGACCTCCTAACTAAGGCCCTGCCCAGACCCAGATTGCAGGAACTAGCTCAGAACTTGGGTCTGAAGGATAAATTCAAACGGCCGACTAGCAGCTGAGGGAAAGTGTTAAAGCCTCCTTGTTGTTTGTTCAGCTGCAGTGACATAATTACTTTTTATAAGTCGTGTCACTTGTCACCTTTCGTTTGTTCTCTAATATACGTTTTCTTTAATTATATTTTCTATTATTCTATTACAAAACCCTGAGTTTCGCTTGAGACGCTTCACCGCACATTCAGCACTCTGCTACATTCACGAATCTCCCGTATTATTATTATACTCTTAGATTTAAATTCTAAGAAGTATGGACCCAAGACGCACCGTTTCCGAATTATGGGCCTCCGAATTTTATTTATTTTTTATAAAACGATCTATATTTCCAAAATGGTAGCTCAGATGAAAATCTTTTCTGGAAAGAAACTGTTTGTGTTTGTGAAAGTGCAAAAAAACCGTAGCGCCCCTAAGGCTACACTACAACCGAGTTTGTACAACTCAGTGTATGAAACTTTGCATCACGGTCTACCAAGCACCTCATTTATATATATATTAGTCTATGCCAAGCACATCTGCTACGATATATAGTTATCTGTGAATTTGATGCACATAGAAAAGAAAAAAAAAACATCTGTCATGTCAAGTCATTTGCAGTCATTTGATCAATGTTAGAAAAATTGAAAGAAACATTATTTTAATTGTAGATTCCACAAAGCAATGGCTAGTATAGAACTAGATATATGGCGAGGCGAATGGGGACTCGCTTCGATTGATTTAGAATGTCTGAAAGTCTTAGTAAGAGCTTTTCTTCATAACCTATAACCCGAAACTGCCGGTTTATTTTTTGGTATTTATTCATTATTGCATTGTTCGCAGACTTATATGAAATTTATTGGTGTGCCTGTACGAGTTCGAGAAGCGAACAATCCATTTTTTACACCCAAAGGGAGGCTCCCTGTCATGAAGGACGGTCGCAAGCTACTTTCAAATTTCGAGGAAGTTGTTGAACATTTAAAGTCCTTGGTATACATAGTTCTTGTTTATCTTCTTTACTGTTTCATTACGCTTTTTATTTACAATAACCGATTTATTTGATTGCTACGTTATAATGCAATTTAATCAATTCAAAGTAAAATTACATCATGTTTACATATTACCAAAGTAAGTAAGGTAACCTATTGTTTTCATTTAATGCCAATTGATTTATCAATATCATTGTCTTACAGCATTTCAGCACAGATGTACACTTAAACACAAAGCAGGCAGCAGAAGCCAGTGCATTTACTCAATACTTACGAGAGAAACTGTACCCAGCTTATCAGTATGCATGGTGGGTTGACGAAAAGAACTATTGTGATCTAACAAGACCAACATATGCTAAAGCACTATGTATTCCATTCAACTTTTACTACCCATCACATTATCAGAATGCAGCCAAAGAGATGATTGATGCTTTATATGGGGAACACACAGATTTAAGGGAAATTGAAAAAACTGTAAGTATCGAAGAGAGAAGAATGATATTCAGAATATTATGAATTTGTAAAAGTTTTCAGTATTTTTTTTTTTTTTTTTGTTAAATAATCTGCAATCAGTCGCAAGACTATAAGCAGGTTAGTTGTGTGAAAATGACGTTAAGGCGAGAAGACCAGTGTCTTGTCTGCCTTTTCAGAACACATCCTTCCTTTTCAGTCTTTTCGTCGTAAGAGAAGGATTTAAGAGGTCATAGGCCAAGGCATTTGGATGAGTCAATAGCCTTTCAGCATATTTCTTCTTGAAGTTGTCGATTTCGGACTGAACAGTCGGAACATTAAGATATTCGTGGATCTCATCATTTCTGGAGAACCACGGGGCACTGGTAATCGTACGCAGGATGTTGTTTTGAACTCGTTGTATGCACATAATGTTACTCTTGCTGGCAGAGCCCCACAGTGGGATTCCGTAGGTCCAGATAGGTTTCAGGACGCTGTTGTAAATCAGTAGCTTGTTATCGACAGACAGGACAGAGTTTCTACCCATAAGCCAGTATAAGCTTCGGACCTTATGGTTAATTTCATCTCGTTTCTTCTTGATGTGGTGGGTCCAAGTGAGCCTTCTGTCTAGGTTAAAGCCAAGGTATTTAATATGCTCGCTATCCGGCAGTACATCATTGCCAAATTTGACAGGCGGGCAGTTTCCCCTTCTCAAGGTGAACGTGATGTGGTTTGATTTTTGAGTACTTGCTCGGATGCGCCACTTTCTCATCCATGCATGAGTCTCATCAAGTAGGTGTTGGAGCTTGTTACTAGCCACTATTGGGCAACCATCACTAGCGAGATAGGCTACATCATCCGCGTATGTCGCTACTGTTACGTCTCCAGTTACCGGCAAGTCAGAGGTAAATATATTATATAACACAGGGCCCAGAACGGAACCCTGCGGAACACCGGCATTAATTTGTCGAAGTGTGGATCTAGCATCTCTCTGTTTCACTTGAAAACGCCTGTCTTCAAGGTAAGACTTGATAATTGGGTAAAAAGAATGTGGAAGCTTGTCCTTCACCTTGCACAGTAGCCCTTTGTGCCAGACTCTGTCGAAGGCTTGTTGGACATCTAGGAATGCCGCCGAACAATAAAATTTCATTTCAAAGGAGCGTCTGATCTCCTGATGGACCCGGTGCATTTGCTCTATTGTAGAGTGCTTTTTCCGAAACCCGAATTGGTGCGCTGGGATAATGTCACAGTGGTCCATATGTTCTTTTAGGCGGGTTAAAAAGATCTTCTCCCATAATTTCGACAGAACTGGTGTGAGGCTAATAGGACGATATGACGAAGGTTCATAGGGAGATTTGCCAGATTTATGAATCATAAGGATTTCCGACACTTTCCATATTTGAGGAAAATATGACAGTCTTAGTGTTGCATTGAAGAGAGAGGCAAGAAAGGTTATGCACTTTCTAGGCAGGTTCTTCAGAACGACGGGAGTGATTAAATCGAAGCCAGGAGCCTTGTTGGAATTTAGTCGTTTAATTTCACATGCGATTTCCTTTGGCGATGTGGGTTTCAGAGGCAGGCAGAGCTGAAGATCCTGACTGAGTATGTCATCGACGTCAGGTTCATCACTGCCATTGTTCGGCCTGAATACGTTCTCCAGATGATTTGCAAATACTTCCGCTTTCTCAGCGTCCGTTCGCGCCCAAGAGTTTGAGGATTTGAGGGGATGTAGATGTTCTTGCGGCTTTCTGTTGGTTTTAGTAGCTTTCCAAAGTGACATTTCACCCTTTCCCAGAGGCGACATTCCTTCCAGAGTACTTCGGAATGCAGAGTTTGTTGATCCTACCAATAGCAACTTCAGTTGTTTTGCAGCCTTGTTGAAGGCTTTTTTGTCCGCAGAATGGTGAGATTGGTGCCAAGCTCTTCGCAGTCGTCTTTTTTCTACGAGTTTTGTTTTGATCTCTGCAGACTGAGGAGTCATCATTGGAGAACGAGTTAAGTAAGGTGAGTTTTTCCATGCAGCCACTTGGATTAGGTTTGTGAGGGACTCGCAGGCATTGTCGACATCTTCAGGAGTCTTCATAGGAGTATTTAGTTGAATATTTTCATCCAAGAAGCTGCGAAAACCCTGCCAGTCAGTTTTTCGATTTGTTAAGGCATCAGATGGCTCAGAATAAATTGCTGAGGTGCTCAGGGTAAGGATTACCGGCGTATGGTCTGAAGATCCATCAAGGCTTGATTCTACAGAGGAGTAAAGATGACTGATTCCTCTGGTTACAAAGAAGTCTAACAGGTCTGGAGATTTGTTACGATCCGTTGGCCAGCTCGTCGGTTCTCCAGTAGATATTGGAGTAAGATGGTGAGTATCCAGACAGCTTTTGAGTGATCGGCCTCTCGGTAGGGAAATGCGAGAGCCCCAGTATGTGTGCTTTGCATTCCAGTCCCCTCCAGATATAAATTTGTTTCCAAGTTGGGAAAAGTAGTTTTCAAACATTTGCGGAGTGATTATGTGTTTAGGTGGGCAGTAAACAGCGGAAAATGTAATGGGGCCCGTTCGGTCGTCCAATCTGATAGTAGTAGCCTGTAAATGCCGTGTGGCGTAGTTCTCCAGCACAGTGTGCTTAAGGTTTGATTTTATGACTGTTGCAGTACCCGCATGAGCTTTGCCGTCATCAGGATGAGGAGTGAAGTAAACGTTAAAACCTTTCATTCGGTAAGAACTATTTTTGGAGGCATGAGACTCGGAAATCAGAACTATGTCAAGTTTATTACTATTAATCATTGCCTCAAGCTCATGTATGTTCGCTCGTAGTCCGTTGATGTTCCAGGTTGCAATGCGTAGGGGAACTATGAATGCAATTTAGAGACGACAGAGGTCAATAGGTTCAGGAGTGTTCCTATCTGTTGAATGAGTTGGTCAATTTTTTCAGATTGTTTTATTAAAATTTCTTCAATGCGACTATGTTGATAGTTGTTATCAGGTTCTAAGTTGGTGTCGGTGGCGTTGCGTCTATTGGCTGTTACGTCAGAGTAGCTACTTTTGTCTCTAAGTTGAGTGGAACTAGGTGCTATTAAGCTCTTGTTGGGATGGGCTTGTGTTGTATTCACATCATTTTTCTTAGAGTATACGGGAGGAGGATTGATTTTAGTCCGATTTGACTTTCTGGACGATATTTCCAAGTAGACCTGGCAGCCTTTGTAGTTAGCTGGGTGGTCGCACGAGCACAGAGCACACTTAGCTGGAGTGTTGCGATCCTTCTTTGGGCAATCTACAGTTTTGTGTCCTTCCCCGCATTTAACGCACCTGTAAGGCCTCATGCAGTTATTCTTGGAATGCCCATATTGCTGGCAACGCTGGCATTGGACAATTGTTGTCGATTTCCGAGGATCCTCTATTGAAACCCGCTGGTGGTAAATATATTCTATGTCTTTAACTGCTTTATTATTTTCGCTTGGTTCTAAGTTGACAAAGAATGTAAAAGACGGAGTTTTATCTGGACCATAACGTGCATTAATAATTTGCCCACGAACTTTGTTGCCTGAAGATTCTATCGCATCGATTATTTCACTGTGGGGTGTCGAAAAGTGCAGCTTTTTTATAACTATGCGATAAGCCTTCTTTTCTTTTGGCGTGAAGGTGTGACCTATCAAGCCTTTTGCCCTTATTGTTGATATGACATCCTTATAAGTTTCTGAGCAATCTACAAGGACACGGAGCAAGTTTCTGTTAACTAGTCTTATTTTGAATAGTTTGGGGTCACATACCGATTCTATCAGTTTTGAGAGCTCATTGACGTCTTCTATTCCATAAAGGACAATAGGAGGAGGTTTATTCGATTTTAAAGTTGGTAAGTCATTATTTTGACTTTCAGGTTGATCTAACGGTAGGGTTGTAAACCTGTTTGATACTGCCACGGGAGTGGAGTTAGGTGGAGAATCGCTTGTTCTTTTACGTTTGTTCGTGTTTGGCACCCGCTGCCAGGGTGGTGGTGATTGCTGATTGGATAGACTGTCAGTTAGATCCACAATGTTATCTGATTTTGGTTCCGTTTGGTTGGCATTAAATTTCGACATATCGCTTAGAGACGCTGAGCGTGGTCTGTTAAAAAGTGCTGGATGAAAGACTTGTTGAGTAAGGGTTTTTTGAGTTGTTTTGGTTGAAGTGTTTTGATAGGGTTCATTCATATTTGTTCCCACGAGTAGGGTCGACTAAAACGGTCGCTTACAGGGTGACGCCCATCCCCATAAGAAGGCGCAGTTCAACGATGTTAGCCTGTCACACCGAGGTTGGTGCTAGAAGCTGGAGTCCCTCCAGCCATTCGTCCTGTCGGCGCAGTCCTCACCTTAGGATTGGGGTAATTATTTTATTGAGGTTTTCATCCTCGTGGTCCAGGCGATGAAGCCAAGGCCCCCAGCCTCACGAGTCGAACCCGTGAGGACCGGGTTGTTGCGGTCATTTCCTACCGTCAACAGGACAAACTTGTTAGGCTTGTTGGTTCAGGTTATTCTTCCCGCCGCCCGAAACTCGGCGTTGTTACTCATTTAGCACCACCCAGGGGACACGTGTAGGGTGGGACTTGATGGACAAGATGGGATGACCTACGGACGCGAGTAACTTTTGTCCCCCAAGTAACTTTTGTCCCCCAAAAGTCAGTATTTTATAGTCTTCTGGTATCTTAAAACGAAAGTTACTAAATTTAAATTATTTTTATAAATAACAACTTAACACGAAAGTTGCTAAATGACAGAAAATAGAAACTAATAAAAAGATTTTTTTTTGTAAGCAGTATTGTGATTATAAATATGCCTGAGCAGTGATAGACTTTGTGTTGGCTTAGTAACGCAAATAATATTTATGTGAACCTTCATAATTTTGTTTTACCATTATTTCAGATATACAATGAAGCAGAAAAATGCCTTAAAACTCTATCGGACAGACTAGGTGAAAGTGAATATTTCTTTGGAAACCGGCCTTCCTCGTTTGATGCAACAGTGTTTGCATACCTTGCACCATTGATAAAGGCACCATTCCCCAACTCCACTCTGTCTAATCACGTGAAAGGCATAGCAAACCTCGCCAGATTTGTTGCTAGGATCAACCAGAAGAATTTTAGACATGTTACAGATGGTAAGTCTTTTATTAAATCTTCTCGTAAGACATAAAATAAAAAGTGCTCTAGAACGAAATAAATAATGCTTTATGTGTTCAGTTCTTTATATACTGTATTTTAAAATTGTTTATTCTTATCAATATGCATTTATTTTAGATAGAATACTCAATGTTCACCTTAAAAATCATATAAATATTAAAATCTTACATAGGGCGACACTATACTTTTTTGTAATAATGTCTTCTATAACAAATTTACAGAATATAACAGACTGAACTCCAAGAAGCAATCAACGGGCACACAATCCGAGCGGGAAGCCGCCAACTTTCCCAACCAGACGCGCAACAAGATCCTTGCTGCCCTCTTTGCAGCAGTGGCCATGACCGGCTATGCCGTCGCTAATGGAATGTTCCAGGTCAGTAAGGAAAATTTAGCAACCGCTATTGGAGTACCCAAGCATCTTTATACATATGAATATATCTAAACTTAAGAATATTTCCTACTCTCTCTTTTGGAATGGTTTTCTTTTCTTTGGCTGCAAATTCTGAGCGGATTTTGGTTGAGTGTGATGTTTAAGTATGACGATGGCACGTTAGACGCCTTACTTAATTAGAGAAAGCAGCTCTAGTTTCACCGCAACGTTTTTGTTGCGACGTAAGAACTGCTACGCCGCTTTGAATTTGTGGCCTTAGAATATGCTTTGCTAAATGTGCATGTTGTTTTTACACCTTATAATTCACACTGTAAATGTAAACAATCTCGAATCAATTTCAAGAGACAGAAATAACTAAAAATTGAAAAAGTTAAAAGACTGATTCTGATTGACCGATTGAAATTCGTCAGTTGTTTACATTATTGAAAAACTGAAAAAAGTATGGCGTAGCTGCTTGTCTCAAGTTGTTTTCTTATTCATTCTCACAACATATCATTTTGTTTGTTCAGGACTTCAAAGAGTTTGAAAATACGCGAGAATACAACGACATGTTTGAGAATGATGAAGACGACAACTAACGCTGGCTGAAGTTTGGGAACGCCTCGCCCGGCGCCGACGTGGTCCACGATCGGCCAGCTGCCGCCAACATTGTCTACACACTGGCCACTGTTCCGTCGCTTCTGTATTGCCTCCGATCTGAATACAAGATAAATCGGCAGGAAGTACGTATATGACTCGCATGCATGGTTTGCAGCGTTAATTTGGAGTACTGCGGCTGTTTCGTATTAAGATCGGACGCGATACTCTCAATATTTAAATTTTCTGTTTTTGTTATTGCAATAAGTTACAAAAGTTGAAGCTGCAAGTCGTAGAATTATTCTCACAGTGTTGGCGGTTCGACAATAAATTATATGCGTGTGGCCACGTCCGCAGTACGTAGCTTCATCCCTTATACCAATATACTTTGGCTAGTCTAGCGATAGTCGTGGCTTTTAGTGACTTGTAGAGACTGTTATGTTCCTTTTTTATCAACGAAACGTAGTAACAAATATTGTTATGACAAAATACTAATGAATTATTATGGAATGAAAGATTTTATGCCATTAAGCTGCAGTTACAGAACATGGCAATATTTAGGCTGCATTCACATCAGAGACGGGTGAGGATGACGTGAAACGAGAGATGTGCGTAAATCTAACCAATCACATAGCTGTGTAAAAGAAATAATTTTAATTGGCTAGTTTCACACATCCCTCTCTGCACATCCTCGTACATCTTCTTGGTGGAAAAGCACCCTTATAATAAAGTCACTATTTTCCACTGGAGGTCTCAAATAATATGTTTATTAAACATATCCGCTGCATTTAGTATTCGGTTTTTAAGATGATGTATTTTATTAAATAAATATTATGTATGTCTCGATGTTTGGTTGTTGCCATTATACATTGTATGAAACGACATATTTTCAGTTCTTTTCAAAAATGTTTGATCTTTAATTGTCAGTAGATATTGAATAAATGATAATACAATTATAATTATAATATTATATATATATAGAGTTTATTTTACTATGTTTCTTACCGACAAAATGTATCTTATAAATTAATGTTTTATTTGTATATAAGTTGTAGGCGCATCCAAACATTCGAGGCAATGATTTAACTTCGTACACGTACACAGGTAGAGATTTTGGTTTGTGAATGAGAATTTATTTGTTGGTTGTTATAACTTATTCCGTCAAGCGGGAATAAAATGCGGTTCGTTGATGTTGCATGTTTTATTTTTGTAATTTTATTTTTTTACGTATTTGGTAAGCTCGCCCTCCGCGGTTCTGTATGGTGTC
The DNA here is from genome assembly GCA_949152445.1 of Cerastis rubricosa. Lineage (NCBI taxonomy): Eukaryota > Metazoa > Arthropoda > Insecta > Lepidoptera > Noctuidae > Cerastis > Cerastis rubricosa. The sequence continues at coordinate 2,342,108 of OX424541.1, forward strand.
GGACGTAAAGAATAGCACCATCCCATATCTTCCCGTGGGTGTCGTAAGAGGCGACTAAGGGAGTTGCCAGAGAATGGGCAGCAGCGTTCTCTGTGCTTTTTTTTTTAACAACCGTACTGCGATCGCCAACCCGCCTGCCAAGCGTGGCGATTATGGCAAAACCCCCCCTTCTTGGGGGAGGCCTATGTCCAGCAGTGGACGTCTTTCGGGCTGTAATGATGATAATGATGAAGCTCGCCCTCCACTACATGAGACTTAAGAGCGTTTATACCCTACGGCATTTCATACAAACTTTCAAGTCGTTATTTTCCGAAATGACTGAACAGATTTTAATGAAACTTCCTACGCATAAGCAGTATACATAGGTCTAAAAAGTTACTAAAAAACATTTAGGAAAAATAATGTTACAGCTAAATTAGACCGATTTTTAATTATCTATAGAAACAGAAATTTCCAATTATCTTCATTTTGAAAAGACATTTCGAAAATGTTTTTTAGTAACTTTTTAGACCTATGTATACTGCTTATGCGTAGGAAGTTTCATTGAAATCTATTCAGTCATTTCGGAAAATAACGACTTGAAAGTTTGTATGAAATGCCGTAGGGTATAAACGCTCTTAAATCATAACTGGCGCAATGTGTGTGTACTATTAGGTACACCTCTACCTAACCCTTCCGGGGTTACAAGTGTGATGTTATGTTCTCGGAGTCAGTCGCAGTCGGAGATTTGGTTGGGAGTTACCTAGATAAACTAACGGTCGAACCTCCGAAAATATATATCATTACTACTCGACCAAGCTAAGTTTGCACCTCGCGTCGATTATGTCACACTGACGCTTAGGTACGGTCTGCAAAAAAGGATTCGCTATGACTATAAAAAAGTAAACAAATGTTAGTTTGTTAGAAACTTTGCATTTATTGTTTTTAGCATTATATTATACAAAGGTACATTAACATATACATAAAAAAATGGCGAGGTGCAAACTTAGCTTGGTCGAGTCTTAATGATATATAATAGGTCTTTACCTATGAAATTGCCGTATTGCAGTACAGACTTTTTCAAACAAAAAAAAGTTTTGATTGGCTATGAGTTCTAAATTCAAATTAATTTTGTTTTAAAAATATGACATTCTATTTACAAAATCAGTCTTTTGTTTATTGATTAGCGTTGTATTTTCATTACATTTCAACATTTTTCCTCATAATGGATACTTTGAAATTTCGTGTAATTATGGAATATGAGTTCCGTCGTGGCACCAACGCGGCACAAACGACCCGTAACATCAACGACGTTTACGGAGAGAACTGTAGGTACAAACGAACGCACAACCCGTTATTGGTTTGCTCGGTTCCGTTCTGGGAATTTTGACTTGAAAAATGAACCTCGTGGTCGTCCGGAAACTTTGGTCAACAATGATGAATTAAAAGTGATTGTTGAAGCTGATGAAACTCAATCTACAGCTGAGCTGGCAGCAGCTTTTGATGTTAGCATTAAAACAATATTGGTCCATTTGCGACAGATTGGCAAGATAAAAAAGCTTGATAGATGGGTGCCCCACGAACTTAACGATCGCCAGCGCAACGTACGCGTCGAGACTTGCCTTGCGCTGCTTAACAGGCACAGAAATGAAGGAATTTTGAACCAAATTGTTACGTGCGACGAAAAATGGATTCTTTTTGACAATCGAAAGCGCTCAGCAAGTTGGTTAGATCCTGGTTCGGTACCAAAGCAATGTGCAAAACGAAAAATGACCCCTAGAAAGGTGATGGTCACAGTTTGGTGGTCTAGTGCTGGTGTGATTCATCATAGCTTTTTACAAAACGGCGAGAGCATTACTGCAGATGTGTACATTGAAGAACTGCCCACAATGATGGCGAAACTCGCACGTCTGCAACCAGCTTTGGTCAATCGGTCGTCTCCACTGCTACTTCACCACAACGCGCGGCCCCATACTGCACAACAGACCGTCTCTAAGCTGCATGAGTTGGGTTTGGAAGCTCTCCCTCATCCGCCATACTCACCAGATCTTGCGCCTTCCGACTATTACTTTTTCCAAAATTTGACCAACTTTTTAGCGGGAAAAAAATTCAATTCCCGAGAGGCAGTACAAAACGCCTTTGAAGAGTTTGTTGTCTCCCGTCCAGCTGATTTTTTCAAGAAGGGCATCCATAAACTGCCACAGCGTTGGCAAAGATGCATTGATTGCAGGGGTGATTACTTTGAATAAAAGAAATAAATAAGTTCGAAAAAAAAAATACTTTAACTTTTTTCAAACAAAACGGCAATTTCATAGGTAAAGACCTAATATTTTCGGAGGTTCGACCGTTAGTATAAAACCTGTTCCCTGATAGATGAACTTGAGCATTGAAGGGTAAAAATCAGATAAGTTCCAATGTGTTCTCTGAAGTCGTTCCAAATACTGTGGGGTAGTTGCGTAACACATTACAATGCCTTTCATTGCGTTCTTTGTGCTTTGGAATAGTTTTTTCCAGTTTGGGAAGCAATGGATTAGGAATTTCCTTCAAAATCCTTTAGATTGTAATTGAAAATGTGTTACGCAATGGAGCAGCTGAAGTCAGCGCAATGCTTGTTTTCTATTTCTATCAATTTTTATTTTCTTCATATAGGAAGGATGGATGCCTTGCAGGAAAAGTACATGTTGATATTTTTACTTATACCTACGACGTCTCCTACGTACGCGTACGCGTTGTGTGCGAATGTGCGAACGAATGTTCCCATTCATCTCTGAAATGTTTGACCGATTTATTTACTGTAAAGGGTTTCCTAAATTCAACAGCGCTGGACATCGTGGAGCTGGCAGAGAACGATGCTGATCAACCGGTTCCGGATCGCCAAGCAGCACTTCGACAGAATTACTAAATTAAAAGCTGCTCAAAAAGGCGATGACTCCAAACCGGCTTAGTATTCTAACTAGACGTTAAATTACCGGGGTTTTAGAATGATGTAGGTACTTACTTGGTAAACGTTTTTACGTCCGCATCCCTTCCACACATAAATTGGGATCTTTTATCAGGGATCGGAGACGAGTCTGCAAATTTTACATGATTATTGCAGTACTTGCTATATTCCTCCTATAAAACCAAAATGATCACACCCATTCCATCAACATTAGAATAATTGCTGACTGTGGCAACTAAGTTCGAATTTGTTAAACAATGTTAATTCTAACTGCCCGCGACGCTAAATTGCAGTGGTGTAAGTAAACTGCTGTTTCATACGAAATTGTATGAATGTCTATAAACATGATTTTATTAACAACTCCAAAAACCAGAAGGGCATACTATATACCGGGTAATAATAGATTTATGTGGTACGGTAAAATGGGGTGAATAGGGATCGAGGGGTGAATGGGAACAAAACTTTGAAAGACATTTTCACGTTATTCAAATATTATTGATAGCTTAAAAATACTCGATTGTTTATTAAATTAAAACAGAAATGATCCCAATAGCTTTTTAGTAACAATTTATTTGTATTCTACGAGAAAATCCCTTTCAAAGTGTTGTCCCTATTCACCCCTCGATTCCTAATCACCCCATTTTACGGTACGTACAAAGTTACTTTTAAATGTGTTAGTGTGTTAAAAATGTGTCGTGCTATGTGACTGTCGTGTGTGTGTCGTGAATTTGTGGCAACTATTATGTGTAGATATATGTATATGAGGCAAATAGCGTAGTACAGATGTTATAATTAACGTAACAAAAAGGCCGCCCAATATTGTGTTTGTTTACAAATGAAATTATTTAATATCTTGATTTTACTAATAGTTATATTTTGTATGTTACCAAAGAAAGTATAAAATTTTATTGACTGCTATTCTAAAAGACTTCCTTGTATAAGATTTTAAAAAGATAACCTTTACAATATTTCGAAGTGTTGTGCTGTTGGAAAAATAAGTGTTTTTAAAATAAATCTGTATGGTGTCGGACGTAAATAACAGCACCATCCCATATCTTCCCGTGGGTGTCGTAAGAGGCGACAAAGAGACTTGCCAGAGAATGGGCAGCAGCGTTCTCTGTGCTTTTGTAACAACCGTACTGCGATCGCCAACCCGCCTGCCAAGCGTGGCGATTATGGCAAAACCCCCCTTATGTCAATGTGGCGTTGGGGGAGGCCTATGTCCAGCAGTGGACTTCTTTCGGCTAAAATGATGATGATGATGTTTAAAATAAAACAAATATTTCGCGTAACTCCTTTATTTCTCACATTTGAACATTGTGTAACAGGTACACTTACAATTTGGTACGAATCATTTCAACATACGATTTGGACTGCACTGGGCTACGTGATATCTATTAGTATACTGATTATTTTTGACACAGTTTAAAACACGGTTAGAAAACGAGATGGCACAAATTTCCGGTGTAGCCAGAGACAGAGCTTATAATAAAAAAAATGACGTCAAAAATGTTGAATCGTAAATGGAAGTAATTGCAGTCTTATATTAAAACTACGGGCTACGTGTCCAAAGTCACTATTTGAAATAACACTGTTAAAAATCGACTAAACTAAAATGTAACATGCATCCCATCTCTTTAGTACAAAAGTTCCGCCCGTGCGACGATGACAGTGCAAACGACGTAGGTAAGCGTCGGCTACTAAACAGTTTTTAACAGTTCGTAAATTTATAAATTACAGAAACATTCGCTTCTATACGATAAAGTTTTATTATACTTACAATGTTACAACAATACTGCTTGTTTGATCCAACTTCATCAAGTTGGTTGAGGCCGAGGTCCCACTGAAATGTTTGCGACGGACTTCTGACCGCTTAACTTTCTTACATGAATAATTCACACTGCGCTTACTGTTCGCAAGTTATTTACAGTGTGGCCACGGCCTAACATGCAGTTAATATTTCAATAAGGTAACAAATGTGATGTCGGTTGTTTTGCAAAATATCAAAATTAATCAGCGAATTCGTTTGTATACAGTATGTACATAATTATTATGTGTAATCTATAATCCGTGAATAAGTAGTTCGTCTTATGTTAGTCAGTCCTTTCTGACTTTATAGAGTCTCTATGTTGATTCACAGGTCACTTTAGCTTTGAAGTTTCGACAGTCCCCGCGTATAGTATCGAAAGTGCCAACTTTACTGCATTTAGCATTATGCACTTTCGAATACTGAGGCTCAATCAGTTTGCTATACCCATTACATCTGAAAAAATCCTCCATTTTTTTTTTTTTGACCTTGTGTTTTAAATTGGGACTATTTTTATATAGCAGCCAGAGCTGAAAGGACTCGAGGCTATTAAAGTTAAAAAGAATCCGACTCGGTTATAAAGGTTTGAAACCTTAATCGAGTCCTTAAACCCTGAACCCATAAGAGTCTTCGAGACATGACTCGAGGTTTAATTTTAGACTCGTCGTTTTAAAGATACGCAGCGAAAAGCTTCGAACGCTTTTGAAAACAACTCAGTTCATGAGTCTTGCGAGTCGCCAGTCCTTAGACGTACGGGTAAGTACGCTTTCGCGCACAACATGTTATTATGTTGTGAGCTGAAGTTGTTTTATCGGCATGTTAAAATACTTTGTTAAACAACTCGAGTTCTTTACTTAAAAGACTCGCGAATAAGCCTTGAATCTCTTAGTAAAGAACTGTATTCGTTTTTTTGGGTCGAGTCTTTTCTAATGACTCGAGCTCTTCTACATTGGTGACAAGGCTCAAGTCGTATTTTACGAGTCGAGTCTTCAAAATGGAGGAAAGTCTTAACTATAAAGATTTTAAAAGCCTCGAGTCCTTTCATGACTGACAGCACCATAACATATTTCATCTAGCAGTCATTATAATCTCGTTAAGAAAGGAAACATCGCATAGACTTGTACTGTTAAAAAGATAAGTGAATACATTGTATTCAACCGACTTACTATACCAAAACTAAGTTAGTATGATGGACATTCATAAGTATACATTCTAACATTAACATAATTATCAGTTCGATACTACAGCTGAACGAATTTTACATAAAATGAATTAAAATTACAATATTATAAGGAAATAAATATTAAAATAATAACAAAGTACTTAAGTAAGCGTTGAAGCTGCCATATTTACAACATAATCATTCAATTATTTATTTATTATATAAGTTAGATTTGGTTTTGTGTACAGTCACAATCACCAATATGTTTACACGTACCAAAGTTCAAAAGCGATTTTCTCGTGAAATATCAATTGCAACTTTGAGAGATAATACCTATTGCCTATTGTATAAATACATAATAGATTCTAAAATATTATGTTTGTAACGACATCGTCCAAAATATAAAGCAAGAGAAAATCACTTTTAAAAGTTGCTATGGGTATAATACATTAGGGCTTGTGAATTCGTCTTCAGTAATAAAAACCGAGTTTTGTCGAATGTCTTAGAGAATTAATAAAGTTTACAATTGGTGCTGTGTCATCGGCTAATAATACGGTTTAGTAAATGGTAACAAAGTACTTATTTATAAATACTAAACGGCCTATTCACTATCCTACAAATAAAATGGAGAAGAAAACTGAAGAAGATAAACTTTTTGTTACTCAGTTGCTAAGGAGATCCTTGCTGAAAACTTTGCCACGAGATGGCGCTAACTGTTGCGTCTTGTTGCCGATTGGTCGCTTTTCATTCAAGATGACTGTGAGAGGCAACAATCACTGAGTGCGAAGCTTATACAGCAAATACCTACATTCCCTTTTTTTTCGGATGGGAAGTCATCAAATGACTTCTCCCGCTCTGGGCGGAGCGGAAGGGAGTGTCAGACTTGACTGACTAAAACCCAGCCATGTTCCTTCTTAGCCCTTTGTGTTCCAGGGCCACGGTATCTCTTTCGAACAGTCTCGCAGTAATACCTACATTCCCTGCCCTGCAACAATCATTGGAAGGCACGCTAACCGTTAGTGACAACACGACTAGTGTCTATGTAACTCTTAAGAAAACGCTTCTGTGGAGCGCGACATTGCCGGCTGTCACTGTCCGTTTCCATAGAAATTATTGTCGCTGCGGATTTCCGGTAGCGGGTGCATTCGGAAGAGCGCCTTAAGGATAGTGAATAGTCCGATTCATGTGAATATTAATAACGACGATAAGCTCTGTTAGTAATCAAGCGGAAATAGAAAATAATTATATCAATCTGTTATAATGGAATAATTCAGGAATGGCCCGATTGTGTCTTCGTGTTCTTAGAGAGTAACCGCGCTTATCGACGCGGTATAGTCTCGAACCGATCAGAAAAGCTTTAAAATCCATACATTAATCTTATTGATTAAGTGCTACACTGCGTGTCGCGGGTTCGATCCCCGTACGGAGCAAATATTTGTATGGCCTACAGATAGTTCCGGGTCTGGCTGTCTGTGAGTTTTAAATGTTTGTAAACGCACCCATGATACAGGAGAAATTCCTAGTCTTAGGCAATGTTTTGAACAATAAAAGAGAAAAAGAACGCATTCACTTCGTTCTACGATTACGGTCTTCGACTATTCGCTTAAATTGTACGGGTACAGCTTTCTGATCGGTTTATACCGATTCGCGGCGGTGAGCGTGGTCACTCTGTTGTGTCTGTCGACGAAGTATAATTTCGAATATTTTTTATGGTCACACCATAAAACGATTGATTATAAAAATATAACTATCATTTTAAAATGGAATATACATTTCTCAATCAATTCCTTGTTACAGGGAACTTATAAAAATATGTTTAATAGAGAAAACGACGTTGTATCACGACTATATACATCTAAATTATTATGTACGTCTTATTAACACGAATATATTAACTTGTATTTATCTAATACTCCATAATGATGGCTGCGGCGTTCTAGACTGTGAGCCTTGTTCGTTTTATTGACTTGTTCTAGATAAACTGTTGATGAGCAGTTTGTTGTCATAATCTTTACTGTGCTACAAAATTAAGAGAAGAGAAAATTGAACGCAATAGATCATTTATTTACATTACTAGTAATTGAAAATTTAAAACGAACAAACTACAGTTACGGAAGAAACTAATTTAACACAAAAAAAACAGTACTAATAAAAATGAAGACAACAACAAACCGCTCACCAAAGGTACAATATATTATACACGACGCGAGCAAACAAATTACTATATTAAAAAAAAAAACAACTATTCAGCGGAAGCGACACTAATTAGACATTCAACCTTACTACACGGAGATAAGTATTAGAATCGCTAGTAACATTTTATTTTCTTAATCGGGGGCGTTTAATAGGGACTGTGATTCTACGAGTTGACTAGCATCTATGAGGCTGACTTGCATGGAGTCCAGACCGCTGATGATGACGTCAGAGCGGCCCACACTGAAGGGGTAGAACCTGGATACTGGAGGCCTCTGTTGGGGCTCTGAAGGTTCTTCGCCGTTGGAGTGCCGCGACAGGATCGAGAGGGCAGGTAGCTTCTCTTTTATTTGGTGGATCTGTTGGAGAAGAGACAGGTTTTAAAACATTATATTTGTATTGTGTCGGAACCCGGGCTGGTGTCCGTAACTCCATGTTGAAAAAAAAACAGAGGTAGTCCTAAGGACTGCCGTGACTAGCAGCCATGCCGTGTCGGTCATGCTTTTTTTCCCCTACTAAAAATCGCTCAACGCGGCTAAAGAAGTTTTCACATCAAAAATTGCCAGTACACAAGATGCTGGGCTGATTGCTCGGGGTCTGTCGAACGTCTACATATATTCAAGTTACACTCATTTCGTGTATTTCATTTACCTGGCTATGAATCACGAACCTGATTGATATAAATTCGTGACAGAATATTTCCTTCCTTTACTTCGGCAAACTATTGTGACATAATAAATATTATGAGTACAAATACCAGGATAACATGTGCCGGCTTTAGTACTTATGCAGTGAGGTCACTAAACTAAAAACACACTACCTACCTATTTCAAATTGAGGCTGACTTAATTTTCCTTACTAACGCTTAGAGAACAGCTGTTGTAGGGACATGCGTGGTACCAGGATTACATGAGCGCGGTGTAGTATACAACTATGAGGCAATTTACTAGACATTTAGAGATTTGGACTAAAGGCTGGCGGCGTATATTTGGCATGAACACACTGCAGCTTAAAAAATCTCAGGATGTCCTTTCTCAGATGACAGAGCTACCAGGGCCACATGAGGGCTCTGTAGTATACTTGTTTAGGCAACTCAGTTGCCTGTTATACATATATGTGTACATGTAATAGACAGCTTTTGGAACTATAATTTTTTGTTTAACATAAAGTCGGTTTTTTATTGACTTTATTCCTTTGTTTACGCACCCTGCGTCATTCTACCATTTTTTTTGACATTGGCGACATTTGACTACCAAGACAACATGAGCATCTCCTAGCATATTGTGATCTGCCGACACATTAATAATTTTGTACGTATTGTGACGTCTATTTAGTGGTTATGACATTCGTAACATTTCTACCAGGACTACACAAGCTTGCTGTAGTTAGACTCGTGACGCACTCACCACGTTCGAGCGATGTATCTTTGCGGTGTTTTTGTTATGTTCTTAAACCTATCTTTCTATATTGTTGTTATTACATTAGGAACATTAATGTACCAGCATAACAAGAGCTACCCATGATATACTGACGCTACAAAAAGCACATTCTACAGTCCTTTAAAAAACATTTTAACTCTGTCATCAGCAACCTTATTGTATAGCGAGAATAAGAGATGACTGGGATTTTGAACGTGACGCAAACAGATGGTTAAGGGTGTATCACACGAACGACGGTAGAATGGATTAGTCGACGTCGATCTACAGTTTCTACTACACCATTCGATCGATCAACGTCGACCGATGTCGATCGATGGCATCGATCAATTGGATCGATGTCGATCAATTGTTTATCGCCACGTATCCGGTGATCAGCCAAAGCTACCAAACCAATCGATCAACGTCGACCGATGTCGATCGACGATCGATTGATTGGTCTGGTAACGCCCCTAAATCATTCCTATACTTTGTATTTGGCATATTAAGGTTATGTAACTACCATAATGTATGTACAAGGTCACATGAGTCTCCTGTAGGATACTGACAGGATGATTCGCGACACTCATTTCAGACCTTCACAGTTTTTTACATCTGACAGCGGCAACCCAACAGCAACCTTATTACTATGATTATAAAGATTAAGTTCATCTCACAAAAGAAGCCACGCAGACGCAGCCTTAGCCGCAGGCCACGCTAGAGCGACTGCGGTGAGCGGGGGCAACCAGCGGGGGCGGGAGTAGTAAAGACGCTGCGCCTTGCCGCTGTAGTGTGCCACGTTGAAGCGGCCGCGTGACACGTGTTTTTAATTTATCTGCTATTATTGCGCGGGATTTAAAATGAGTTTGTCTAAATTACAACTTTCATGTTTAGAAGGAAGTAGTATTTTTGCACAGGATATACTTCAAATAAAAATGGGGGTTCATGATTTAAATAAAAACAGGCATCAGTTTGGTGAATACCGTAGACTTTACGATGAATTACGCCAAAATCTACAAAAGTTTTGGGGACCCAAAAGGATGTCTACAGATACACACATCAAAAGTGTCTAGGGATCAAGCATTTTTATGCGGATTTCTTGAGATTGAGATGTGGCTTTGTAATAAATTTATGATTTTATAAATTTATATGGATCCTTTTTGGTGCATTTCATAATTTGAATCAGGAACTGTGAATCAAATTCGAGTAAAAGATGAAAATCAGCTGTCAATATTTTCCCTATAAAAACATACAACGCATTGAAGACTTTATTAGTGCTACTGTTTCCCTACTACTGATTAAAACCAACGTTATTATGGAGCGGCGACGTCATTTAAGCAGGGAAGAAATGCTCAGAGCCGTGGGAATGATAGAAGCTGGTTCCCGGCAACGTACTGTGGCTTTAGCTCTGAATACAAGTCAGAGTGTTATCAGTCGACTTTGGACACGTTACCGAAGCACTGGTACCGTGGCTGAGCGCCATGGAGGACGGTATCGCTGCACCACACGGAGACAAGACCGATACATTCAAATCTTAACTCGAAGAGCTCCAACAATAACCGCCATGATGTTAGCCGTGAGGCTTCATCACTCTTCAGGGAACTTAATTAGCGACCAAACAGTCAGAAACCGCTTGCATGAAGTGAACCTTCATTCCCGAAGACCGCTACGGGTACCACCTATAGCAATGCACAATCGTAGGATTCGATATCAATGGGCTCTTGAACACAGAAATTGGGCAGAAGAACAATGGCGTTTCGTGTGCTTTTCTGATGAGTCTAGTTTTGGTATGAGACCGGATACAAGACGTATACGACACTGGAGAACCCCTGGACGCCAACAGCGATTAAAATCCTGCCAGGAAGTCCATCCTTATAGTGGTGGAACCATCATGGTATGGGCGGGTATTTGGATTGGCGGAAGAACTGAGTTGATTTGGATCAGAGGCAACCTCAACGCTCAAATTTATGCTGAGACGATTGTATCAGACGTCATCGTTCCTCTACAAGTGCAAATCGGTCCCTTATTTCAGTTAATGCATGATAATGCACGACCGCACACCGCAAGAGTTGTAAGACAGACTCTCGCCGCAGCTAACATCAATGTCCTGCCCTGGCCTGCTCAGTCGCCAGACTTGAACCCGATTGAGCATGCATGGGATATGCTACAGAGAAGAGCTCTGCCGAATATGGAGGGTATCCAGTCGCAAGAAGACCTTTTTTTGTTGTTGCAACGAACATGGGCGGCCATTCCACAGCGTGATTTGGATGAACTCATTTTGAGTATGCCAAACCGATGTTCTTGTGTTGTTAGTGTTCACGGTAGAAACACGGATTATTAATTGTTTAAGTTACCCAATAAAATTTTAAAGAAAACTGTTATTTCAGTCTTTTTTTCGAACTTTAATGTTAGTGGTTCATATGTCAAAAATCCCTTTATTAGAAAATGGCAAATTTCTTTATTAATGCAAAGGTGACTTGGTTTATCGTTACTGTGACAAACGAAAACACTTTATTTGATGAATCCTTAAAGAAAATTTTAATTAATATCAATCAGGAGAAAAGTTATTGCAAAAATATATGTTGATCCCTAGACACTTTTGATGTGTGTACTTTTGATTACATACTAAGTGCAATAAATAGCTCCTGTTTTGAAGAGAAATCACACCAATCAGTATTCCGCTAATAAATTCCTCCGTATTTATGTTTTGCATCGCGGATAATTCAACAAAATTTAATAAATACGCAGGACGCGCGAACTCGTACTATTCCCTCCGCTGATCGCGGTCGCCTGACGCCCACGCCAGTCGCGCCAACATGGCTCCCCACGTTCGACCCGTAGCGTAGTATTATTTTCACTTCAGTAGCTCAAACATGTAGGTTTTGCTGCCTGAAATCAGTGAGCAAAATGCGATTTTGCTCACTGAGTGAGACAAAGTAACTTTTTAATTATTTTTTTAGAAAGCCGCGAATATCTTATTCAGCCTTGGATTAATCATACAATTTGAAACATTTACACTCTATCTCTTTCCCGCCATTAGAAAGAGAGAGAGAGAGAGAGACAAAGACCAGCCCTTTCGAAGTTCCTATTTTGAATTCGACCTCAAAGACAAACACGTTCGGAATTTCGTTCTAATTAAAGAAATTTTGCAAAAAGATAATTATGTCTTTTAATGTAATTTATTGAATTTTTAACTTATTGTTGTATTTAAACGAAAATAAGTTTTTACTGCATATAAAACTAATACTTAACCTGTAAATATTTATTTCTAGTTCAAATAATGTTACGTAATATATTTTGTATAATAAAATATCATGGGTGCTATTTCGGAACACGCCATAATTTAAATAAAAGAGCAAGAATAAAATTTCGTGGCTGGCGTAAAGAGTTGAATAAGTTAGAAAAATATTAAAATAATCGTAAAATATGAGTGAAACTAGCGACGAGAACAGTACCTCTACCTACAATGTTAATTATTTTGATTCACGATAAATAGTTATTTCAATCTATTCCTGTTTATTATTTTATCTCCTAAAGTGTTCTCGCTGCTGAAGTGAAAAGTTGTATGTGCTACACGAGACCAAAGTTATTTGCATCTCGTGTCTTTGAATCCCTCGCTGCACTCAGGATTCTAACCTAGAATCACTCGCTACGCTCGTGATTCAAATATAGAATCCTTCGCTTACTCGGGATTCAAAATCAACACTCGCGGCAAAAACCAACTTTGCTCTCTTGTTGCACAAATAACTATTTTCCCGCTCATCGCAGACGCAAGACGCGTAGCGCCAGTGTGGCGTGCGACTTAATGTCATACGTTTCACTCACCCGTACGCAGTTTAAAACGTAGTTCTAATTTTAAAGACTATCTAAATTGTAATTTAAACAGACCTGTCAGTCGAAACAAGCCAACAGCAAACTTATTGATAAAAATAAAGATCATAACTGTGAAAGGCCTGTCCGGATCTTTTGTTATTATGACAATCTTTCATGTTGTATGACTTCCTGACCTTTGACGCACTTGCTTACTTACCTACGTTGTCATTTAGTGGTTATGTCTTCACTGACATTTAAGTAACAGGGGCACATAAGCTTGCTGAAGTCAACAAGACAAGACGCACTTATTATGTTGTACATAACTTGCCGTATTGTTGTTATGACTAGTGATCGGATATTGGGATGCATAGTTTACCTAAAGTACGTTCTTTCCTGGCAAAAGGTACAAAAGTATGGAAGCGGGTATTTAAGTGCCAATTTTTGTCGCGGGATTGCGAAATTACATAATTCTTTAGTAAGTATAAAATATAGTACTCAAAATATCGTAACGAATATTTTAAATTTATTTAAAATTTGGCAAGTTTGTTGAAAATAACAAGGAAAAAAATACAAAAACGATTTGAATTCGTATTTTTGTGCTGAAATGTCGAATGCTAAAACAAATTGGTAAATATGTCTGGGCATAATTCATTTGGAGCTTAACGAAAAAGTAAATAGACTAGTTTTTATTTTTTAAATAAACTCCTTTTTCGATACTGACGCGTGCTCCATACCAGTCAACACTCAAACTTTAGGTAAATATGCAGCCGAATAACCGATCTCTAGTTATGACATTAGCAACATTAATGTATCAGGTTAACACGAGTTTCCTTTAGTATTGTAATATCGTGCTTGTGTCCGCCACTTTACGTACCGACCCTTGACGTCTTTACTACCTATTTTGCCGTTATGGTTATATCATATGTCACCAGGGCTACACGGCTTTACTGTAGTATACCCTTGACGCACTAGGCAGGAACTAATCAATAGTCACTACTGACCTGGATAGGCCACCATTTTATTATGGTTATGTGTCATTGCTGTACTAGGATAAAATAAGGCCGCAGGAGTATAACTGACCTTTGACGCACTCGGCAGGAATTAATCAATAGTCACTGACCTATTTATTCTGTGCCTATCTTGCCATAATATGGTTATGTCATAACAAACATTGAGGTACTAGGATAACATAAAGCCGCAACAGCTATACTGACCTTCTGCAGCGCGGCGTAGTTGTGCACGTGGTACTGTATGGTGCCGGACAGCGGGGAGTCCAGCGGCACCAGCCATCGCTCGTAGCACTGCGACCACAGCTCCATGCCGGCTACTGATGTGCAAGGTTCTAGTCGACTTAGTTCGGTTGCTGATTTGCTTGGAAGCGAAGATTGTGCTGTGGACAAAATTAACTGTATTCTATATACCTGAACTAATAAAATTCCTAATTACTGTGTTATACGGTTTTACTAACGAATATTTCGGGTTTGCCCAGTTCATTTCGATCTCGAAGGACAATATTATAGTCATGAGATTAAGACGCGGTGAAGTTACATGTCAGTTTAGGTTTAGTCGCGAAAATAGGACTGGAGCTGACATAGTCGCTCGTTTTTCGGCGCAACAATAAAGCAGGGTGGTTACTATGACGTCTTTAAGCAGTATTGTTTTATTCTTATGCCAGGGTGGCAAAGAGATGGAGCTAGACGACCCGTATAGCCCTGTCACTTTTACACTCTGGAATAAGAATAAAACAATACTGCTTTAAGACGTCATGGTAGACCACCAGTTGACAAAGCGCTCTTGTAAATTATATTTCTGGATGAATCCGGACGGATGAATCTGAGTGAACCCTGATTATCAGTAGGCAGTAATCATTTTAATGACATTTCACAGGAAAAACAGAGATTAGTTAAAATATGTTTGTTTGTGTGAGGAGTTTTTAATTCACATGTTGGTCCTTTTCGTTTTGGATGTTGTGTACAATAAATAAATAGTCACGAATAAATAAAAGGTACTCACATAACCTCTGCGAGTAGAGGGTGTTAGGCTTGACGCCGTACAGTGGGTTGTAGAACAACGCCTTGTCCTGCTCCGAGAACTGTTCGCCCCAGTCCCACACAGGCCGCTGCACGAAGTTCTGCAACAATCATTTAAATTAGCCGGTGTCCCACTGCTGGGTAAGGGTCACGGGATCAGTGCAGTTGTGTGCGTTGACCTTAAAGGCTTCCTTCTAGTTTTTCCAATTTTCTTGGGTGTTGTCCTATGTCCTTCTTTCTCTCAAGAACAGGACTAGTACATCCGGTCACGTTCTGTAACTGTAACTGTAACGCTATCAGCGCAGCGTTATGAATTCCTTTTTCTTTCATACTCAAAGATTATAATTATGACTTTAATAACTATTGATGATGCCGATTCGAGCCGATTTCGGCGTAACTAACATTTATTTTAGAAACACATTACGTTGTTCGGTTTTTGCGTTCTAAAACAAAATATTTTAACTTAGTAAGGGGACTGAGGTGTCAGTCGTTAATCGGATTCGGAATCTTGTCCGATTAACAGTTGTGACTGTAACACATACAGAACCTGTTATTACCTTAGACACAGCAAGCTCCCGATCCCTCGCGCAGTTAAACAGAAACGTGTCAAAGATGTGATTATGCGCACAATCCCACAGCGTCGTCAGATACGTCTCGGTGAACTGGAAGTCGGCCGGGAACTGTTGCAGTAGCTGCCACACGCAGTCCAGGTACAGGAGCAGTACTGGCGCTGACTGAGCCGAGGTCGTGTCCTTGGCTGTCGAGTCTTTTGGGTTGCCCGGGCGGGGGAGACCGAATCTGAGGATATAAGTAATTTAGTTTTAATGAAGATCAGAGAGATTAACTAAATGTTACTTCATCATCATCTGCTTTTTTACCAAACTATCTTGGGGTCCCCTTCCGGTCTAACCGGATGCAGCTGCGTACCAGTATTTTACATGAAGCGACTGCCTATCTGACCTTCACAACCCAGTAACTGGGTAATACTCTTCCCTTTAGTAAGACTGGATGTCGAACTTTTGGCTTCTGACTACTCGTAACGACTGACAAAGATCTACAAATGACAGCCGGAATCAACGGCTTAACGTGCTTTCCAAGGCACGGAGGAAACTCGGTATATAATTATGGTCACCCATCCACGGACCAACCTCGGCAAGCACGGCTTAAGCTTATAGATCGACCAGTGCGGCTGTTATTATTTAGCCACGAGCTCCTCGTAAAGATTGTAATTAAATGTTACCTATAAAATTGATATATGTCCTGACTATACTATCAAAGCACAGTTCAAACCACTGCACTGTTATTACGCAGACATCCGCTAAAAAGGATTTTGGAAAATTCAATTCCTAAGCGGGGTGATATAGAGGTTCGGGTCGGCTCGTATAAGATAATTCAATTTATCAATCAATCAATCATTTTATTATCAGGCAACTAAGGCCCATACATAAAATACACAAAATAATCTTATACAATAAAACATAAAATAATACATATTAAAAAACCTTAAACTATAACTAAACACGTAATGTTGACGGCGTCGTGTTCCGCTGCGTGGTGTCGCGTAACCGTCCTCGGAAACGTCGAAATACGACACCTATCGGCCAAAAGTCCTCTCACGCAGGTCTGTAGATGTTGGGTTGGAACTCGTACCACGAACGACTTAAAGTTAATGTTGTGGCGCGATTCCAACCTTTCTACCCGCAGAGTCCAGTCGGTCTTCACTTTCACGTACTGCACGACATCCTCAACCGTCGTGGAGTGATGCAGACGCGAAATGTACAGCTGCATCGTAGGCTCAGCAGAACGGAAATCGGGTAGGATTTATTCCTTCGTGTTTGCTCACGTTTGCACATAAGTATTTTTTATGTTATAAAATATTCTGCATTCACAGGCTCTTAGTAACAAACGTATAGATAGCAATATGCTCACTATATATTAACAGTCTCCGCTAACTTATTCTTCTTATGATTGTAACATTAAACATACTCACAGGTAACTTTGATGGATCAAAATTATTATCAT
Source organism: Cerastis rubricosa (assembly GCA_949152445.1). Taxonomy (NCBI): domain Eukaryota; kingdom Metazoa; phylum Arthropoda; class Insecta; order Lepidoptera; family Noctuidae; genus Cerastis; species Cerastis rubricosa. Next base: position 2,359,470 of record OX424541.1, read on the forward strand.
TACTGTTTACTTTTTTTTTTCTAACTTTCATAAAATAAAGTAAATAAATAACAGACTAGCTTATGCTCGCAGTTTCGCCCGCGTGGAATTAGTTAAATGTCCCATTTTGGAATTAGCTTATTGTGTCTTTAATTGAAACAATAAGGAACTTACATACATCCATCCCCAAAAACTTTTAAGTGGTTAAGTACACTAATATTATAAAGAGGAAAGATTTGATTTTTTGTTTGTTTGCATAGAATAAGCTCCGAAAATACAGGATCGTTGGATAGTAGGATTAAAAAGAATGTATAAAGTTATTAATAATAAATACCATTTACTTGCATAGACACAACCTCGTTGCCAGGATTATCCACCAGCAACTTGCTTTGAAATACAACATTGTGGAATCAGAAGTGCCGTACTATAAGTATGCGCCCGACCTAGTTCTCGGTGATGGTAATATCACGTTGTATTGGCATCGACATATCATCACTGACAGGACTATGGTTGGCAATAAGCCAGACATTGTGTTGATTGGAGCGTCGCGCAATGATTGTTGATATAACGGTCCCGCATGACGAGAACCTCGTGAAAGCAGAGAAAGATAAGCAATTCAAATATCTAGATCTGGCTCGCGACATGTGGGATGTGAGTACAGCAGTCATTGTGCCGATAGTCGTGTCGGCCAATGGCTTCATTGCCAAAAGCCTCGACCAACATCTTAGTAGGCTATCACTTGGCTGCTGGATCAAGGGGATTCAGAAAGCAGTACTTCTGGACACCGAGCGTATTGTTAGGAGGTTCCTCTCTCAAGAGCGTCGACCACCGGTAGCTCGGACCCTATTCCCATGTACCGGTGAGCTACTATTTTTTATATTTATATACTTTTTTTAAGTCATTTTGTAAAAATATTTAAAAATGTAATTAGTATGTAATGTAAGTAAATAAATAAACGAAATAATACCATTTTGATTACCGCTGTACCAATGCGCTCTACCCGGATAACTATACGTGACTATTTTCCTGATTCAAATTACATTTAAAATCAAATTTGTTATTATGTTTTGGACAAATTAGATACGAGGAATCAACCAAATAAAATAAACCCAGGATAGCTAATGAATATATAAGGAGTTTTCCTGTGTATTGTTGGTTTGACCTAACATGGTAAGTGTCGGCGCCTCCCATACGCTATGACGACCGCGGTGCGCGGGTACCGAACCCGGGCTGCCTAGCACCGCTGCGCGCCTTGCCATCACTCAGCTCACAGACGCGGCCCACTCCGGGCATTTCTTTATACGGTCTTCACACCAAACACCAACAGAGAACGACTGGTGCTACGCACACAAAGTGGTAACGCTGGAAAAACTCCAGTGGGCGATCCAGTGCTTCCATCCTTTTAAGGCGGCAGGTCCGGACGGGATATTTCCCGCCTTACTACAGTGGGGGGGTATCTCCGTTGCCGGTAGACTGGTGTCCCTAATGAGAGCGTGCCTGGCCTTTAGATACGTTCCGAAAGGATGGAGGGAAGTGAAAGTCATATTCATTCCAAAGCCAGGTAAGAGTGACTACACCAATGCCAAATCCCACCGACCAATCAGTCTAACCTCCTTCCTTCTAAAAACCATGGAAAGGATTTGCGAGAGAGAGCTGAGGGAGGGCGCGTTGAAATCTATACCACTACACAACAACCAACATGCATACAGCTCGGGTAAGTCCACTGAATCGGCACTCCACCTAGTAGTCAGTCGGATTGAAGATGCTATACATCAGAAGGGCACCTGCCTTGGAACCTTCATAGACATCGAAGGAGCCTTCGATAAAACCAACTTCTCAAGCATCAGTTCCGCCCTTTCTCGTCATGGGGCGGAGCAGGTGCTGATTGACTGGATCACTAACATGCTGAGCAAACGAGCGGTTCGCTTGGAAGGAGAGCAGCAGATGGCTCTGATAGCCAGAGGATGCCCCCAAGGTGGAGTACTTTCCCCCCTTCTCTGGAATCTGGTGATAAATGATCTCATCACCAAACTCAACGCTAGTCATTTCTACACAATTGGGTATGCAGACGACCTCGCTATTCTCATCTCGGGAAAAGTGACAGGAACAATCTGTAACCTCACCCAACAGGCGCTACGCATCGTGGAACGATGGTGCAGGGAATATGACCTTTCAGTCAATCCCACGAAAACTGAGCTAGTCATGTTTACCCAAAAGCGTACTTTAGGACCTTATCGCTTGCCTAAACTATTTGATACAGAACTTCGGTTAGCCACCGAAGTCAAGTACCTGGGAGTCATCCTAGACAGTAAGTTAAACTGGAGCAGTCACTTAGACAACAAAATAAACAGGGCGTGCATCACCTTCTGGCAGTGCAGGAGGATGATAGGTAAGAAGTGGGGCCTATCTCCCAAAATAATACTTTGGCTATACTGTGCGGTGATCCGTCCCATGATCTCGTACGGGGCGGTGGTCTGGTGGCCACGTACCAGACTAGTCACAGCCTCGAACAAACTCCAACGCATGCAAAGGCTTGCCTGCATGGCAATTACAGGCTGCATGAGAACCACACCGACGGCGGCTCTCGAAGCCATGCTGGAGCTTCCGCCGCTCCATCTGTACATACAACAGAGGCAACAATGGCGGCAGCACGCCTTAAAACTCTTCAACTCTGGAGTAAGTCAAACACGCAACACACTGCGGTACTAGAGGGACTCTACAATGAGTTCCCCCTGGCGAAAGCCATCAACGATCGGGTACCAAAACAATTTGTATTCGACAAAAAATACAAGATCCAGCTACACGAGGACCACCGCTGCGAGGGGTTAAATCCCGCAGAATTACGGATCTTCACGGACGGATCTAAAACAGGTACAGGTACTGGGGCTGGAGTATTCTCAGAGGATCTCAACATCCACATTGCCGTACCACTGGGGGTCCACAACACGGTATTTCAGGCGGAATGCATGGGCATTTCCCTGGCCGCATCAGCCATCTTAGCCAGGAGGGCTAGGGATCACTCTATCCGTATACTCTCAGACAGCAGGGCTGTACTGTTAGCACTTGATAACCACACGGTCAACTCCGGGTTAATACACGAGTGTCACCAGCGCCTCAACCAGGTCGGTAAGCACAACAACATAACCATACAATGGATTAAGGGCCACAGCGATTCCCGGGGCAACGATGCAGCGGACGAACTCGCTAGAAGGGGTTCCAGTATGACAGCAGTGGGACCAGAACCCATCGTTCCACTCCCCTTCGGGTATCTACGGACTCTGGTAAGGAAACGCACCAGTGATCAACACCACAAACTGTGGCTAGACCATGGTGAGTGTAGGCAGGCCAAGGAGGCACTTCCTACTATAGATGGCCGCCTCACCAAACGTTTGCTTCGGCTGACCAAATTACAGCTCCGCATAGTCACAGCCGCCATCACTGGTCACGGCTCTTTTAATAAACACCTCTTTGTCCTAGGAGTCACAGATAGCCCACTGTGCAGAGCCTGCATGGAGGAGGACGAGACAGCAGCCCACGTGCTTCTACACTGCCCAGAGGTTGCAACATACAGGGCAAAGTACTTAGGTAACCCAGGTACTCTCCGCGAGATCGTCAGCAACACCAAGGAGCTGCTGGCCTTTCTCGGGGAGCTGGGGTGGTTGGAGTAATGTTCCCACCCGTACGCAAAATACGCGCTTTAGACGTGGAGTTGCGGAAACCAGCCCGCTATACAATACAATACAATACAATACGGTCTTCACACGTTGATTGTATATGTTACAGGTATTTTACCTATTTTAATACAGTCCACTTCTTTTATTACAAAGTCTAACCGAGTCTATCCAGTAAGGATGAGCTTACGAGATACATAAGCTACCAGGGACACATAAATGTATGGTGGTGTTCTGAAATTACCGAACGGAAAGGCAGTTTGTGTTTATAAACTGGATAGTTTTGTGACGTATGTGCTTTGGCTTACCATTGTTTCTATCACTGTCACGCAACTGTCAAACTAAAGTGAAAGATAGAGACGGAAACATAATAACAAAGCACGTGCTAATGTTAGGTAACAATTTATTAGTAGGCTCATTTTCACTAACCCAGAGCGACATCTACATGAAGCCACAACTTTTCATAACTGCCATTTTTGAAATGTCAACTCTCGGTGCTAAGCCAAAGGTTGAAATTCCAACAATGAACTTATTTTAGGCATTCATTTAGTTGTTATCTAGTGTTAGTGAAAGCGGGCTGCAAGAATATAACTATAAATAAGTAACCAAACAGGAAATAAGGCATGAAACAAGTCTATACAAGCTACCAGGAGCATATGAATTCGAAGGAGTTCTCACCTATCACAGAACGGGTGTCCGAGCGCGATCCATTCCTTCTGTATAAGAGACTGGAAGCCCGATAGCGTTCTGAAGTGTGGGTCGACTAGCAATTGAGTGAGGCATGATACCACGGAACAGTAGTCTACGCCGTCACCTGAAACATAAAGAAGTCTATTAAAAAAAGTGTAATTAGTGGTTTGTTCAAATCACAGCAAACGGCGACGCGCTTCAGGATTATTCGTTACTAGGAAAACAGGAAATCGTAGCGAGTATTATTTATTGAAATGCCCCAGACTTTGTTAAAATTATAATGCTAACACAAGCACCCAACCCACGTGATGGTAAGTTCTCCCTATCCCTACCCCACACTAGGAATTTCTCCTGTATCGTGGGTGCGTTTACAAACATTTAAACTCACATACACAAACAGCCACAAACAGCCAGACCCGGAACAACTATCTGTAGGCCATACAAATATTTGTTCCGTGCGGGGATTGAACCCGCGACACGCAGCGCAGCAGTCGATCGCTCAACCACTGCGCCAACCGTGCCGTCATATTTGTTTTCATGGAGTAACGATTCTACAGGTATTATATTATATTATATTATTATATTCTCCTCAAAGCAGGAAGTAGCACAAAGTATTTTTAAAGTTTAATGAGGTCAAATAAGGATCTAAGTGGCTAGGCCGATTGAATGCGGATGGCGGAAGACAGGGTGTTGTGGTACAGCTCGGGAGGAGCTATGTTCAGCACTAGATTATTATAGGCTAAAGTCTTATGTTATATAATGGACGTTCCACATAATACCCGAAATCAGGCCAAACTAGGACTCATAGCGAAAATACAATCATAAGGCACCCTGATTGAATGCGTTAGATTAGAATTGTGAGTTTCCAACTAGCAATAATTGCACCTCGGATTAACCTCATTGGTTACTATACTGCCTCTTCGCAAACTTTCATTGGAACAAACAGCTGGCAGCTGGCCGAGGAGCGCTTCATCCAACTCGGTCGCAGTGTCCTTGCTTTTTTTGGGTTAGTATGGATATACTCAGGATTGACACGATAAACCAGTAAACCGGTTTGGCCTAAAAACAGGATTGGTCGGTAACATGTACAATTGATTACCTTCTTGTAAGACAACGGTGACATTATTAGACAGATGTCGCGCAGCCTCGTCGGCGAACGTGATGCAGTTGGACACGTAACGCAGCCACCGGCTCGTGTCCAGGATGGAGTAGTACTGCGAGTCTTGCAACTGAAACGATTAAAAACACATAACTTTATAGCAGACTAGCTTATCCCCACGGCTTCGTCTGGGTTTTGTTCGGTTATTGTTCCACAGGATCGTACTATTGGGATAAAAGGTATCCCAAGTGCTATGCAGATACATTCAGTAGTATGTGCGCGAAAGACTAACAAACATCCATGCTCACAAACTTTCACACTTATAATATCAGTAGGACTTGTGTTGCCTCGTGACATCATCTGCCTAGCCTTTTCCACACTATTCCCGAGTCGGCTTCCAGTCTAACCGGATGAAGCTGTAATATTTATTGCAGTATTTTGCATGTAGCGAATGTCTATCAGACCTTCCTACCCAGTCTTCTTCTTCGTCCTGTCGATGATTCCGTTTTATTACTGAGTACTACGAAACCCCTTGGTAAGACTGGTTGTCAGACTTTCGGGCCAATGACTACCTGTAACGACCGTCAAAGATCTACAAACGCCACTTGAATGAAACCCACTTAAAGAACTTATGTACAACAAAATTATATAAGTTTCATGCGATGACAAAAACAAATAAACCGCATGTATTCCTAGATAAGCTTAAAAGGAAATCATGAAACACTTCATTCATAAAACAATAACAGTACAAAATAGCAGGAAAACAAGTAAATTGTTTACTATTACTTCACGTAACCACAAACTATATTTTGTTGTTTCAATAGAATAGATTCAGTCGGTTTAATTATTTCGTTCTTAGAAATCTGTCTCGTTGGTCCAGTGGTGGCAAGCGCGACAGCCGAGCATAAGGACCTGGGTTGCATTCCCATTTTGGGCAGAGTTATTAGGTTTTTCCATTTGGAATTTATCAGTAGCAGTCACTGAGTCTGGATTTCTGCCCCGTTTGGTGTCAAATTGGTCTTGTTATTTGTGGCGGTACTTTCATACAAGTCTACAGACTTCGCTTGCCCATATAACTTACTCATGATTTTTGGATTTCTGAACAATCTGCTTGGCTTATGGGCTTGCCGTATTGTTGGTCCTTAGGCAAGCCACTGCTTTTTATTGGTATTTAAAATGTTTCTATACTTGATTTCCACTTACCCAAAACTGTCCCAGCGTGGTCGGTGTACACAGTTCAACAAGTTTCTTGTATGAGGTCTGTAGCGTATTTAAGGATGGGAGTATCCCGGGGCCGCCAGCATTCGTGAAAGTGTTGCCACAGAGGTATAGTACCTGGGGCGGCGTTAGCTTCGGGTGGGAGCGGCGGACCTGGGAATGTAGACTTTGTGTTAGTTTGATGAAGGTAGGATTTTGTTTGTCACCAATGTGACGACCAACAAGTGTTATGGGTGGTGTTCCTGGTATGGATGCTATTAAATATATGCATGCACAAGATAATTTATTCAATGTGTAAATTACGTTTGTAAATCCACGATAAAGGAGAAATTATTGCCAATTTATTTACTTAAGTATAATGTATTGCACATTTTGAGATAAAATGATCTATGAGTTCAATAACTTCTGTACAAGTTTATCGGCGTATTTTCCGCGTGTGACGACAAATGATTACGTGTTTTACGTAAAGTCCATGAGGCTTAGCTAATCGATTACCCAGAGTAAAAAGATAATGATCTTGAGCTCGTTCCAATGTATATTAACTTTTAACTCGATTTTTTTACGAATAACATTGAATTTAGCTTATCTTTCCGAAAGCAAGTCCCGTGCCTACGACAACATACACATGCCTGTTCTCCTTGTGGGGTAGGCAGTGAAATTTAAGACTGGATTTGATCCTTTTTTCCTTTTTTAGAGGGATTCCATGAAAAGTGAAAGTTGCCTGTAATGCTGGCCGTATTTGGCAATGAATATTTGGTAATGAATAAACGACTCCTAATTCAAATTTTAAAAAAGCTTTTATTCACATACCTGTTCCAATAAAACGCTTTCCGCCGTCGCGGACTGCTCCGTACTCAACAGCTCCCCACTCCTCAACAACGCAGCACCTTCCGGCCTACCCCACACCCATATAGGCACCCTCCCCGACCGGAAGTGACGCGCCGACTCCATCAAGTTGTAATCCAACACGGACGATGGCACTATCAACGTCTCCCCAGCAGTTAACATGAACGCGTCAGAAGTTCCATTTATACAAGTAATCCTCCAATGAGGACATTCGCACCGTTCTAGTTCTCTCTTCCAGTCTCCTGGACGTTGGAACATGTTCATGTCTGATGGGAGGGTGGGGTAGTAAGGCTCTCTGTATTCGAAGGCAAAGAGGAGGTCGTGCCGCTTTGGGAACGCGTGGTGCATTAGCGCGAGGGCTATTTTTCGGCCGTCTATTGGTGAGTGGGCGAAGCTAAATGTTAGGACCTTCATGTTCTGGAATAAAAGTTTTGGTTTTATTAGTTGGATTGTTTATCCTTTTGTTTTATAGTGGTCGCATGCAAGACTGCCCCGCATGAGGTCTTGTGTTCGATTCCCGGGTCAAGCAAATTGTTATTGGGTTTTTCCATCAGGAACTTTTCATTAAGTCTCGGGTCTGGATTTGTGCCCGGTTGATGGCAATATGCTCGTCCCTTATTACATGGACATAAGCTAGTATTGTCTAGAAATCTATAAAAATAAATAAAAATTGAAGTTTGCAATGTCAAAATAACAGCTTTTTTCTGAACGCATATGAAAAGCAGACACGGTACTTATAAAAAAAAACAATTGTCTTTCTGTCTGTCTGTCCCAACTAATCTCCAAAACGGTTGGACCGATTTTGACGAGACTTATAATGGCAGATAACTGATATTATAAAGAGTAAGTCTACTTTTATTTTATAAAAAGATCTAGGGTACCATGCAAAAAAAACATACAAGCCAAAATCCAATTCAAATAGGGAAGTAATATTTTTATACTAATTTCAGGCAGACGAAGGTAGCTGGAAAAAGCTAGTTTAAACTATTTAACAATTCCTCGATACCCGCTAACTATGTGACATTGAGTCACGCGCTAATCTGATTAGATAGTGACCCGAACAGATTGCCACAGTAACGCATCTGCACGAAATATGTGTATTATCAATGTACTCGGTACATATCTGTGTGTTATGTAAATATAACCGATGGTATAATTGTGTATGTATGAACATTCCTTTCGTGTTGATAGTGGTGATAACGCAGATGTTTTTTTAGCAATGGTGTAACCTAGTCTTTGTGAATAAGGGGCACAGATTGTTCGTCACGCCTGGGAGTCGAACTGTTGCTCGACCCCTGTCTCGCACACTCTTTGCACTCAACGGTCTTTTAGATGCTAAGCCTGAATGTTATGTGTTCGCGGGCGGATGGACGAGGCACTTGTCGGTATGTCTGGATTATTGCTGGTTACCTGTAATACATGTTTTGCCCAAAACTTATATCAGCGGTCTCTCACATAGGTGTAATACAGAAATGAGACACTTTTGGTAAACAATACGTTAAAAAAAATGCGAGAACCGGTAGCTTAGAACCTGTTCTCGATACCGGTGGGCTACCATTTTTAGGGTTCCGTACCCAAAGGTTCAAACAGGACCCTATTACTGAGACTTCGCTGTCCGTCCGTCCGTCTGTCACCAGACTGTATCGCATGAACCGTGATAGTGAGCCAGTTGCATTTTTTACACATTTTGTATTTCTGTTGCCGCTATAGGTAACAACAAAAACACAAAAAAAAACAGAATAAAATAAATATTTAAGGGGGCTCCCAGACAAAAATGTGTTTTTTTTGCTCGTTTTTATAAGTAATGGTACTGAACCCTTCGTGCACGAGTCCTACTCGCAATTGGCCGATTATTATATTTTAAAATGTTATGTTTTATATTATTTTATACATAAAAATTTAAAAATGTAAATTATATGTACAGAAATAAATAATTGCGAGCAGATTAACACAGCAGTTTCGCCCTGGGCCCGCCTGGTGGATTTCGGCCTATCCCCTTTCAAAGAGGGAAAGCATAATATGTCGATGTTGTCAAGATTGGTCCATGAAGTCATAAAAAGTGGACCGTTCCATTAACACTGATGACATGTCATTGTTTGATAGTGTTTGGAAGTGCGACGTTTAATATTTGTTTAGCTATTTATTCAGCTGCAAAATGAAAATAAGATAAAAATGCCTGGCTGGCTAAAACCAAATATTATTCGTAATGACTACCTACTTTGCATAGTTAAATATAATTTTATTTGTAAAATAATATTCCGTTCGGCACAAGTAGCTATGTAGTAACCGTGAGATTTCAAACGACTATTAATTTAAATAGTTACAAAGTGAGTCATCCCAAAAATATGTAAACAAACATATAGAAAGATCGTATTATCATCGAAATGGTTGTAGAAATATGTTGAGATAATTTAGAATATATTTAAAGTGCCTATTTCGAACGATGATTCATCATCACGGTGAGCCTTAAGATCAGAAAAGTAAATTAACATTTACAACTCCACCAAGCTAAGTTTGCACCTCGCTGGAATGCGTATATTTTAATGTACCCATGTATAATATAATGATAAAACAATAAATGCAAAGTAAAATCTAACAAACATTTGTTTACTTTTTTAAAGTGGTAGCGAATCTTTTTTTGCAGGCTGTTTCTAAGCGTCAGTATGACGTAATCGACGAGAGGTGCAAACTTAGCTTGGTTTAGTTGTAGTTAACTTATAACGCGTTATGCAGGGTGGCAGGAACAGTGACGCGATAATGGTTACCCACATACACAGTACATCATTTTAAACATACCAACATCAAAAATAAAAAAGAACATCGGTAATTGTGGGTGTATTATTAGGTGCACCTCTGCCTTACCCTTCAGGGATTACATAAGTAAATAACGGTAATTAAAAAAAACCGGCTAAGTGCGAGTCGGACTCGCGCGCGTAGGGTTCTGTACCATTATTTATAAAAAAATTATATTTTGTATGGGAGCCCCCTTTAAATATTCATTTTATTCTGTTTTATGTATTTGTTGTTATATCGGCAACAGCAATACATAATCTATAGAAATTTCAACTGGCTTACTATCACGGTTCATGAGATATCAGCCTGGTGACAGACAGACGAAAAAATAAATACTTAAGGGCAACAAAAACAAAAAGTTTTTATTAATAATGGTACGGAACCCTTCGTGCGCGAGTCCGACTCGGCGACTTAAACTTAGGTCTGACCGAACAGTTTTCTTAGTAATTCACTGGATTTTACATGGTAACGAGAATTGAACACGCCAATTCCACAGAACTTTAAGATCAATACAAATTGTTTTCATAAAAATGTAGCGACATGGCTAAAAATTAGATTGCTAAAAACCACCACAAATGGTTTTAATATTTTTTTAGAGTTGATTGTTGTAATTTACCTATTTATTTTTTCAGTTTTGATGATTACGTGACATTATGGAATTTCTTTTTATCCTTGGTTGGTATTTACTTATTTGAGATGAGACATCTACTAGCCCGCTTTGAACCTTTCACACAGGAGGCCTATTTCCCAACAGTGAGGACGCTACAGGCTGATCACGCTATGCATTATTTTTTAACTGCTTCTTTGTCAGTACTAAGACAGCAGCAGGCTTCTGAAGGGTGGGACCATAATCCACCACATAGGCAGTCTATGAATTTTTGGTTCCTCCCAAATGCCGGTTTCATCACAAAGATTCAGCTCCCTGCTTAGCTTAGCGTAACATCGAGCTACCAGCTTACCAAATGCCTTAAGTATGCACGACGACAATCAAGCTTTACAAAAAAAAAAAAAAACAATTAAGAAAATCAATTTATGTGAGATCCCTTATTGTACGGGAAATATTCAAAGGGATGCCATGTTATACTGGAGATGTACGGATTGATGTGTCGCCGTGTGTAAGAACTAAGAACCCACCTTGCATATAACCTGTAGCCCCTTCACCTTGCCGGGCATATCGCCGTACGGCATGAGGCGCCGCCGTCGCTGCGGCCCGCCTTCCGTCAGCCACACGGCGCCGACGCCCGTCAGCGGCACATCGAATGCACCGAGCAGGTAGTTTCGTTGGCAGTACTCCTGGATTTACAAAATAGTATTCATATAAGTTTTTAGTAGTACAGGTGGATATGTAGTTCCATAGATGACAGCACGGTTGGCGCAGTGGTGAGCGATTGGCTGCTGCACTGCGTGTCGCGGGTTCGTATCCCCCACGGAAAAAATGTTTTGAGGTGAGGTTATTTATTTATTAAACAATTTTATTACAAACTTTCATTTAAAAACTATGCCCCACAAAACCGTTTATATAGCCTAGGTGTTGTTCCGGGTATGGCTAGGTATTGGCTAGGTGTTTCTGACTTTAAATGTTTGTAAACGCACCCACGATTCATTGCCAACCAATTCCTAGTGCGGAGCAACGTTTTATAAAAAACCACTAGGTTATACAAGGTATTGTTTTGCATCCTCGTCAAAATTCAGGATGTTGTCACAAAAGACATAAATAATCAAAATAAATTACGGTACCTAGTAAATTATTAAAAAACACTGCGTTTTTTTGTTGTTTAAATTTGTCAATATTTCAGAATAACCCCTTTAACGTGGTATAAGGATTATGAAATTATCGAAAAAACGTTTGAGGTTTTTTGTTTGTGTGTAAGCGACGTTATAAGGCGGGGATCAGTCGGCCCGTGTTTAAAACACGGGTGGTTCACAGTTACCGATTTCAGTAAATAAATAAAAAAAAGAAAATTACCTACTCATTTTATTATTGATTCGGGTCGAGAATCATTAGCATAGTTACCTCCTAGAATTTGAAGAGCTTGCAAAACAACATCTTGAATTGTGTCCAAGAAATGGGTTAGTTAAGATGGAAGGCACCGTCGTCGCCGCGTCGAGGCCCCCCAGAAAGACGCGTCGTGATGATTTAGACGTGTACCATGAGGGCTGGTTCGAGACGGCGGCGGCGCAGGAAATAAGCACCTGGAATGACTTGACCCAAAGTCATTCCAGGCTTTGCGCAGCAGTGGTAATGAAAAAAGGTGTACTTGAGGCCTATAGTGTATGCAAACGATTTTGATGGAATGTCTGATGGACAAACTTCATCGTGAACTCGGAAGAAAACATCGGGGTAGGGCTGTATTTTGGACTACAGTTGCCAGAACATTGTTTTGTGAACATTATTCTCATCATTGTTTTCTCTGTGATTAGGTTCACCTCTAAAAAAACTAGTTGAATTAAACCGAAGTAGGAACTAATTGCTAAAGAACGGTCGTTTTTCAGATACAAATAAGGAAGTTCAACTACCAAGGCCACATACACCGCAAGAGCAAAGAAATAGATCCTATTGTTGACACAACTTCGCAAGTGGATTTTGGGATAAGTAATTTAGTCAGCCGGGTGACAACCAACACCATGTTAAAATTCACGTATTTCTTTTGCAAGTGGATCTTTGTTCATTCATAAAAACTAAGTAAGAAGTATGTCAATTCCTTTCCCACCGTTTCGCTCAAAGCTTGCCCTGGCTACTAATTTATTTAATTTCTAAAATCTTAGCCTGTTGAGCAAAAACTGAACTAAAAATAAAGAAAAACTTGATGTGTATGTCGTGAGATTTTTGTGCCAACAACGAATGTTTTATTTTGTATGACGTGCATTTAACAGTATTATCACGGTATTTACTTTCGGGGAAATTACGTAGGGACAGAACCTAAACTTATTCAGTTAAGATAAACGTCTTGGTCATCCTGAGAGTCGTCATTCTTGAGACGTGAATCAAGGCTCTAGGTTAATTCATTTGTTGTTCGTTTTTCCTTAATAAAGTTCGTCATAAATACGACGACCATTTTTATCTTGTGGAAATACTCGAACCCATTAAACCCTTGGAGTGTATCAACCTACTGCCGAGGAACCCCCGAGTTATGCGACATAATCTTTACGATGCTCCCGGGCAGAAATGATTCAGTCCTTGTCAAGAGACGACCACATTTATTTCGGTCTTTTGCCGAGAAAAACCAAAAAGAGGTCTGGCTGTCTATAGCTGATGAATTACTTGTGGAAAAAAGGAAAACTAGAAAAAATAAACGTGGTGTGAGAGAAATACCAGGACTGGTCGATGCCGCAAAGCTAGGGGGATGCTTGTGTACAACAGTGGATCGTCTTTCACCGAATATGAGGGCGATGATGGGTCCTTCATCATCATTCATCATCTTTTCAGCCCAAAAGACGTCCACTGCTGGACATAGGCCTCCCCCAAGTCTCGCCACATTGACATTTTGGGGGGTTTTACCATAATCGCCACGCTTGGCAGGCGGGTTGGCGATCGCAGTACGATTGATACAAAAGCACAGTGAACGCTGCTGCCCATTCTCTGGCAAATCTCTTAGTCGCCTCTTACGACACCCACGTAAAGATATGGGATGGTGCTATTCTTTACGTCCGACACCATACAGAGCAAAGATGAGATGGGTCCTTAGTTTAGTTCTTCTAAAAACAGCCAGTAGTTCTATTTTTCAGTGAATTTCAAACTGGAAGCTGGCACAATAAATGTAGAAGCTTAGCGTTTTGTTCGGATCGTACTCACATCATTGGTTGAGTTCTCCAAGGGCACGAAGGACAGTTTGTAGTTTGTGATGAAGAGTGACCCGAAGCGGCCGCGGTCCCATTCGCTGAGCGGCGCCAGCATCACCACGCTTTGCGCCGCGCCTGTCACTATCTCGCCTAAGAACAAAACAAGGTTTGGTATAAAATATGCTTTCACTTTTCTTTTTCTCTAAATTTTACATGAAGTGACTGCCTATCTGACCTCCACAACCTAGTGACTGGGTTATACGATACCCCTTGGTAAGACTAGAAGTCAGACTTTCGGCTTCTGACTACTCGTTACAACTGCCAAAGATCTTCAAATGACAGCCGGGACCAACGGCTTAACATGCTTTCCGAGGCACGGAGGAAACTCGGTATGTAAAGATGGTCACCTATCCACGGACCAACCACGGCAAGCACGGCTTAATCTTGAACGACCTGTGCGGCTTTTATTATTTAGCCACGAGCTCCTCAAGCTGTTACAATCTGGGTATAGGATAAAATAACAAATAAACACTAAAAATCTTTATTCAACACTAAACACTTAAAATTAATCACAAATACACAACTGATCACTATTCACTTATAGCAATAGTAGTTCACTTCAATCGCTTCGTTTCGTAGTCGAAATTAGACTCCTACTTCCGCTAACCCCTCAGCTATTAATTTGCCCGACCCGTCTTCGAGAAACTTCCACATTGTCCTTGAACCTCTAGGCAGTTCGTTAGGGGAACCCAGCCTTCGAGAAAGTTCCACAACCTTGCTGAACCTTCTAGACATTTCCATCGTGGAACATTCTAGGATTATTCTTGTACCTTCAAGGCTTTCTAGTTATTTCTAGAGAATTCTAGCACGTAATCCTAGAATGTTCGCGTAAAGCAGACGATGTAACAATATTGAACACAATGTGCTAAATTCATGGTAACTAATTGGCACGTCGATGTCACACCGTTTATGAAGAGTCCGAAATTTCAAGACTAACGGCTTCTTCACGTTGAAGTTCAGCTGAAAGTTCTACAAAAAGTGCTGTTGTTAGGTTAGCTGAAGCAATAGTCTAGCTAAGGTCAAGGTTTATTCAAATGTCATCGCAAAGGCCACGGGGTAAATCCAACCCTGCGAGCGACACATCTATAGGTACAAAATACATTGTCTTTCCGAAGGCGATGACGTTCAGCGGTGAGCGATTCAAAAATCCGCTAAAAGAATTGTTCAATTTGGAATAGGAAAGAATTTTATTGATAGTAAGCTAGCCCACAGCTGCCTGAGAGATATATCTCGACGGCATGTAAAGCTAAGTCAGAGGACCATGGGCGGTGTAAAAACTCTAACACTACTTTAGGCACTAATCAGACGCTAAAGACAGAAGAAGCCCACAGCTTCGTCGCCGCGCATAGTTCTGGTCAGAGAGTCAGAGAGAGGAGTCAGATAAGTGCATACTCTTGATAGTTCGTTGATGCCGTAGTGTTGATAAATGAAATTATATGTGCCTTATTTAAATTAGGCTGATAATCGCCACTGATTGAACGCCAAAATTACATAAGACGGTCTCCTATAACGCCCGCCGAGGTAGCCTGCCAAACTCCCCAGAAAGTCATCTGTGAGTGTTAGTAACTTGTACGATGATAGCAGAATTTACAAATCGATGAAGGATGATTGGTAATTGGGTGAATTCCTTGAAATGGGAGATCATTTCAGCCTGAAAGACGTCCACTGCTGGACAAAGGCCTCCCCCAAGTGTCGCCACATTGACATTTTGGGAGGTTTTGCCATAATCGCCACGCTTGGCAAGCGGGTTGGCGATCGCAGTACGGTTGTTACAAAAGCACAGAGAACGCTGCTGCCCATTCTCTGGCAAGTCCCTTAGTCGCCTCTTACGACACCCACGGGAAGATATGGGATGGTGCTATTCTTTACGTCCGACACCATACAGAACAAAATAGGAGATACTATACCTTATTTGCAACAATTTTGACATGTTAATTTAGTGTCCGAACTGGGTTGTTTTTGAGAAAAAGAACTTTAAAGTTTTTAAGAAATTTTCCACCTCTCCTTATATGATTACACTCATGATTCATCGCCGCATCGGAAAAGTGTACTTTTTGCGTGCAGATAAAAACCGCTTTACATTGACGATGACGTTGCGGAGAACGCAGAACCCGGTAATTGTCCACAACCTGATAATCAGGTTAACATTTCCAATTCTGGGTAAAAATCTAGACTTCACTGTCCCATCATAATCCTTAGTACTTTATTCCTTCTCTATTCACTTTCGCTTTCAATATCTGTTTACATAAAACAGATATTGAAAGCGTGAGTGAGTCAAAGGGGTTTTTTCTAGAGAGGATTGATATTATTATGGCTTTTTTGTTACGTAGGCCCGCGTCATCGCGTGTGGTCTCAAGGTGACCAGTGGACGTCAAGCTTGCACAAGAATGACCTAAGCGCGATGTTTTTACTAGCTTCCAAAAAAAAAAAAAAATTGCGTATCGGTAGATTCTAGTGCTGCTTGGGATGGGGGGAATATTTACAACAGGGAATTATTTTTAATTGAATGATGCAATGCAAGTTCTGCCGTTACTGGTAAAAATTTCGGCAGTTTGGAGTTTCTTCCACAGAGATTCAACTGATTACATTAACCAGCGTCAGACAATAGCAAATGACTTTTCGTACGTTAACACTTCTTTTTTTATTATAAACATTTTATCTATAAAAAGTGCCAACGACCCACTCACAATGAAATGAGTCATACGTCAATTTTAATGTATAAATATTGTTACGTAAAACTTATTTAATGGAGTATGTATTGTTGTTATGAATTATGAAGCATTTAATAACCTTACAGCTATAAAACACGAGCTCATTTCATATGTCATTAAAAATAAAACAAATCAATGCAATAAATGGAAGTAAATAGAGTAGAAACCTGAAAATGGAATTTAGAAACTTGATTTCAAAATATGGTAAGTAAAATTATTGGACCGAGGTAAACTCGGTATTCTGGCATTTGTTTAATTTGTGCTGTAAATCTGACTCCACAAAATAATGATATTATCACATAACTCGTAATGGTAGTGTCATTATTCCGACATTGGAGAAAGAAAATAAAGCCTTGCTAGTTTATAAGATGCACAAGCTGTTAAAACTGGAATAGAGTATAATAGTGCTTAGCAAAGGATTGATAGGTCCATGTGTCACAGATATTAAAGATCAGGTAAGCGATGGCCATTACTTACTTCACAATGCAACAATTGCTGTGGGAAGTAAGTGCAGGGTGGAAAAGTAGAGAAAGAAAATAAAGGCGAACAGTCTAGTCCATCCACAAACAACCTAAACGACAAAAAAAGTCGATTCGAGTATTGGTATCTACAATTAATTATTAGTATCACAGCAATCTGGTAAAACATCTGCAAATCTGAGATGAAACAAGTACTAGCATGTTAAAGAAGCGAGGAAGTAGATTCGAATCGAACAACAACAAGGACCTTGCGAGCCGGCACATATTGGCCGTCAAAACAAGACTGGTACCAGGGTGTCATAGCAACTGAGGATATTGTAGCGAGTTGTGTGCAAGACAATACAGCGAAAATTTTTCGTTCTTATATCAGTATCTTTCTGATACAATTGAATTTTCTAGCGGCCTTCACACTCAGCGATCTGGACCATACTTTTTTTAATCACGATTTGTCGAAGGAAATAAGAACGATTTGCGCTATACGCGGTGACCGTGAACGTTCTTTGACTCATGCGGTATCGTGCAAAGAAAATATTTGCGGCATTGTATGTATTTTGGCGGTTTGCTTTTTATTACTGACATTTTGGTATTTCAAAGAAATCTTGGACGTATCATCGCCACTTTTAGACTTTGGTTGAAGAACTTGGTAACAAATTCTTTGCATCGCTACGTATAGTCTATAAACTATTATTTTGATCGACTAACCATGACATCCATGGTTGACTCCTTATTGCGGTTTTTACGACTTCCGTAAGTGACTAAAAGAGCGATAAATATAAATATGTGAAAAGGGCCAAAGATATGGGAAGTAAATGAAAGCGTAACGGTGACAGGGGATAATGGAAGAAGAACGTGTACCTGATTCCAAGTCACATGACGCAGAGCCAGAAAGATGAATATGTATAACTTCCGCGCCCATGTATATGTCAGACTTAGAACAACTGAAAAGTTTGTCGAGGTTTAAATCACTTGGAGATCTAAATCGTGTGGTCTCATGGGTCACAAGGCATTACACTAAGTTGTTTTGCCTACTCCAACCACAAGAATACATAAGCTGCATAAGTATCACATTGTTTACAAATAAAATGGAAATTGTAAATAAATTATTATCACATATTTTATGCTGTTAATTATACTTTCGATAAGCAAGCATACTGGACAAGGTCAAAGACATCAACCTACATGATACTCGATACTAGGACAGCATATCAGCCCTGTAATTACTGAATCAATTAGAAATATTAAACGTACCTGTCCTCAGAACACCCATTGCGAATCACAATACTCCATCAACTGGTGTATAGGACACCACTTCCTACCATTACTATGGATCGCGATACTAGGCATTCATAAAAGGCGATACAGTTACGCGTACGTAACGCATACATAATGATTATTATTGTAATTTGCATCATGCATGCCTCTACTTGCGTTAAATAAAATGTTGGGTATAACACAGGTTACATTGTTTTGTCCTTGAATGGGCGTAATTAAGACGAATTTGTAATGCGTCATTGACCTCTCGTACTTTGCAGAATATCGCTCGTAATTACATGGCATGATGTAAATGGTCTCTGTTTTTTTTTTTAAAGGAAAAGTATGAGTGAGTGAGTATGAGTGAGTTATTGAGGTTAGTCTGTGACTAAAATTGGATATTTTGATAATTACCACAAAACCAATTAAATATTATGGACATTATTAAATCAGTGTTTTTTTATTTACTGATATGTATAAATGACCGTGGTTTATTAATTTATTTATCTAAATAAATGATGATAAATGAATGAAATAAACTTTTAAAACTATGAGATGACATTTTGACATCTCAGTGTTTTGAATGTTTTTTTTTAAGAAATATGTAAAAATATTTTTTATAAATGTGTATAGTAAATGAATAAGGGAACAGCTTTGCAATATGTGATTTTTAAGTCAGTTTTATTTTCCTTGGTAACTGAGCCGATGTCAACTATTCTGCCAGAAAGTAAAAAGTAAAACTATTCAAAGAAAGAAATAGATGGTTTGGTCATCTCTCACTATCTATAAAATCAAGATATATTGGATGACTCAAATCAATCCAATCGGGTTATAAGAGCGATCCCTCTCATTTATAGACCTATATCTGTGCTTCCAGAATTGGGTAAAATCTATGAAAAATCATCAAAGGACGCGGGAGTAAAACTCATCAGTCACATTCTGGAATCCTGAGAGAAGTCCCAGGACGCTATTGGGATTTTCTGTGATCTATCAAAAGCCTTCGACTGCATCAACCACAACACACTGATCTGTACATTCCACCACTACGGAATTCGTGCTGCTGATTTTGTTCTTTCCTATTTATCAAACAAAAGGCAGCAAAAAGAAAATGTAAATGGGGCGACGTCCTCCGGGTCTATAGTCAAGATGGGCGTGCCCCTAGGTTCAATTCTCGGCCCTTTCCTATTTTTTGTTTATATTAATGATCTCCCTTCACTCCCTAGGCAGTTGCTTCATGTAAAAACTGATACTCAGCTGCATCCGGTTAGACTGGAAGTTGACCCCAAAAAAGTTTGGGACAAGGCAAATGATGATTAATGATCTCCCTATATGATGGCCAAATTATCGGATATAATTCTATTTGCTGATGACAATTCGCTAATCTTTAAAAAATCATAGAAAAGATACGGATGTCATACATGTCAACGAAAGTCTAACTGTTCTCTCGAAATGGTTCGCAGCTAACAATTTTTTACTGAACATAAACGAAACGAAATGTCTAAAGTTCTCTTTACCAAATGTATACACAACGTGACTCGTATACTTACTCTGCCTTTACTTTATATCTTAGAATGTATTTTATGTGTGCGCAAAAACCGAGGGCTTTTCAAAATTAGAAGCGACTTCCACAACATAAACACGAATTTGTAATACCCAAATTTAGATTAACAACTAGATTAAATAAATATTATATGTTTTTTATAATAAGTTGCCAAAGTCAGTTACAGAACTGACCAATGGAAAGTTTAAAAACTACATCAAACATATCTATATTAAAAAAAACCGGCCAAGTGCGAGTCGGACTCGCGCACGAAGGGTTCCGTACCATTATTTAAAAAAACGAGCAAAAAAATAACTTTTTTGTATGGGAGACCTCCTTAAATATTTATTTTATTCTGTTTTTAGTATTTGTTGTTATAGCGGCAACAGAAATACATAATCTGTAGAAATTTCAACTGGCTAACTATCACCGTTCATGAGATACAGCCTGGTGACAGACGGACGGACGGACGGACGGACGGACAGCGAAGTCTCAGTAATAGGGTCCCGTTTGACCCTTTGGGTATGGAACCCTAAAAAGCATATTACAAAATTAAGGACTATATTGAAGATAAAGAAGTTTGGCTCTAGTTCCTTCTGCTCATGCAGTTTCCCTGGTAGCTCATAAACAACACAAATGTGTGGATGTCTCTAACTATTCCCAATTTTATTTTTCCATTCTTTTTATTCAGATGTTTTACAATAGTTTTCAAATCATTACACCATTCATTCATTGTTCAAAATAGTTACAGCACTGATGACAACATTTGTGGCAATTGTTTAATTTAGTTTTCATATAATATTTTATTTTTACTTTTGTATAGATTCTTTTTTATTTACCATTATTTTGTGAATGTGTGGACATTGTAGGCTTTATAAATTCCTATTTTTTTTTGCTTATCTTGTTCTACCTTTTATAGTAAGCAACAACTTATTGTCGGTCCTACACTGTCCTCCCATACTTAAGTTAACACTGTAACAATCAAATATTGTAAAACCAAATGATTTTAAAAGAGTAACTATGGAGTTTCTTGACTTTCTTCTCCATAGGAAACGAGAAACCTGAATTGTGGACCTTTTGTAGTCGTTTTATAAGTGCCCATGTAGGCCCATGTAAAATAAAATATTTTGGTTTGATTTTGACTCATTTCAACATTTATCTCAAAGGTTTATATTGTTTTATGTTTGGTTTTTTGTAAATATTGTCTTATTACCATCATAAAGAAGGTTGGCACTTATTATGGCTTGTATATTAGAGACAATTTTATTATGTAAAGAGCTCAGGCATATAAGGGTGTCAGATGTAGCAGTTGAATGCAACAGCCATGCAAAGTACAGTGTAGTTACCGCTATCAATTAATTTATTTTTTATTTGGCTAGCCAATCTGTTATCTATACTTAATACATATTATAAAGCTGAAGAGTTTGTTTGTTTGGTTGAATGCACTAATCTCAGGAACTGCTGGTTCGAATTGAATAATTATTTTAGTGTTGGATTGGCTCATATATCAAGGAAGGCTATATAACATAACGCTATGACCAAAAGGAGCATCAATGAAAAATGTTGCAAAAACGGGAAACATTGATTAAGTATTTATTTATCCTTTTGCACTTGTCAGCTAGTAAAACTTATTAGGACATCATAGTTTATGCATTGCTCTGCAATACTTTTACATAGGATTGTATTTGTTTTAATCTTTAATTGTGTTAATTTATTGTTGTTGTGTGTAGTACAACATATTATTAATTAGATAACAAAATACGGCATTTTTAACCTGTATTAATGTTGTCCTATTTAACCCAAAGGTAAAGAATGGTTGTCCTATTTGACTGGTAGAAAATGCCTTGTGGTATTAAGCCTGCCCATGAACTAGGATTGTAACACGATGTTCAAATAAAAAACATACTACACACTTTTATAGTATCTGTTACCTAAAAAGATTTGAATTGTTTATCACCTAAGGAGTTTAAAAGCCATCCTATCAATAAAATATGAAATTATTAATGCTTCAGAAACAATGTTTTCTCATCTACCAAGTTGCTTTTAGTAAACTGGTTCAAAAATTCATCAAAATTATGATCAGTATGACCATCTCCTAACTATGTTGGAGTAGATTGGAAGGCTCCAATCTAATCTGATGCAGCTACATACCAGTGTTTTACATTCAGCAGCTGCCTATCTGATCTCCACAAAACAGTCACTGGGTAACACAACACAAACAGTTTAAATAATTCATGTAATTCATTCCACAGAAAGTAATGGCTTGTATTTAATCCTACTCACCATTTAGAAGCTTAGGTTTCACTTCTTGTAGTGATCCATTTTTTTCTCCTTTACTCTGTAACAAAGTTTACCAACATTGATTATGTTTTAAAGACAATTTATTGTTTAAAGTGTTGTTTACTTGTCATATTGTTGCAGGATTATCTTATTTGATGTGATGCAGAGCTTCTGAATAAACTGCAACTATTTTTTTTATTTTTTCTACTAGTCGAGTAATAATGTTTGGTAAACATTTCACAATAAACTATCAAAGAGAGAACTTTCTAACCTCTATCAAAATAAATAACAACACAGCAAAAAAAGTATCATTCAAATGGTTAGAAGGTTGATAAGCCGTAATGATTATATATTCTGGTTAAATGAAATAGCATCTTACCAGAGGAGATACATTGATGTAACTCTTGAAGTTTTGAACCAACTTTTTCTCATTCATTGTAATCAAATAATACCAACACTGCGTTGACCCACTTTGATCGATTTCAACTGTTTATTAACCTATTTATAAATAGATCCTTATAATAGGTTGAACGGAAGGTGATAATTGATTAAATTAACAGTTATCCACATGATTCTACTTATTTAACATATTTTTGATAACAATCGTCCGCGAACACTATACTATCTGAATACAAATTATTCATTAACACATTGGTGTACGTTACGTAAAACCATTAGCACATTTAAACTAAACATAGTTAAAATTAAAATTAGCTCGAGACGATGTTAGATTCATGTTGAAAGTAATATTTTTATATTTTTTAAAATCTGTGATCCACAGAAACACGCCAACGATCAACGACAGATAAATGTTGGTGTTGCTAAGGTGAATATTTTCTTCGGTATTTATTTATTTTGCATGCAACATAGAAAATTAAAACTATGGTACAGAAAGTTTATCAAAGGTCATTGACCTGGACCAAATGCTGCCCGGGAGTGAATATAGCTCCAATGGTATCGTAGCATTAATTTACATTAACCCAAACGATATTTAAAAAAATGACCGCAGTCGAAGGTCCTTTTAGATGAAGTCCACTCTGTGTATCTTACAGAATATTCAAGTAGTTACTATTGATTAGAAGAAAACGTATTTATCATATTCATTGATAGAACATTTAAACTCAGAGAAATAACAAATAATCTTCTGCCCTGATATTGTACCAATGGCGAGCCATCAGTCTACTTTGCTATGCTATCACAATCTTAGGTATCGATTTTCCTCTACAAAAGTTACATCATAGACAACAAACGTCCAATGCTTTTTATCCTGTGTAGTCGCATAATCTGTAATTTTTTATTGAAAAAAAATACTGGACCATAGACTGTGCATGTCTTATAAAAAAATGGCGATTGTTAAATTTTTGTTGGGAGTTTGAAAGCACAATCCTCAAGCACATATTTAAAAGTTTAAATATCTGTTGGTGAAACTGTGAATATATATTCTGAAAATGGCTGACGCTTTGGTTGAGCGGAGACCCACCGCTCGGTTTTTCTGCCACAGGTGTAACATTGAATTTGAAGATGTTTTGCAGGTAAAAATCAATAGTTTTGGTTATATTTCCTCATAAATGGGTCTCCCTTTATGTGTATTACGGATAAAGCTGATACATAGATCAACCCTTAGGTTGAGGAGTTGTTTTATTCATCTGTAGATAGAGGGGCGAGATTTCCGTGGCTAATTTCCAATGAGGCTATTGGTGCAGCCGGTCGGTCGGCTCACAATACTGCGTGACATTTCTTTGGAAAATTGTTCTGGGGTCAGGATTGACGGAAATTGTCAATTTCACGCAGTTACATCATTCGCATTATGTGGCGTTTTGAATCGTGAACCCTGCCCAGTACATATTTTTATGTACTCAGTTATCTACATGGATACATCCCACAATAGCCCCTGTAATGTCATTGATGTCAATAGAATCTTCGTTTTAATTAATTACCCAAAACAGTACCACCAAGGATACAATTTATTGCATTTGAAAAGGTTAAAACAATGTTCTTGTAAATTATGGATGTACCAACACCCATTTTTCTTATAATAGCAAATTCAATGACTCCACTCATTCTTGGGTTTCTCCCATAGAAAACACATCCATATCACCTAAGCCTAAAGTTCATAATTATTTTAAACCATTGCATTTGTTCTAAAAAAAGACTTAATACATTTTACCAAACTCTTTCAGGATTACACATGCCCATACTGCGCAAGTGGTTTCATTGAACAGCTTGAGAATGAGACTGAGGGGCTGGCACTGTCAGGAGACGACTTTAGTGATGCCGACATGAGCAATATTGATGACATGAGCAATATCGATGACATGAGCAATCTGGACGATTCGGATGAGGTCCACCACTTCTCACAAGTATGATATCTAGTACTTTTTATTGGCTCCAATGTTTATAGTATCTAGTCCTTGTAGTAACATAAGTGTGAATACTACATTGTTACACACTACCAAAGAATTGATACATAAACTAAGACCTATTGTTTAACCACAAGTTATTTTTATAAATCATTGGTATTGTTTTATCATTGTGGGATAGATTACAAAAACATTGAGTGTGAAAACTTGACACTGGCACTGAATTATTTATAAAGTTATACAATCAGTCTAGAAAAGTTTAGTGAGGGTCATCAGGGTCATCATCATCTGTCTAGCCTTTTCACAAAGTCTACCATAGAGTTAAACTTCAGTGAGGGTCATCAGGGTCATCATCATCTGTCTAGCCTTTTCATCTATATTGGGATTGGATACCAGTCTACTCAGATGTAACAGAATACCAATATTATGGGTCTAATCTTAGATTTATAAATGAAAAAGGCACCTTGGTGATGAACTGATGATGAATAGAATAGGAAGCAATTGGGTATTGTGGAGTAGCCAGAAGCCTATGTAGCTTAGCAGACTATGTTAGGCTGAGATGATAGGTTCATTAACGCATCTACTGAACATATGAGGCCCTGGTACTCTACCTTCCTCCACTTATGTATAAGTATGATGAAAACATTCCTTTTATGGGTCAAAACAAGTATAAACATGAATTTTAATCTGTCATTGAGGTCATGATGTTGACTGCCCAATGAACCATGAACAAGTAATAAATAATCAGTTCAGTGAGCGCAGTGAGTCATGTAGAAATGTATACAATCTACCATCGTGGCTTGTAGTGCAATTATGCATGAGTACTGATTATGATAAGTCGGTTTTTGTTGATTATCTGATTAAAATATCAGATAAAAAAAATGTTCAATAAGGAAAATGTTAATTCATTGTTTTCATACTACACTGTCCTTGAACTTAGCTTAATAAGGCTTGTATGGCATATCCTGTTACAAACATGACTAGCTAAAATTTTATAGGTTTAACTTTGACTAATATAATACCTTAGGGTAAGCAAGCAAAGGGAGCAGCATCATGCAACTACTTCAGGCACCTTTTGAGTTGAGCAGTAGATTGTATTAGTTCCTCCATAGGTCTCTAGCGAAATTGATGGGGTTTTAAATGCCTGTTGATTCTTATCCCACATGTCAAGTTACAATAGAATAATACTATAGAGATTTATTTACTCTGTAGTATGGGTATGCCAACTTAACTGTCATTTCAGCCTATAAGTGTTATAAATTTATAATAATAATTATGTGTAAACAGTTGTGTGTTTTGTTTTCTTATCATCATACTTTCTCTGATAACTAATTGTAATGCAGTTAAATACTTATAATTATGTTGCATTATTGTCACTTTCTGCACAACAACAAGCAAACCCAATGAGTATTTAATTTTAGGCAAAGAAAATGGTATCACTCACTGGGAGAAAGAAGAAACTAATAATACTATCAGTTTCCAACATTTCGCGCAAGTAACACATGTTTTCGACTACACACATAAGTATGTCAGGGGTCCCCCGGGCGGTGGCCGTCCTAATTCGCCGTCAGCGTTCCTTATCGCGTGCTATCGACACGTCACACGTGAGGTGACGTAAAGCGGTGTTTCAGCACCCACGTGACGCGCTCGCAACGTGTCGTGATAACGATTGTTTTGAACTACTATACCTACGTCATCTGATCGCTCATGGCCACTACCATAGTATCAGAATAACCAGAAAACCAACTAGACCATCATGCCTCTGCCGTTATCCCAATTTATATGGGTTCGTCGCAGCAAATCTTAGTAGACAGACTATCTAGAGACTTTTTAGGATTATCAACTAAACTTTATGCTTTGTTGAACTACAAGTTCACGACACACACACACACACATACACGACAACTTCGAATTACTCACCAGTAAATACTTAGAGTTCGTGTAAACGCTTTGATTGTGTGAGCCGATTCTGACCATTTGTTCCTACTTGGAATACTGTATGTATAAAAGTAATGCCAGTACTGTGCGCTGCTGTGTGTACTGCTGTGCCATAATGCCATTACGTTGTCGTTTGCCGATGGCAACATACGTGGCCAAGCGCCATATTAAAATAGATTAGATCAATTATGCGCATTTGTTACACTACCAATGTTTATCACTGTCGTATTGCCTTCGCGGAAACGCTGATAACAAATGTTAGGGTTTTATTGAAAATTCTAGACATTTGTTAACGTTTCTGTTATCAAATTAATGAGTAATGCAAAAGGACATGTATTTGGAAAGGAATGTTTATTTTTATTAACTTTGAGCAATAATGAATTTTTCAGTTTTACCTCAAGTAATTTTTTCGCTATAATCATCGCAGCTTACGTTTAATGAAATTACGAATTATTGCACAATAATTACAAACAAGAGTGGGTCCGTATCCATAATATATTCGAATTGCAAATACATACGTACATGGTAATATGTCTTGCATGACGTCATGGCATTGTTAACGTGAAGGTGCACTGTTAAGAACAACCAATAAGACGAAACAGCATAAATATTGGCCAAACAACTGCAAGTGGTGGAGTAAAGTACTAGAGAGATATTAGCCAAGCTTCTATTTCGAAGGTGCACCCTACCTTTTGCCCTGCCTCACCCATCGAAGAAAGAAGCGGCGAAGATGGGTCATAAAACGCAGGACATTGACGGTTCTTATCAAGCTTGACTTAGAAAGTACAATCTGCAAAGGAGATAAGTAGCCAAGTTCAAGTTTTTCTCCTTTGCAGACTGTACACAGTCCACACTCATTGTTCCATGTTTATATAGTGTGGTAGAATAAATACAATTTAAAGATTTATTTTTCTTGATTTCAGGGCACCCCTCCAATGTTGAACGATCTAGCATTCCTAATGTCGGGCGGCCGGTTACGGTAAGTAGTAATAATTTCAATCAACGATAAATAAATCAATGAAATATCTCACTCTCACAAAAATCTATTAAGTTATACTGGGCGTTGTATCTCCGCCACCTCAATGAGCTGTGGGCTAATATAACACTGGCGAAATATTTAGTAAAAAAATGTGACACTGATGAGATAAAAGATTTCAACTAAGGAGAGAGAGAGAGAGACAGATAGAGATTGCACAGTCATTTATAAAAATATGACCAGCCTTAATTAGCGCCATAAGTAGCTCAGAATACTGTCAAGAAGTGGACCCGTATCCCCCCTCAATGACCTATGGACCAGTATGTATTAGCACTATGTGGTGTGTGTGGGAAGCAGCGTTTTCTGTGCTTTTGTAACAACCGTACTGCGATCGCCAACCCGCCTGCCAAGCGTGGCGATTATGGCAAAACCCCCCATGTTATGTCAATGTGGCGGCACTTGGGGGAGGCCTATGTCCAGCAGTGGACGTCTTTCGGCTGAAATGATGATGATGATGACTATGTGGTGCCCTAACAGCCATATAGACGAATCCAACAAGAACTATTAGTCGTTTCCCTAAACAACCAACCTAATCATAAACCTAATAAAGTTCAGTAATTTAAAATTATTAATTTGAAAACTGATGCCCGCTTTAATTAACACTCACTAGACTACGCCTAAATGAATGCCTAAATAATCACACTGTTCGATTTTCAATGTTAGGTGCTGCAGTGAGAGTTGATTTTCCAACAGTGCAGGAATTAATTCAGGGGTCGCTTAGTTGTTGTTTTGTACAAAGCAATGACCTTGGAGCGCACACGCGTTCGTGCAGTTACCCCCTGGGGTACGGGGGTGGTTCGTCTGTCTAGTGCCCATTACGAGTAAAGTACTAACAAGCACGCTGTTTGCGCGTACCAAGGCTCGCGATTTCTAATTTTTAACCCAACTTGTAAAGGCCTTCGCCTTTTAAAGACTCCCATAAAATGGCAATTGCTAAAGGATTGGTGATAACTGATAGCTGTCAGAACGATGGTAGATAAAAGAATGCTGCTGGCCAGTGGCGAAGGGTGAAAATATTGAAAGGGGAAGCCGAAGAAAAAAATGAGAATTTTAATTTTGTTTTTTTCATCGCATTTTTCAATTTTCGTTTTAATTATCAGCCAACCCGAAAACCTCGAAAATGACACCCATGACGAAAAAAACAAATTTACGGCGCGCGTCGGCGCTATTTTTAATTTTGGTGTCTTTATCAGCGACCTCGAAAACCAATAAAATGTCACCCATGTTAAAAGTACCAAAAATTTTCGAAGGATCCAACTTGATCTTTTTTTCATAACTTATGTAATGGAATGATTAAATGCACAAGAACTACATAAAACACTGTATAAAAAAAATATAATATAAAAAAACCTTTTTGAAACAAGCTTTTATGAATATGAACTGAAAAGAAGAAAATAAATCTTTGAAAAAATTAAACCGATGTAGGATAATTTTCACAAAAACTTGTCGCGTTTAGTTTTTATAGCATTTACCATTCACGCGACAAGCTTCAGGTATTATGTTTATTCATAAAAAGTACACGCGTAAATTTACAAAGTTTCATATCCGTGCTATTAACCGCTGAGGAGTTCCCTCGTGAGGAGACGATCCTGGCAGTAGGATGAGTTCATGATACAAATCGTGATTATCCATCAAATATGAGCTAGTATGCAACGTTACGTGTCTGTGCTATTAAATGTTAAGGAGTACCCTCTTGAGCAAACGATCCTGGCTGCAGGATGAGATCATGATAGAATTCATGTTTATCCATCAAATATGAACGTGCATACAAATTTTCTTGTCCGTGCTATTAACCGTTGAGGAGTTTCCTCGTGCAAAGACAATCCTGGCTGCAGGATGAGTTCATGATACAAATCGTGATTATCCATCAAATATGAACTCATATGCAAAATTTCATGTCTGTGCTATTAAACGTTGAGGAGTTCCCTCGTGAGGAGACGATCCTGGCGCTAGGATGAGTTCATAATACAAATTGTGATTATCCACCAAATATGAACCTGTATGCAAAGTTTCGTGTCTGTGCTATTAAACGTTGAGGAGTTCCCTCGTGAGGAGACGATCCTGACTGCAAGATTAAGTTATGTTTGTCATAAGAATGTATTGATTTTAAAAACAAAGGTGTGTGGAAAATTTCAGCTCAATCCGACGTCGGGAAGTGGTTATAATTTAACTTTCTATACATACAAACACTGTCGTAACTCGATAAACTTCGGCTTACCTAGTCCCTACAAAACGCTGCTCATAGCCGCGAAGTCACGTGTCCGCGTCCATACGAATTTAGTTCTGAATTCTGACACCCGAGCTCCGGCTTACTTTTGGCGCCACATGTAGCTTTCTTTGTTGACATGAAAAATGTTGGTATTCTTTTTTTTCAATCCGATGTATTTAATGCCTGTACTGTAATGTGATAACCACAGATGTGTACATAATTTACTAATTGACTACAGTAGACACTAGACACTACGTACATTGCCTTGTTCTCAAAGGTAAGCCGGCAGGAATCGGCTTCTTAGGTGCCTTCGGGCCTGCTGCTGGCATCAATTAATCTGCAAGCAATTGTAGTTAGACTATTCATATAATACAGGGTGTAGGGACACCGACGATAAAACGGTGAACACGTATTTAGTACACATAATAAATTTCTATGTCCGGGTTTCCAATGGTTTAATAGAAATAAAATCGTTTGTAAATGAGTGGAATTAGGATCCTTTTAAATGATGCTACTGTCGCACTGATCAGTTACTCGATCAGGGTTTCAGAGAGCGGAGGTAAGTGTGTGTTCCCCTATCAGCAGTGGCGCGGGGCGGCGCGAGACGCTGATGGAGCAGCTCGTGTGGATGATAGGCGGCGCGCGCCCCGCCACCGGCGCCGTCACCGCGGGCGCGCCCTTCGTGCTCGTCGGAGCGCCTGGAGACTATGTATTCGGCGGTGAAGGTGAATATACCATTGATGGAATTTTAAACAATATGAACTTTTTTTTAACCTGTTTCGTTTTCAACTGTTAGGCAAAGCCTTGTTTGCCCCGTGAGTGCAAACATGGTCAGATAGTGTGACGAAGTGATCAGATCAAATCGTCACACTATCTTCGCTGCGATTGACTTCGACGAATTAAGTTGATTTCAGAATCTAGCTTAGACTTTTCCCAACTATGTTGGGGTCGGCTTCTAGTCTAACCGGATGCAGCTGAATACCAATAATTTACATAGAGCGACTGCCTATCTGACCTCCACAATCCAGTTGGTTCTGGGTAATACGATACTCCTTAATAAGACTGGTTGTCCGACATTCGGGCGACTGACTACGTGTAACGACTGAACGGCTTGTCGTGCCTATCGTGGTTGGGAAGAAACTCTGTATGTAAGGTTGAGGTCTCATTACTGCTTTGCGTTGCGTAATCGCAACGGATCAACGCATTGTATGCCACAACTGAGTTGCGACGACAATCGCAGGCCACTAGCACAGCATCTCAGTGTGGATTTCATACTTCATTCGACAATAGATCTGACAAAAAAGTGTTGTGTCTATTGTTGCTTTTTTTACGCCTCCGTCGAAGCACACGTAGAAACTGTCCGTCGATCCGTTGAACCGACGCATGCGACTATGAAACGCATAATGTGGCACGTCACTAAAATATATATGTAAATACGATGCAGTGACGATGCAACACAATACACTAATGTGGCCTCAGCCTTGGTAGTCACCCATCCACGGAACAACCTAGGCACGCGCTTAACCTGAAGCTTAAATTGAAGCGAGCGCATGGCGGCTGTTATTATTTAACAGAACACTAATCCATTTGATTAAGTCCGAAAATATGCTTGAAACTGTAATACAAATTTAAATTTATCTCAATTTGCTGTTAATGCTTCTTTAATGTTTATTGGATCATTTAAAAGAGTTTCTAAGAGACTTATTTCAATGCGCATCTAAGGCAACATAATTCCTCGTGCGAATGAATTCAATCAAAATATCTTCCGCTCATTTAAAGTTGTGAAATGTGTGAACGAATTCAAGTTTGTCTTTGTTTACATGCACTCCTTTTTTGCGGGATCATGGCACAGACCATGACTTTTCGCTTATTGAAGAAGACTTGGCACTAGGTATATTCTCAGACATACTTTCACTCATTTTAATTTATAATAATCGTGTGCTCCTAACCTAACCAATATTTTACTTGTTTTGATTCCAGGCCTGGATGCAGTAGTAACACAGTTGTTAGGTCAACTAGAAAATGCGGGGCCTCCGCCCTTACCACGGGAACAGATAGCCGCCCTGCCGTCAGTACAGGTCACTGAAGAACAGGCTGCAGCCAACACATCGTGTTCAGTTTGCTGGGAAAACTTTACAACTGGTTAGTTTTACTTCTTGCTGTTTATTGTTGCCTAGTACTTGTGTCAACTAATGTAGAACTAGTGGCTAAATAATAACAGCCGCTTGGATCTGAAAATCAAACCGCAGTCAAAACAAACAACATCAGGGACAAACCACACTTATTCAGCTCTGTTCAGCTTTTGTCCATAGAAAACAACGATTTTGAATGGAGGAGATGCTTCCGTTCAGGTTTCCGCGTCTATACAGTTTTCGCGGCAAAAAAGTATAAGGACAAATGTGTTTTTATCATGCGAATGCTATAGATAGAGTTCATCAGAACTATCCGTATACAGCGCTGTTCTGCCGCGTTCGGCGTTGTTCCGCCACGTTCAGGGCTGAACGCGGTCGCAACTGGTCGACGAGGAGTCGGGAACAGTCCACGTTCAGCGCCGAACTTGGCGGAACAGCGCTGTACACGGATGGTTCTCGACTCCTCGTCGACAAGTTGCAACCTGCATAGATTAGATTACAAAGAGTATGTAATCGCTTCTCAATTATCCAGCGTCGTACGCAGTAGATAGCAGCGCTTCAGCGGAGATGACACGCTATGACGGCTTTTCACAATTTTACGATGCTGTACGTGGCTCATAGAAGTGAAGTGTGTGGGTTGCGGGAAGGCAAACAAAACACGTCTTTACGATACGAGTGGTTTATTACGACTGAATGCTTAGAACTAATACATGAATAAAGGTTATGAAAGATTCTTAAACTAGGTACACAATGTACTTATACACTACACCACAGAGATACAGACAGTGTGAGTATGTGCTAACCCCTCTACAGTCCGGCCGAGTACGCCAGGGTTACTACTTAATGACGCTGTCTGTACAAGAAAAAAAATATAAGTAATGTTATTTTTTTTTTATAATCTTACAAACTGAAGGGTGTTAAAATCAGTAATATACTTAAAACTACACTACACTATGTAATATTACACTATTTTCTAAACAATTTTGTTCGGTTTTTGTTTACTATTTAAATTTTATTGTTTTTCACTATTTTTACATTGGGTTCTATATCTTCAATTACAATATATGGACCATTAAACAAAGTATCCAATTTATTTGCAGTTTAATTTTTTAACAATATTAAATCACCTTTCTCATATCGCACTTGATTTATGTTTTTATCATACAAAGTTTTCGCATCTCTTTGCTTTTAATCAAATTATTTCGCGCATCTCTGTGTGCTACTTGTAAACAATAATTATCTTAATTCTAAACTATAATTATCTGGGTTATACAGGATGTAACGGAAAGGGTATATACATCATTAACCATATAGTTCGGTACGGGCCCCCAAAGGGGCTCGACGAACAAACCTCCGCTGGGTTGGTATCGGCCCCGAAAGGGGCTTGCAATTAAGTCATTCGTCATCCTCATAATTTATGCAAATATTTAATTTTCTGATTATAAAATACTATGAGTGTGCGTTAATTAAGAAAGTTAGATAAAAATCTCATATATCAACGCCATTAAAACTTCTGTAAATAGAGCGCAAGTATCTTAATTTACCCTTATAAAATTCATGTGCTTATATACGGTCATCGCCATTTTGACGGCTGTGCTGGTCGAGGCTAAAAATCATAAATAATGTGGTTTTCGAACATTCGAGCTCCACTATATGGACAATAATCAACTCGTCATTTAATTATGCGGCGAATTCATCCATAGTTCAATTTAAATAAGCAGTGGTAATGATGAGTTTTGAAATCTAAAGTCGAATTTTCGCGCCAATCGTGCGTGTTTACATTTTTATTTTTCACATATAACACACACACGCGTATAGATTCGGTAACAAACATGACAAATATCATTACAAATATTATAAACCGCATGAAAATGCCCAGATCTTAGCGTTATTTACTAATACGGGACCAATAACACATAATATTCATTACCACCACTCAATTTGTATTTTGAAATAGACGACCATTTTTTTTTTTTAATTATTGTGATGTGTGAAAGCGATAATTCCAATCGATTATTTTTTTTGTAATCTTCGATCAACTCGAGTAATTAAATTGAGAAATTTAAGAAATCGATTGATGAAAATTAAAATAAATTTATTAAGAGTGAAATACAGTAAATATTTATTATAATGTTTTTTAGGGTTTTATAATGGTAATCTTAATTGTTTTTCGTACATTCCGACCCAACAATAAACAGCACGGACTGATATTGCCTATTGACTGATCATGCAAGCCACATTTCCGAAACATGAAAATACTGACTGTACCATCACTCTATGTCTATGAAGCCTGTATTTTTGTAAAAACCAATATGTCATTATATAAATCTGTCGAAAGTCAAAGGCGCTCAAAAAAGCTGCACCCGTTATGCACTAAAACCAAATTCCTCTACAATAGTATATTTGCAATGGCTCCAAAACTTTATAACAAATTACCTAATCAAATTGTATCAAGCAACAACATGAATGAGTTTAAACGTAGCCTTTTTAAATTATTGAGTGACAAGGCGTATTACTCGGTCAATGAATATCTTAATGACAAATTAAAATAATATGTATTGAACTTTAAATCTGTCAAATGAATGTTGCTTATGTTATGGATGATAGTTTTTATTGACATATTGTATTCTATAGTGCATCTATTATTATATAAGAAACTGTGACTAAATAATTTATACTTGCTTATGTGCCGTCTTAATTTATTGATATATTTATTATTAGCCTTTAGTGATTGAAATGAATTGTGACATTTACTTACCATTTATTATTTTTAATTTTGTTAACTGACTTTTCGATTACCTACTTTATATTTTGTATGCCTTCTGGCGGGACATAGTATGGACCAACATTTATTTATAACATCTGTATATTTTTACCCTATGTTCACAAAATGATTAAATGAATTTGAATTTGATATTATGACTAAATTCACGCCGATTTTTTTATCCATCTCAAAATTTAAATTTAGAATTCGTTCGCTGTTCCAATTTATATTGTAGGCATTTAAATTTACTCTTTTAGATAATTAATTGTGATAAAATTTTAAGAATTTTATTGTGTAATATCTGAAGGTTGGCACAGGATCTCGGTAGGAATAGTAAAACAGAATTATGTAGTTTGATTAGGGTTAGGAGGTTGGGTTGGTTAATGGGTATAATTTACTCTTTACTTTATTATCAGCCTGTTCTGGCCCACTGCGGGTAAAGGCCTGCCCATGTCTTTCCAATTTAGTTTATCTTTTGCCTTCACCGTCCAATACTTTTAATCGACTATATTTTTTATACCTACTTAGATAGGCTAGGTTTAGGGATAGCTACCCCAAAAATTAAAAAAAAAAACCATTTAAAAAAAAACTTTCCAAAGTATAGGTAAGACTCTCGAGTAAGAGTCTTACTCGTATATTTTGTAGACTCTTGATGGTTCTGGTTCATATCTATTGCTGTTCACGGCTTCATTCAAGTGACTCGGCCCTCGGCCTTTAATGGATAACCTGAAAATGGCAGATTAAAAAATAAACGTGTGTCGGGATGCTCGACAGAAGTGATAACTTAAACTAAGCTGAGCCTGCTGTCGTATGCGTGAGAGAAAGGGAAGACACACAGAGTGGTTCCATAACGCGTTACGTTACGAAGCGGTTTACCCTCCCATCAGAAGTTATCACTTCAAAAACCTCTTTACACGGGCCAGTGAACCGCTTTGAAACAATAAACTAATGTTCCTTGAAACGGCTTATGAATTGTTGATTGTCAACCATCATCATCAACTGTTGGGGTCGGCTTCCAGTCTACCCAGATACAGCTGCATAACCGTATTTTAAATGGAGCGACCTGCGACTGCCTATCTGACCTCCCCTAACCAGTTAGTATCGGGTAGTACGATATCCCTTGGTAAGACTGGCTGTCATACTTTCGGGCCACTGATTAGCTGT
The DNA here is from genome assembly GCA_949152445.1 of Cerastis rubricosa. Lineage (NCBI taxonomy): Eukaryota > Metazoa > Arthropoda > Insecta > Lepidoptera > Noctuidae > Cerastis > Cerastis rubricosa. The sequence goes on from OX424541.1 coordinate 2,395,470, forward strand.
AACGTAACAATAACCCCATCATACAATACACAATCTTGGAAGAATAAATATAATTTATATTGTTGGATCATAATAATTATTTACTATGCCTTCCAAGATCCTGGACATTCTTTAACCAACCTTCAGATATTACACAATAAAATTCTTAAAATTTTATCTAATAAAATTAAAATACTTATTTTAAATAATGAGAATAGCGAGTGCATTCTTTATTCAAATTTTGAAATCGAAAAGGGAATAATTATCATTAAAATAATAAATAAATAAATCGGGAATAATTATCATTAAAATGTTGACTTGTTTTTTTTTGGGATTACTGTCTTCTGTCGTTCTTATTACTTAGTACATAAATATCCTTCCCATGTAGTCAACGTTCATTAATTAATTAAAAGATGCTTTTGATCTAGTAATTACTTACTTAATGAAATTATTAAAAAAGATAGGTTAATAAGACCAATTACAAAATTAAATAATTATTTAAAATTATACTTATGAGTTTTTATTCAGTCTCAACTATTTTTTTTTCAAACTCGATTTAATTGCGATTATCGATTAGGCTGAATGCAACTAATTAATCGTAAATAAGAAACCTGGGTTTTCGGACAGCACTAAGAAGTGTTATGTTTCAACATAGTTTTCAGTAATATTTGTCTAGACTTTGTTTGGGTTTTTATATTAAATTATGTGAGAATAATGGCAAAAATACGAACGCAGATAGAATGTTGCTGTTTTTATTTTGCCCTTTCAATTTTTTTTAGCAAACGTTAAGCATGCCTATGTACATTATTTCCAGCGCATCTAAGGTACCTACTTTTTGGAAGGGTGTAGTAATATGTATTTTAAACATATTTGGCAATAGACTGACTCCGTTTTACCGACCTCAACACGATACTGAAGATATTAACCTCAAATTTATCGTATGTAACAGATCCCGTGACATATTTTTCACAACAAAATCGAACGCTGAAAGTTGATGAAAATTTCGTGAAATTCATAACAATTCGCATCCCCCGCCGATTCAGCTGATGTGTCATGTGTCAAAATCTTGTCGGGCATAGTGGTTAAGGGTGTGCTACAGACCATCAAACTGAACATGTTTCTCCATCGGACAAACATCGTAATAGCGAAAAAAATATCTGATGCGGCCTACAAAATTTCATTACCTATTTGACCGAAATGTATGGGACAGCTGATATTTTTTTCGCTATTACGATGTTTGTCCGATGGAGAAATATGTTCAGTATGATGGTCTATAGCACACCCTTAAGTATGTATATACCCTTTCCGTTACACCCTGTATAATGGTTCTATACTTACTTATTCTACTCGGAATGTTACTAGGTTTTCCAAAAACTAATTCATACGGGGCATATTTTGTAGAAGAATGTATAGTGTTATTATAAGTAAAACACCAAAAGGGTAGCCAATGGCTCCACGTATCAGGGAAATTATCGCATTGTATTCTTAAGGGCGCATCGTGTAGGTATCTATGCGCTCCGTGTATGTGTGCGTAAGACAGGCGCGCGCGACGCTCCGGGAAGAGTGGCGGCTCTAGTTATAATGGGTGGAACGCGCGCTAATTTAGGTATTTCCTTCATATTATTAAAACCAATACACATTTTGAAAATCTAAAATGTATACGTTATAGAAAACATGTAGTCTTGTTATTGTTTAAAAGCTGATGACCTTCCGTGAAGGTTTTACGCCGTACTGAGGATTTATTTTCTTTTTTAGAGATTACTTTGGCATTATTTTCTATCGAGAAAACTATAAGTAATCGTGTTTCTAAAGTGTATGATTTATAGAGTGAATCCTTGAATTTCTTACAAATTAATTTCATTACTAATAACGATGCAGCAAGGGATCAAACGAACGGAATTATTTCGAAATTTCCTCGGTGCGCCCTTAAGAATGAACCCAAATGTTTATGTGCATTTTCGAGTGATCCGATTGACTCGTGATTATATGCAGTTGAGTTCAATTTTTCAATTTCTAAAAGTGCATAGACCTCTGTCATAGTTGCTGACAAAAATTCAGTGCCCTTGTTTGTGGCTATAGTTTTTGGGATTCCGTATCTTAGTTGATTAACAAATGCTCTAGCAACGGTGACCGTTTCCTTATTTTGAAGAGGATAAGCCTCAACAAATTTACTTAATTCACACTGCAATGTAAGTATATAATTTTTACCATCTATATCTTTATATATAGTTCCAACTAAATCTAGAAACACTTTTTTGAAAGCATATGAAGCTGTGGTGGTTATTACCATCAGCTCCTTTTTTTTTCTTTTTCGTGAATGTTGAGATTTTTGTCATTTTTCGCATTTATTTACAAAATCTTTGACGTCTGATTCCATTTCTGGCCAGAAATATTTTCGTTTAATATTGTTTATCATCCTACGCACGCCTGCGTGACAACTGGTGGGTAGTAGGTGATACTCATCTATCTAATCTAAACTTCTAAACTAATATTATAAAGAGGAAAGATTGGATTGTTTGTTTGTTTGTATGTTTGTTTGTTTGCATTGAATAGGCTCCGAAACTACTGGTCCGATTTGAAAAATTCTTTCAGAGTTAGATAGCCCATTTATCGAGGAAGGCTATAGGCTATATATCATCACGCTACGACCAATGGGAGTGGAACAGCAATGAAAAATGTTGCGAAAACGGGGAAAATGTGACGCAAACGAAGTTGCGCCGGTCAGCTAGTTAATAATAAATTTCTTATCATTGTCATTGTCAATTCTTTCAACTCCTCGTAAAATACATATCCGTGGGCCGGTCCACATATCTTTACTTTTTATCTCTTCTATTAGTTCTTTTATGAATAACGCGTTCTTTTTATTATACATATTTCGTCGAAGTTTTTATTTTTACTACAAAAACGGCTCGCGTGTATTGTGCTTTGAAATCAAGATTAATGTATATTATTTCTTATTTTGGGAAAATGCAAAACACTCGGATTCTACATCTATGTTCCCTTGTTTTCTAATCCTTTTTAACTCTTTTCCTTCTATTAAAATCATTTCTACGGCATCGCCCGGCATCCGCAATAATTCCACGATTCTCGGTTGATCAAGCCGATCGTCTGTGTTATTATTGGTGATTGGCGGGTCGTTGTCATTGTTTATATCTTCTAATTTCTTTTTCTGTGCTCTAGTCATTACATTAGTATTTTATCGTTAATACATTTTAATTCTTCGGAATTAATTGAAATTCTAGACAACGCGTCTCTTACGGCGTTTTCTTTTCCTTTTAAGTATAAACTAAAATATTATAAAGAGGAAAGATTTGATTGTTTGTATGTTTGTTTGTTTGCATTGAATAGGCTCCGAAACTACTGGTACGATTTGAAAAATTCTTTCAGTGTTAGATAGCCCATTTATCGAGGAAGGCTATAGGCTATATATCATCACGCTACGACCAATGGGAGTGGAACAGCAATGAAAAATGTTGCGAAAACGGGGAAAATGTGACGCAAACGAAGTTGCGCCGGTCAGCTAGTTAATAATAAATTTCTTATCATTGTCAATTCTTTCAACTCCTCGTAATAGTACATTACTGCCGCGGTCTATAATGACTACTTTGCTGGTCGCGCTGATTATGGCCACAGCGCAGCGTAGCGCAGCTCCAGGCCGACACAGCGCGGTCAGCGTGCAGCACTTGATGGATGAGCTGAGATAATGGCCGAGACCGTAGGTCGAGGCCTTTACAGCGAGGACAGCAAGGGCTGCAATGATGGCCAAGCTGAAAGGCCTAGAGCGTAGCTAGGCTAGCTCGAGGCAATCATAGCGGGACCAGCGAAGCAGTCATTGTGGGCCAAGGTTTGTATAGTGCTTTACTCAAAAATGCAAGTACCTAATCTAAATAAAACCAGCAAGTAATTTAAATAAAAAACGTATTAATTAAAATTTTCGCTGAACCGCGCTTTTGTTACTTCTTTGTTTTTTTTTTTCGAGCAATGGTAATTGGAACTATACAGCTTAATATGGAATAAAGTCTTTTTGTACCTATCTCTATAGATACAAACAGCTGTGTTCTAAATAAAATCTTTTTGGATTTGATTTTTAAAACGTTGAAACGTCAAAATAGCGGCCGGCAAAATATTGCCGGCCTGTTAGAGCAGCCAGCAAAACTTTGCCGGCCGCTCCTTGAAACAGAACGGCAAGGTCGACTTTGCTCAATCAAGGTTGTCAAAATAATGACCACATTACATGCATTTTTGAGTAAAATACATATCCGTGGGCCGGTCCACATATCTTTACTTTTTATCTCTTCTATTAGTTCTTTTATGAATAACGCGTTCTTTTTATTATACATATTTCGTCGAAGTTTTTATTTTTACTTAATTGCTTTAATTTCTCCACAAAAACGGCTCGCGTGTATTGTGCTTTGAAATCAAGATTAATCTATATTATTTTCTTATTTTGGGAAAATGCAAAACACTCGGTTTCTTATGTTCCCTTGTTTTCTAATCCTTTTTAACTCTTTTCCTTCTATTAAAATCATTTCTACGGCATCGCCCGGCCATCCGCAATAATTCCACGATTCTCGGTTGATCAAGCCGATCGTCTGTGTTATTATTGGTGATTGGCGGGTCGTTGTCATTGTTTATATCTTCTAATTTCTTTTTCTGTGCTCTAGTCATTACATTAGTATTTTATCGTTAATACATTTTAATTCTTCGGAATTAATTGAAATTCTAGACAACACGTCTGCTACGGCGTTTTCTTTTCCTTTTATGTATATTACGTCAAAATCGTATTCTTCTAATGTTAACCGAAAGTTTAATAATCTGCTTGATGGATCTTTCATTCCAAATTAATATAGCAATGGTTTGTGGTCTGTCATAATTGTAAACTTTTTTTCCAAAAAGATAGGGCCTACAATACTTAACTCCTCATACTATCGCAAGTAATTCCTTTTGTATAGTTGGGTAATTCTTTTCAGCTTTATTTAGAGGTCGACTTGCATATGCTACTGGTCGCATGTCTGCATTACATAGTACTGCATCTACATCTATACCAGAAGCATCAGTTTGTAAAATGAATTCGTTTTCGTCTGAAAAGTCTGGGTACTGTAAAACCGGGTCTGATATTAACGCCTTTTTCATTATATTTAACGAATTTTTGCTTTGGTCAGACCATATAAAAGGGGCATCTTTACGACATAAAGCATTTAAAGGAATAGTTATTTCTGCAAAACTCTTTATAAACTTTCTGTAGTAATTACAAAATGCGACGAAACGTTTTACTTCTTCTGTATTTTTTGGTGTTGGGTAATTTTCTACTACTTTTATTTTTGCTTTATCTGGACTAATTCCTTCTGCAGAGACCGTGTGTCCTAAATATAATAATTTCTTTTTCATGAAATTACATTTATTGGGATTTAATTTTAGGTTTACTTTTCTAAGTCTCTCAAAAACATCTATTAAATTTGTATTGTGTCCTTCGAGGTTCCGGCCAAAAATTACAAGGTCATCGTATCTATAACACTTCTCATACGTTAAACCTGACATGGCAATACTCATTACCCTTGAAAAAGATCCCATCGGCATCCGTTTCATCTGGTATTGTCCAGTATTAGTTGTAAAAGCAGTAAGTTTCCGTAACTCTGGGTTCAAGGTCACTTGGTAATATGATTGACTAAGGTCTAAATGGGTAAAATAAAATATCAACGATATTTGGTAAGGGAAATTTGTCATCCTGTATCATTCAATTTACGGTAGTCTATTACTATTCTCCATTTTTTGTTATAGTCATTTGACTTTTTTGGCACGAGTAAAATAGGGCTAGACCACTCACTTTGAGCTTCTTCAATAATATCGTCCTGTAACATTTGTTTTATTTGCTTATTTATTTCTGGTTTTAGACTATGTGGCAACCTATATGGTTTTGTATAGACTGGACGAGCATTCGGTTTTAAATAAATATCATGTTTGTATGTTAAAGTAGTTGTGAGCTTGTCACCCGGTAGGTAAAAGATATCATTGTACTTAGTACATATTGCTTCTATCGTTTCACGTTCTGCAGGATGTAGGTGATCTAATTTTAGTAATGTTAACAAAGTATCAGCTCTCTCTGCGTTTGACTTGCATTTATTAAACTGACATATTTGGTAATCGTTTAATGAATGTATCTCAAGTTGAAAAGTAGGTATAGTCATTGATTCTTCTTTAGTATTTAATATTTTAATGGGAATAACGTTATTTACTGGCTTTACTATTAACGCTGATAAAAATAATTCTTCTTGTAATTATTTCGGTAAAACAACACAATCATTATTTACTTTATTATTTAATAGTTGTATGTATGTGAAAAAATAAAATTTGTGATTAAAACTGCCATTTTTAGTAGGTAATGTAAGGTAAACATAACCTTCCGAATAAGTTTTACCACCAATGCTATTTATTACAATGTTATCCTCATACAAAGGAATGCGTTCCGATAACACCTTCTTAGAAACAGCGGAAATGGACGCTCCGGTGTCAAGTAACCATGAACGCCTGGTATTGTTAATGTTAAAATGTACGTTCCTAACATTTTTGTTATTAGGAACGAAAAAACTGATTTTTGTTCTCCGGTTTTTCGTTCTCTGTTTTGTCATTCTCCGTTTGGGAGTCTCCGCTTACTTGGGCTGGATACATTTTTCGTTGACTATTTCTATCCCGGGTACCTCTACCACGGTAATATTTAGAAGGATTGTGGTTATTTCCTGAATTTGAATAATGATTACCTCTTCAACGTAAATAATATCCACCACGGGGATTGCCATTAAATCTTTGCCGATAATAACTGTTGTTATTATAATTTTGATCTATACTATAATTTACACGAAAACGAGTACCTTGATTATTATAATTATTTCAGCCTCCTCTATTGAAATTATTATAATTATTAAACCTGTACTTTGGCTTACCCCTCGCGCTGAAAATACCGTTGGAAGTTGAGGGTTGTCCCAGCTCCTCGTCCTCAGCTGCACGCGCCGCATCTTTCAGCTCAGAATAGTTCCGTGCTGAAATGATAGTGCGTTTATATCTTAATCCGTCAGAGAATTTATTAATTGCAAGTTTCTCATTTATTGGTCTCAGTATTTCGCTTGCCTTTTCGTTACCGTCAGCTTGCGCAATAGTGTGAGGTCTATAAATAGTTCCGATACTTGATTTCCATACTCGTTGATGGATATATTATTTTGACTCAAATTATTTAATTGTCAAAGTATAGAAAATAAGTTTATCGTTTATCGTTTGTAAATAAGTTAACATATCTTGTTTATGGCACGCGACGTCGTCATATTCACTTTTTAATTTTATTTAGTTAGTCTTGTTTTTTATACAAAAGAAATAAGCATTTCTGTCTGATCAGCGTCCTCTAAACAACTGTCATATAACTCTACAACATCTGTGGTTTTTTCGGTTGTACTTTCTGAACCATCCTGAACGGGTATTAAGGATGTCGCAGTTTTTATGTCAAACTTCTCCATGTTTGAAAAGTTTGTTTCTGCTTGTCCTTGTAAATTATATGACAAAATCTTATTGTAAATTAAATCTATTCTCTCTTTTAATACTTCGTAAATGTACTTGGCTAATTTTAACGAGGTTTTTTCCTCGGAAATACTAATAATAGTTTTATACAATGAATATAACTCTTTAGCTTTTCTTACTTTATCTTCAACCTTTTCTTTATATAAATAATCGTTTACTTGGGCCTAATTTCCTCAAACTGACTTGGATATCTGATAATTCACTTAAATTCTTTATAAATTTCTTTCCATAGAATGTGTAATAAAAATATACTTACATTTAAAAATCCATTTTAAAAGTTATACCTAGTGGGTTGATCCTTAACGAATAGTTTATGGTTTTAGCCCAATGTTTGTTCCATGAGAAATTTCGATAAAGTCAGGTTGTAAATTGCTGGAAATAACACAGAATTATAAAAAAGGTAACAATATTATAGGTACACATTAATATACATAATTAATTACTTAATTGTTCATTAATGGTTTTGAGTCGGAGCCACTAACGCTCTCGCCTTCCCGACAGCCGCATCCGCATTTTCCATTCTACTTGTCTTCCGATCCACTTCTTTTGTTTGTTCGTCAGCTTCTTCCATATGTATATGATTACTGCAACGGCGATAATTGTCAAGGCCGACGCTATCAATATATTATGTATCTGCATGTGAGATTCAACAGCAGTATTACTGCCTCCCGACGCGCTCTGTGATATTATCACCAAGGAGGTGATCCTCAGTTTTGGAATAAGTCTTACCCATTTTTGAGTCGATATACGTGTCTTGCTATGGTCAATGTTTCCGAAGTTCTAATCATTTTGTTTATCGTCGATCCTCTAACGTTCTAATTCAGTGCATCAAGGCACATAGGAATTCGCTGACACCGCTTAATTCTCTCGCTACGCGATACCCGGTGACGTAGGTAATAACTCTACACTGCGGCGCTGGCGCATGGCAGGGTCGCCATGAAGTCTGTGGGTTGCGGGAAGGCAAACAAAACACGTCTTTACGATACGAGTGGTTTATTACGACTGAATGCTTAGAATTAGAACTTATACATGAATAAAGGTTATGAAATGAAAGATGCTTTGACTACACAATCCAGTTATACAGCACAGAAGCAGAACTATATAAGTGTGACCAAAATCGTTCAGCTAAACGCGAATGGAGCTGAATGATTGTAGTTAGCCCCCCCCCTCAAGCGGAGAAACACACGATTGGTGTAACTTCTGCTGCAACTAGACAACTACAGATCACAGTCGCTTAGTTCTTCTGTCTGCTTATGAAGGTTCCTTACTCCAAGATTTGCTGGGTTAAGTACATAACGGTTCCAAGACCGTCTAAGCCTGAAGCTGGTGTTAGTAGCAGAATAGCGTAGTTATGTTTCCTACGCTCCTGCCAGTTATCGGGATTTATCTATCATTAATGCTGTTAAATCTGCTTGGAAGCCCCTGGTCTGGGCGTTAGGCTAAAGACTGACAATTTAATTTAGATTGTATTCCTAAATGTGTTTGTCATAAATTGCAGGCGAGTCGGTATCTCGGTTAGAGTGCGACCACATCTTCCACGCGAACTGCATAACGCCGTGGCTGCAGCTGCACGCCACGTGTCCCATCTGCCGCCGCTCGCTGCTGCCCGAGGAGCCCGAGCCCCCCGCGCCGGCCCCGGCGGCCCCCGCGGCCCCCGGCGCCCCCGCCGGCCCGGCCGCCCCCGCCTCCACCGGTTCCAGCACGCCGGCCCCCAACACAGACACCTCCGCCAGCCAGTACCGTGAGTCCTTATGTAAGAATGCACTGCACCTTCATGCGATCCTAGTAAGGATACGAATCACCTGACGCTTTCCATTTTCTAACAAACAACCTTTTTATCAAAATCCAAATATTTTCTGTTACACAAACAAGGAAGTAACCACACTTTTCGTCGCGGAATCAGCTTGAGCCGGTTAGCAAAGGTTATTATAACTTCATTTGCAGCTGTTTTATACTTTCTGGAGTTGAATTCATATTGCTATCGCTGTCAATTTCCATGTTTTTTAAACTTTTTTTTTTTCCTAAGACTATCAAGGTTTTACAATGGTACAAAATACGCGCATTTTTTTTTTCACCAAGTCGGTTTTACAGCCGATTTTTGCTTTCAGCCAGTATCTTTTGATCTAATGCATACATTTTATTAAACTTGGGAGGAGGCATTAAACCTCTGTGGTAAATTTTATTCTAAATTTAAAATTTAAAACAGTGCAGGAATGAAAAACAGTGCAATAATGAGATTTCATATAACTTTTCTGCACTTCAAGCAAAAAAGATAACATTACTGCGTAGTTGAAAGAAAAGGTTTATTTCCATGTATAAAAGCGGAAAAGACACCATTGGCCTCTCCTGGTTTCAGTTCGGCCGACGCGACTCCACACCGCGCTGAAGTAGATGCGAAATATGGCTCACGTGATTGGCTCAATCCGATTCTGCGTAAATGTGTGTTATAAAAAGTTAAATGCAATTTAGTTACGAGGAGATAACTCATTTCCTCGGAATGGTCTGGATTTGGTGTAGGTTATTTTTATTCTTATTCTGATCGCATAATTATTACATGTAAATAATTAAGCCAGCTCTCCTCAATCCATTTGATATATTTTTAGCAGCCAAAATCATTGCACAGACCATAATTACTCGCCCACATTTACATTTAAATGTTGGTTTTTATTTTAATTACTCACTGCGGCTGCTGAAAGCATAGCATTTGCTGCGTCTTTTCTTTTAATTTATATAAAACAAAAATACCATCACCCATTACTGTCCCACTGCAGGGCCAATACCTTTTTCATAATAAAGAAAGCATGAGCATTGGTCACCACGCTTATTTGAGGTGAATTGACGACTTGAAACTAAATGAGATGTTCCAGAAATGTATGGAGCCTGGGCTAGCACTATGTACACTATATGTTAATATTGCTAAATAATACAGTAACCGTTTTTTATTATAAATTTTCTTTAATTTCATTTCGTTTTAATGTACATTCAAATTAACTTGGTCAAAGAGAGCAACACAAAATAAAAATTAAACATGGTGGATCAGATCAGCACGTGATCAGCAGGCGAAAATGTAATTTTGACAATGACATTTGATTGACGTGTATTACGATACACGTCAATCAAATGTAATTGTCATAACTGCTTTAGTAAACACAACAACAAGTGAATTTCGAAAATCTCGGGTTTTGGTTTGTTTTGTTTGGTTTGGTTGAACAAAACAACAAGTTCAATCCAAACTCAATGCAAAGAAAGACTCAAAGACGGCACTTCTTAAAACTGTCAAAGACGGCACTTCTTAAAACTGTCAAAGTCGTCAAACGTCAAACAACTGTCATGGCTGCCCTAAAAATAGGGTAATCGTAGTAAAAAACTTTTCAAATGATAATTACTGTACGACTATACCCTTCTTCAAATTATTTTTTTAGTATATTTATGATATTCCTCTATTTTTTTTCATATTTATCTATGTAGTGTACATAGTGGTAGCCCAAAATCAAACATCTCCTTTAAAACATAAAAGTCATCAAGACATTTAATAAAAGTCATCACGTTTAGTGAAAAAAAAAATGGTCAGTTGTATATTACCGCCGAGGATAGGCTCTGTTTGAATGGTGTTTGTGCTATGTGTCAAAAATAAATAAGACAAGACGATTTCATTAGTAAGTATGCATTTTTCTTCGAAATGGGTATCTTGAGTATATCCTTCGTAGTAGTTTTCTTGAGTTGGTAGGTGGCGGCTTACATTGGCCCATCAAAAACCATGAGAATATTTTGAGTAGGTTAGAGTTTGTGTGGATGGTGTTGTCGCGTGGCGGTGTTGACTGAGCGTGTGTTGCAGCGTCGCTGACGTCACTGCTGGTGCGGCGCCTGCCGCGGCGTGCGGGCGCGGCGGGCGCGGCGTGGGCGGCGCTGGGCTCGTCGTCGTCGTCGTCGGGCAGCATGTCCACGGGCTCGTCCGTGACGGCGGGCGCGGCGTGGGGCCCGCAGTCGCGCTCCAACACCAACTCCACGGGCTCCAACTCCACGTCGTCGCTCAACTCCACGGAGCGCGAGCGCCAGTACAACATGGACATAGACTTCGACTAGGGCCTCCCCGCGCCCTCTGCCGCGCTGGTACTCTGCGACTCAGTGACGTTCGCCTCGACAATGGTTGTGTTGGTGAAGTGTTATGTTGTGATGTGCTCGTTATACGACATTGTTGGATAGTAAGTTGAATCGTTTATTTTTTTATTTATGTCAAATTGATTATATTTTTTCATAATGTGTCACATGAATACGCCCATTGTACGAGATCTATGTATAAAATATATAGTTGATACCATTACTTAAAGTTCTTACTTTTAGATAATAGACCATCATATAAAGGATCAGTCGGAGTTGTGTGCCTTTGATTTGTATTTGCAGTGTAGTGTAACATTTCCATATGAGATGACACAGTCATGTTTTTCAAATGTCACATGCTATTATAAAACACTGTGTCCTATGATAGAGACAAGCGTGCACGTTTAAAGAGCCATTGTAACTCAAGATTAAATTATTTTGCCCCTGTGACGATGAATTAATAAGGTATTGTTTGCAAAACATGTAGTTTTACAACTTTGTACAAAATTTCCTGAGTGGGTAACAATTTCATGTTTGTTATATGCAATTTTCCAATTGCATTGATGTTTTCTTTTGTAAATTTTGTAAATATGCATGTAAGTTTAAGAACTTTGCTATAAGCTGTAGTATATTTAATACTCAGAAAAATAGCTAAATATATATTTCGCCAAATGAAGTGATTTTAAATTGGGTTTTATTGATATATGGGACTCCTTTTACTTCATGTTTCTATAATCAACTAGTGATCCAAATACTTTAGACGTAAAGGAATATTCTATTTAGATGTTGACAATGCAAGAATCTTTGAATTGAGTAAGCACATTTTTTTTTTTGTATATAAAGAAGTGAGTTTTAAAGAATAATACATTTTATTTTCTGCTTTTGGATGAGAAGTTTTTTTTGTAGTGGCGACCTTATATACGTGCTTTTTATTTCGGAGAGTTACTCGCTATGGAGGATTTAGTGAGTGTATATGCATATGTTAGAATAGATGTATAGTCAAATATATTGATTGGTATGATTTGAAGTAATGTAGAGTAGATGTGATGAGAGTCGCACTAGCACGACGCGACACGTGGTGCGAGTGAGAGCGGCGACACGTGCGAGCGGTGCGGGTCACGGCTCCTAGACTACATGTATGTGATATGCAGGGTTTGTGAGTGAATGACTACATTAAATTATTATAATATTTTCCTTTTATTTTCGACTGAGTGCTTTATCATTACTATTCTGTTTGGGGTTTGCTCAAGTGTACAATAATAAACAATGGGATTGAAGATATCATTAAACTAATGACACATAAGTTTACGTCCTGAATAAAATAGTGTAATTTATCTGATTTTTCAATAAACATACTTTGTAATACGATTTATGATGAATACTTGGAGTAAAAATGTGTGATCTAATGCATATTTAGATGTCGTGTTTATCTTCATATTTTTGTAATACACAACGTGGCAGGACATTCCTGGTAGAGTTTCGAGTTATCGATAGTTTTGATTAATACCACACTAATAACAGAATCAGACGGTTTGAGAGAAATATTTTTAAATAGAGAACTGGCTACTGTATCTTCGAATTGTGACTTTATCGAGTTTATTGAGAATATTTGTAAATAGCAGGGCACGGGCTCGAGTGCGGCGAGGCGGAGCGGGTCGGGCCCGCGGCCGACAAGTGACGTCACGCGCCAGCTGCTGCCTCACTCGAGGCCGTGCCTCGTAGGATACCAATGTAAGTAAAACGAACACGCTCGTAACGAGACACCAACATTACTAAATAGCTGGTAACAACTTGATGTTCCTATACAACTTAGGTTACTTACTTGTGTTGATTTTGACGAATGTCTCACCAGGCCCGAAATGTTCTAACTTACGCTTCTATCGACCTAGACACGTGATGATTATTCTATAAGATAATATACTATTGTATGTCGCCTAATTAATATTATAACGTAGAAATCATGAAAATACTTGAAGGCTCTCGGTGATTCATGTGTCTCAAAATATGCATTTCAAATTTTAGATCCGGGCAAACTGGATCTTAAGACTGATCTCTTAAGTGATAATACTTAAGTTTATAAAATTTGAAATTGTATTTTTGTATCATCACTTATTCGTAGATTAGGACTTCACATTCGGAGGGGATTATGAACCTGGTTTATTAGAATTTTCATGTGATGCTAAATTGTATGTGTCCCTATCAACATTTTTTGGGTTTTATTGTTGAAAAGGAAGGCACATATTTATTAAGTATTTCCCCCGGTTCATATTGCTTAGTAGTTAGGTCGGAACACGCCAGTGTTCAGTAAATTGCGGTTGGAAACAATTAATTTGATATGGAACTTTGTGTACGCGCGCGCTCGAGCTTGGTGTCACAGGCAGGTGTGTGAAGTGAAAACACATTAGGATTGTTGATCGTTTATATCGATAAGTACATTACTGTAGTTCCAAGTATCGATTCGAATAAATATTTAATACAAAGTTCATCGAAACGTGACAAGTCATGTATTTTGAAAAGGAATAATTTTATTTATGGTTTACATGCCTCTTTTGTTATAATTTTGTAAAAATTAATGAACTTTTTATCTAAATCTAATCATAACTTACCACCTGCCGGTCATGCTTCCTCGAGTTTTATCACATTATTCTAATAGCTAATACCCTCACTCTACCTAGGATACCACATATAAATAGTTCAAATACAACTATACCTAATGTAAGCATTGTCTTAAACAATACATTTTAAATAAAATATACAGTATTCTACATTTATCTGTCTTTTATTAATATTATTTCGCCGGCAGTGGTAGCCATCGTACACAACGTTACACACGGCGACCATCACATGGAGCTATATTTTTTTCTAGTATAACATCGCCTCGCCTTGTATGAATTTGCTGTACAATGAGAGATCTACATAAACTGTTTTTGTATAACTTGATTGCTCGCTGTGCGTACGCACTGGCCATTTTTTATCGCCCGCTCGATTTTAAGATCGTTTACACCTTCGACATTTCATACAAACTTTCGTCCTTATTTTCCGAAATTACTGAACTGATTTCAATGAAACTTCATACTCATAAGCAGGATACATAGGTCTAAAAAGTTACTAAATAAACATTTTTGAAAAATAGTTCTACAGCAAAATTAGACCGTTTATAAATATTCTATAGAAACAGAAATTTCAAACTATCCTTTTTTTTAAAGACATTTCGAAAATGTTTTTAGTAAATTTTTAAACCTCTGTATCCTGCTTATGCATATAAAGTTTGATTAAAATCGGTTCAGTCTTTTCGGAAAATAAGAACCTGAAAGTATGTATGAAATGCCGAACGGCGTAGACGCTCTTAAAGCGCACTATTTTGCGCCGAGAGTTCAAAAACTAACATTGCGCCTTTACGATTTTTTTTTCGATCTGTGAAGCGCTGTAGGATTCTCAATTCTCGGCTCAATACAGAAATGTAAAAATCCAGTGCGCGATAGAAAATCCACACACGACAGCTTAGGCGCCTTTTACACAAGGAACTTGCTATAGCTAGCAAGGTTCAGCTACTAATCAAACTTCATTGTTCGTACTATTATAGAGGTAGCATAATGTCTATGTATGAATAAAGATTAGAATTTAATGACAATGGTTTCTAACTGGATACTTATGGCTGTTACAAGTAGTGTAAAAAGGCTATAACTGTCTTTGCAAGATATTTATCCTTAGCGTAGTAGAACTTTTGTGAAAAGATTTTCAGGGTTGCCATTTTCTTCTTTTCCAACGCAGTATTCCTGTAGCCGTTTAAAATAAAATTTCTGCAAAGTTCTATATCAAATTATGAACATGTTACATAATGTATAAAGGCAGTCTTAGAGGTTTGTAAAAACGTTGAAATTACTAAGGAATGTAAATGTTTTAAATAACATTAAATTTTAATGTAAAGTTTGAAAATAAATGCAAGTATATTGATTTAGTGTTGTTATTTTACTTTGGCAATCTGGCCCTCTTCTCATTGGCTAAGGGGTATCGTATTAACCAGTAATAACTAGGTTGTGGAGGTCAGATAGGCAGTCAAAATAGTTGGGAAAAGGCTAGGCAGATGATGTTTCTGGCACTCTTGTCACTCGCTTGCTTCTTCATTTGAAAATCGTTATTATATCCCTTCTACCATGATCAATTGATCATAATTTTAATTGAAAGTTTTCAAAACTTTAAATTCAAAGTTGATGTAAAAATCATTATGAAAATCTGTGATTTTTTACCAAGGTATAATAAGTATTTAACCAAAAATTATCTTCTAATATTCTGAATGAATGAATGTTCGATGTTAAGGTAATATTGATATTACTAATACCCGGGTACATTGGATTGATAACAATCTCATTATTAAATTCCATGGGGCCGGGCCAGCCTGACGTACATCATTTGAAGGGGTTGTTCATGGGAAATAGTAAGTTATTTGCTATACATCAAACACATAAATGTACAGAGGTGGACTTAGGGTTGCACGACCTCTGTCACTCGGAACCGTCATTTGCTAGAGCGGGAATGCTATAGAACGCGGCAGCATCGACGATGCGCTTGGCAACAGGCTCTAAAAAAGATAGGAGCATGGAAAAGTGCGACTTGTTGATGAATCAGGTTCAACTCTCAATGTTGGAATTCTCTACCGTCAACGTTTAGTTGATGCAGAGACAAACAGCGTAGCACACATTAAAACGTCGTAACGTAAATTATGTGTCATCATCATTATAACGGTTTTCCTTGAAACGAGTCCCTCGTTCGGTGACTGATGGACTGATGTAAAGATCCAAATTTCAATAGACCGTTTACATAGGGTGCCTTATTCCTCGCCCACGGACAATTGTATCAACCAAACCGGTTTTAGCTATTCAGATGTTTTTGTTAAATTATTCACAATAAGTTTCCCATGATCTGTCTAGGAAGACGGCGATGTTCTTTTGTCAAGTTTTTGGTACTTTACTTGCCCTTTATATGCATGTCCTTGATTAGAATAATATCAACAATTAAGCTGTTGTTGCTGCTCTCATTTATGTGTACTCATTACAAACAAAATAGTTTTAAAACGACGTAATATTTGGTTTCGAGGACGAATTAAAATTTGCGCACCTATTCGACGTTTTATTCAAAACGTTTTGTCTAACACAAACATGGACGAAAATTTTAGTTTTACAAAAGGTCCTTTAGAATTAGAAAACAGGTAGACATACTTACAAAGGAAATAAATAGGACCGTTGTTCAATATTATCGCTCCTTTTAATGTCCAAATTGATGCGTAATATGTGATTCGAATGAGGGGTTGAGCAGGTAACAGGTAGATTAATTATTAAGTACCAGGAGAGCAGATGTGCAGACACGTGCGACGGTGCGCGGGCGCCAAGCTGGCCGCCATTGGTGCCCGGATGATTTATTTGTATTGTTGTAAGTTGAACATGGTCCCTTTGAGAAAGGGGAATACGATTAACTTAAGACAATAGAAAGAGTAGGTATTAATTCATGTGTATTGGAAATACAGTAGGTGCTTCATTACCGCACCTACTGTATTTCTAATACACATGAATGTATGTCACTGTTGTTTACTACTTTAATATAAAGTAAAATGTTAAGCACGTGGATCCAAACAGCTACAAGTTATTAAATAAATAAGGTAGATGAGAACTTCATTAATCTTACACCTTTATTGATAGTAAAAGCTGGTAATCGAAGTAGGTAACTATAAGAAAATAAGCTTTAGAAAGTGCGGTCAACGGCTAAAATGGTCTTGCCAGTCTCGAAAGATAGGTACATATTTAATACTCTACAGTTTGTATGCATGGCTGTATACGTTGTTAGATTTGCATCAGAAGAGAGAGGGTCCCAAAAAGTACTATAACAATTAAAATAAGTACGCCAGCAGCATGTATTTAACGCAGTCAACGGCTCAATCTCAGAATACCAGATTTTCAATATCAATATACGAGATTCTCAAAATACCAGATTATCTAAACACCAGATTCTCAAATTATCAGATTTCGAACAGTTCAGAAGTTGGAGAGGAATCCCTAAATAGGCGCTTAACTGCTGATCTACAAGGATAAGGAGTACTTAGAGAGCAATTTTTAATAAACGCCTGAAGAAAAATGTCGATCTATTTTTCATATAAACGCCACTCAGCCACATTTTTCTAACAAAAATCATCTAATTCAATATACACTTTTAAATTCACGAGGAGTCAGTTAGTCAGAATGTTGCAGCTAATAGACTGCTACAAAAAGTATATCTCTATGGAGAAGAACGGGTAAGAAACTTCATGGACATTCGTATAAATTGAATTACGTACGTAGTTAATTACTAATATGTAACGAAGGTAGACCCCTTTTCCTTTATATTGATGAAGCACTTAACTTTTTGCTACACTAGAAAGTAAACAAATAAATGCATGCATTAGAAATTAAGTGCACTTCATTAGGTAGGTATATGAAAAACTGAAGGCCGAGGTATTTGGTGCAGCCTGCATCAGAATGTAATGTTCAACATGGTGCCTCCCGAGATGTTTATTAGGTTGGCATTCTTTACTCGACGGGGAGTGCAATAATGGGATTTATTAGTATAAACATCTTTATAGACCTTGGCTGCTATATTTTGTTCCTGGAAGAAGCATGTTGTTAAGTGCATGTATGTAGCCATGTAGGTAAGTACCTATTGTGCTTTTTTATTAAGCCAAAGATCTCTCATCGCTTCTTGGTTGCAAATGCAGCTGCGGAGGGGTTCGAAGTTCGGTTTACAGGTGGGAAAATATGAATGGATGATATGCAAACTACTTAATTGGACGGATTTTTTAGGAATGCGGGAATGTTCAGGTATATTGTAAACTGGGCTCTGGTTAGAATTTTGCTTAGCTAATAGCCGCAGGCGCAGACTTAAAAAAAAGCTACCTATCGCGCGAGACCATGGCGATGCAAGACATAATTTTGTGCAAACCTTTTTTTTCAAATAAAAACGCGCAACAACAAAGCTGGGGCAATTAGGAAAAAAAGGACTTATGCTCCTATTAGTCTATCAACACGGGATATTACCACCATTTTCAGTGACATGTAAGTACACCCTGGCCAACCCCTTTAGTGGTTACCGGCGTGACGGTAGCATTTTGTAACAACTGTTATTCCGGCTCATTACACTCTCTTGACAAACTGCATACGGCGGAACACCACATTTGGGGAAACCGCTGATACAACCGAATTTTAACGGTGATATTAGTCATGTGAGACTTGTCATCATCTGCCTAGCCTTTTCCCAAACTATCTTGGGGTCGGCTTCCAGTCTAACCGGATGCAGCTGAGTACCAGTATTTTACATGAAGCGACTGCCTATCTGACCTCCACAACCCAGTAACTGGGTAATACGATACCTCTTGGTAAGACTGGATGTCAGACTTTTAGCTTCTGACTACTCGTAACGACTGTCAAAGATCTACAAATGACAGCCGGGACCAACGGGTTAACATGCTTTCCGAGGCACGGAGGAAACTCAATACGTAATTATGGTCACCCATACACAGACCAACCTCGGCAAGCACGGCTTAACCTTAAAGATCGACCTGGGCGGCTGTTATTATTTAGCCACGAGCTCCACGAGACCCGGGCTCTCGGGGCTCTTTGAGACTTGTATTATGCGATATATTTAGGTACCAGTTTATTATTTATTGGTCTCAGTGGAATAGTGCAAAGGAATGAGAATCATATGAACAAACAAGGCATGAGCATTAATGACCACCGCGCGGTAAACTTGAAAGATTTTGATATATATATATGATATGCATGTCGCAGTCTGATGATTTTATTCCGTTAGACACGGTCATCATGTGGGCAGAACACGGGTTTCGTGCAATGAAAACACACACACACGGTACACTGCTTTTATCGAACTAACAAATTACTTGAAATTACTATCCAACACAATAACACTAGGCACCATGAATCGGGTTACAGTTTCGGGACGTCTTGACTCCGCAGCGGTCTGACACAGACTGTCCGCCTCGCTGGGAGCTCGAAACATCACGACTCTGTAGTAAGCGCGCTTAGATGTGGGTAGACTGGTGAGTAGGTCGCTTGACCTTTGGCGCGCTTTCGATTCATAGTCCGTACTAATAATCCGACTCCGACACGGCCATCCTGCTTGCACACGTCCTCGTGTGATGGGTACCCTGCAAACAAATACTCCACGACAGAAACTTGTTCCACTCGGTCACTCCTGACCAAACTTTAGATTCAACGGGGTGGTGGGAATAAGAACTTTGTAGAACTAGCCGTTTCGTTTTAACCGAACCGATTGGAAATAATCGAAAATATAATAATGATAACCCTGGGCCATGTACCATAGTCATTCAAATCAACCTTTAAAACTCTACTGCAACAAAAAAACTACCAAGCTTATAGAAACCCTCGAGTAAAGCTACTAACGCCACGGCTCTCTAGCCGACCAGCAATTGCATTGCTTTCACACATCCAGCGCATGGATCAAAACTAAAATTAGATCCAACAAACAATTAGGTCAATCAAAATGCAAGAGCAACCAAGTACCTCTTCATCCACCTAATCACCACATAAAGCAGGAATCTCATCCGTGGCCTATGGGCAACACTCAGGCCCCCAACAAACCTCTGTTTGTTTTACTACGTTCCTCAAGAACGCCGAGTCCCACATGCATGACTCTATGGTCTCTACAAGACCCGACCTCCGCCAGAGCCACCCGCGCACCGCGCATCCACGGACTACTATAAGCAGACACCGACTTCTAACGGACTACGGCTACGAAATGGCTACTGGTACGGTCTGACCATCCGAACCAAGATTCCACACTATCTCTCAACTCTAAATCATTTACTTCAAACGGTAACGGTACTTGGCCCTCGGGCATTCTCCTTAACCCATCATGTGCATACTTGTAAGTACGCTTAGAACTTAATGATCTCAATGTGTAGCGATCCCCTTCTAGTACTTCGACTGGTACGTGACCCGCTGGCATCTTTCTTAGCCTACCGCGTGCGTATCTGTAGGTACGCTTAGAATTTAAAGCTTTCCGTGTTAAGGGTAACCGTCTAAAACCTCGATCACTCTAAACAGACCTTTAATCTTTAACAACCCAAAATCACCAATCGCAAAACGTTTAATTTTGCCATCGTTTCGTCTACTCGGCACACTTGTCATGTTGAGCTAAGCTAACCCGTCGCGTCTATACGAAACGTGTACCACCGGCTCGTCACCTTAGGTACCGGGTGCAACGGCTTGTACTTTACCGGAGTGAGACTTCGCTACTTAGCACGTAACGCAGCTATTTACGAATTTTCTTTCCCGGGAACTAATTATAATCGAAAAGCTTTTCAGTAGTCTTTTCAGCACCAAGGTGAACGATAAGAGTCACGGAAATTACTGTTTACCGACCATCGGCGAACACGAGCTAAACAGGATAGGCATTTAGACCTATCATTGAGTTGAATATGACGGTGAAAGACGCCTGAACTTAGCACTTAAGTCTTGGCTACTCATTGCCAGTTACATTCGTTGCCATAACAGTTAAAAACCGATTGAAACTTGTTACCACTATTATGCTTCACCGAATGTACACAAAAGATTTTCGTTAACGAAAACTCCCTTGCCGTCATGTTTGCAACAAAACCCCGATTTAAAATCTCGCCACCTAACATGACGTTACTTTGTAAATAATTATCAGGCAAACATTGCAACAAAGTTTCGATTGGGTAATCGTTATTCACTACATGACATAAAATCTGTTCTGTACTGAATACTCGCGTCTGAACGATACCAGTCTTAGCAACAACGTGACTAATAAGTTTGCCATTAAATTTCGATGGAAAAACTTTCTTTCACCAACGAGTATTCAGAATCAGAATAATTAGTAAACCGTAACAACTCACCCCTGTGTTGCAATGTGCCCGCGATGTTGCTTGTACGACGCAGACATCGACGCGGCTCGGCACCCCGCCGTCAGCAGGCCCGCTGCGCACTGCCAGCACTGCATGCTACCGACGCACGTACGCCGGACGGCTACGTGAACCGGCATGACACTTGACGCACAGCAAGGGCTTCGTGGCCCTTTGTCGCTTGCCCGATGCCCGTAGCAGCCGGCACAGGTAGCGGCTTCTTCGTGCGACAATCCGCTTCGTTGAGTCCTGGTTTCTCCCTGGTCCGCAAGCATGGCACTTGATTTGCGGTAGCGATGAACACTTGTGACGTTTTTCTATCCTTTGGTTTTTCACTACTCCTTAGTAGTGAGTGAGTTAATGAGGGTAGTCGTAAAAGTTTCGGCACACATAAATCTAGCCTTGAACAATTATTTAAACTGGTCCCACGTCATACATGGATAGGTTATCAGTGTACCGCAAACATTTTGTGTTCAAGGTACATCTAGAAATTCGGTAGTACATTTTGGAGGTATACCGTAGATGGAAAATCTATCGCGCATTTTGCGAATGTTTAAGTAGATAGTTTCCTTCCGTCTGTCTATTTAACTTCAAGAGATAACCTTCGTTTTCCGAGGCACACCAACTAATGACCACGGTACACCAATGTGCCAGGGAACACTTTGTTACACTTTGTTACACTTTGTTACACTTTGTTACACTTTAACTACACTTTGTCACAGCTATGTAGATGCGGAGCCCTTCAACGCCTTGCTTAACGTCAAAATAAGCTGGATTCCTTCCACACAACAAAAGTCACTTCATTCAAACTAGGCTGATAATCAGCACTTTTTGAACGTCAAAATTACAACAGACAGTCCCCCAAAACGCCCGCCCTTCGCCACTTCCTAAGTGTTTTAGCTGGGAAGAAGAAGTGGCGGAACAAACTCCCCAGCAACACATCTGTCTGTTAGGTTAGAAGAACCTGATTCTACACAAAACAAGTCAGCGATGGATGACGCATTACTAGCGCGCATCGCACTTAGTGAAATGTGGGTATTCCATTAGGTACACTGCCTAACCCTTCGGAGATTACAAGCGTGATGATATGTTAAGTTTTGTCGGGATTAAAATCCGCTAACACACTTAAAAAAAACACTAACCGCCAACACTAGCTTGCTATTCACTGGCTGAGTTTAAGTTCGTATCGCGAGTGCAATTATTCGTTTTGCATTTCAAAAAGTAACCGTCACTGATTGTTATTGTCACTGTTCTCGCGTGTGATTGCATTAGCACGATTTGATCGCACTTCTGATGTCGCAGTCTGATGATTTTATTCCGTTAGACACGGTCATCATGTGGGCAGAACACGGGTTTCGTGCAATGAAAACACACACACACGGTACACTGCTTTTATCGAACTAACAAATTACTTGAAATTACTATCCAACACAATAACACTAGGCACCATGAATCGGGTTACAGTTTCGGGACGTCTTGACTCCGCAGCGGTCTGACACAGACTGTCCGCCTCGCTGGGAGCTCGAAACATCACGACTCTGTAGTAAGCGCGCTTAGATGTGGGTAGACTGGTGAGTAGGTCGCTTGACCTTTGGCGCGCTTTCGATTCATAGTCCGTACTAATAATCCGACTCCGACATGCAAATATTTCGCGTTGTCAACCTATCGTTATCCTTTGTTTGAGACTGACTATGAAGCCATCTGAAGCCTCGAAGGCTCTAACATATAATTCCATATAGACTAGATTACCAGAATGACTATTACATCAAATTAGTTACAGTCATCGCGCTATGTCATAAACATTAACAGCTGTTTCTAATCGCCTAATGTAAACGAACGTTTAACATGACCATAAGTTATAACAGTCATAACTTATAACAGCATACACACCTATATTTTATCGTTCCTTATATTTAATTTTATCCTCGATCACACGCAAACGCGGCCGCCACAAAACGATACAAAACTGATGTGGCGTGGCGAGGTCCGACGGACCGAGGGACCGAGGTAAACAAAACGAACGCGGGCGCAATGCAATTATTACAAAGGTGCGTGCGCGCAGCTGACACCGCACCTGCCGCCATCTTTAACATTTCTTTGAGTTTTTTTTCGCCATCGGAGTTATTGGCCTATTTTTTAAGGCGCAAGCTGTCGTGGCAGCTGACGGCCGCATATGTGTGTGGATAAAGGCTTTGTTGCCGTTCACTGGACGAGGATTCCTTAAGGCGCTGTCTAGGATAATAAGGGCGATGCCAGCTGCTCAGATTGAAAGGTTTGAATCTTGGCCAGCTGTAGGGTGCGTCTCCGCGTCACACGTGGATAAATTAAGAGTTTTTTCGCCGCCTATTGTTGTCTTGTCGTTTTATTTGGGTTACGAAAAAAAGTTGATTGTGAGTTTTTGTTGATTCTAGCTTCTATAGGACCATGGGAATACGTTTACGGAAGCAGATGACATAGTTACTTCTTAAATATTGTATCAAACTGTTAGAGCAATCATGTAATTTTTAAATAGGTATAGGTAAGAAACTAACAATTACGTTTTCTTCGTGATTATCATTTTAAAGTACAGAATAAAGCACCTCAGCGTAATTATTAACCTTTTTATAAGTTCACATGGAATTTTGCTAAAGATATCCTAATTGCTAACAAAAGTTTGCTAAGTTGAAAGTTCCTAAGAAACAACCATTTCTTTAAAGCCACGATTAGTAATACCTAAAATTCCTTGTATAGTGTCCATGATGATTCTAGAAGGCTGTCGTTCGAATGTGACTCAGAGGGTCTACGACCTATGCACCGCGCAATAAGTCTGACAAGAGCGATGTATACGTGTTTCTGCTGAAGTTGTCCAGCCACATTATTATGTGGCTCTTGCACTAAAAGTTATTTTTTGACCACCTGCTGCACTTTTCTGTAACTAGCTAAAGAAGGCGGACAATGTAAAGGGGGAAAGGTTCTTGTGGTCTAATCATTGGTTAGCTAATAATAGTAATTAGTGTAGGGGATGTGTGTTTAGTGTTTCTATGCGGGACTTTTTTTACTAGCGAAGTTGTTTTCTTTAATTTGTAACTGTTACCAACTGTTTCACTTTTTAAGGGTCCAGTCTAGTAAACTTGACAGACTGTCGAAAAAATCGCGCAGGTTTACGAGGTTTTTTTTACTAAAGTTTTAACAAATTGCAATTATTTTTAGTGCAACATTATATTGGTCAGGTATATGCCTTATACCTCCGTATTTTTTCGAAGTTTATAAAACTCGCTCACGTTGGATAAATCAGGCGTTGTAAAAAGGTCGCTCGCGCGCAACGCGAATCCGAGTTAGCACTATTTCCGAGGCAATAGTGAGAGGCTAATTCGCAAAATGTATCAAGCCATTACATAACAATATATCCTTCTTTTTAAAATAGGCTCGATGGCATTCGTAAAAAAAAAATTTTTTTTTCTTAATCTGTTTACAAATATATATTATCATAGATCGTCAAATTTCTGGGTTTTTGCTCTCAAAAAATACATAGTTTCTATCAATAGATTTGTGTTATTATTCGATTTTATGGAAGGGCCAATGTTCAATGACTTGATATGTTAAAAAACCCATCAAAATTGAAGTAAATTGGAAATTATTAGTACATTTTTTTTTTAATGGCATCTCGCTGTTCATCTAAGGAGGGTGTCGTCTGCTTAAGCGGACTATCCTGTGGGTGCCTTGAGTGTAAGGCCTCCAGCCAGGGCATAGAACTACTTACAAACTAAGCGAATACACGCTAAGGGCACCGGGGTGTGGGGTACGAACCTCGGCTTAGGGCGTCGCTGGGGGAGGTGTGGACAGGCTGGATGCGAATGATATCATTAATAAGGGGCTGATTTAAAACTACTGGCACAGCATCGCGGGCTGACTCGAGCGAGGGTCGGGGAGGGCAAGGACCGGGACGTCGCGACGTCGGAAGGACGTCGGTTTGCGTCTGGACTTTTTAAAAGTGCTAGTCTCTATACTGCTCTCCTGTAGGTGGGTGATAGTATCATCGGTAGTGACGAGGGTATGCCTCGGACGGCGTACTGAACTACTTAAAACGCGAGGGTTCGTAACGGGTGGCCGCTGCGATCAGGGAATTACGGTGCTTAGTGGCACAATGGCAAGGTAAAGCTTCGGCTCAGTAGCTTTACCTTCATCCAGTGGCGTAGCTACCTTGAGTGGTGGTGGAAGTTGGTGGTGTCACCCCATCGAAAGTGAAAAGCTTTAATATGTGATAAACGTCATGGATCGTCTAATATTTCTTTCATGGATCGTCTAATATTTCTTTCTAGCTTTGACAGCTGCAAACCCGAAAATAACTTCTTCAAAATGTATATTTTGTATTGCCTGGTCATTCATTGTTCTCGCAAGTAGTTTTATATTAATTTTAGTGCAATTATAAGATTTGGAAGAGATAAATGTTACAAAGTCTTGTAACATTAGCAGCTTTTAAGTGTCTTCGTAGTCTTGGTATCTCCAAAAGTGATTATGTCATGAGACCTCATCACAAAAATCTGTAAATTTTGATGTAGCTTATTTCAATTCTTCAGTATTAGTTCTGTTTGCGCTATGTATTGTTAATAACAGTAACAGTACACCAAGTAATCTGGGAAGGCAGGTAGGCAGCGAAGACTTCTGCGTCTGTATGTAAGTAACACAATTGAGTGAGATCAGGGCTGTCTTTGACCCTGGAGGCCCTGGACACTTGGGAATAATGGGGTCCTTGTAGGATGCAAGAGCGAGCGAAGCGAGCTCGATTTTTTTTGCACCTCGCCTCGGATACTATAGGTTTTATTGTGACAGTTCATACAGAAATAATGAGTGCTTTTTTTAGCGGCGGAGAACTTTAATTTTAAATAAAACATTCGAAAATTTAGTATTTGGCGGGCCTACCTGGGAAAATTTAAGTTTCTTTTGTCAGCCTCTAGCTTAGAGAGTAACAGGAATTTGGAGCACCCGTGGATCGGCAAAATTTGTAAGACGGATTGTAATAGTTCTGAAGTGTAAAATTTTTAATCTAATATAAATTGTCATGTTGCGAATAAATAAATGCGCAATAAATGAATATTGTAACCACATAAATGATAGTACTTCTATACTGATAAATAAAGCAATTCGTGCAAAATTATTCCCTAACCATTCCAAAATATCAAAAATGCACAACGGCAATATTCAAGTTTTCACTTCTGCACTCCCGGAGTTCAACCCGTTTTTTTAATCAAAATTATACTATTTGCTTTGATTCCAAATAATACATATAATCTTTCCCATAGCTTTACGGTATCAGCAGGTCCCCCTTGGATCGATGGTGCACACCGTTAGAGAAGCACCCTCCACAAAACTAGGTCATGTTCCCCCATAGCTGGCATGACCCTTGTTACCAGGAGACTAGAACCACGCAAGAGATCGGGATTGAAATCTACTGGAATGGATAATGTTCTTTGTTTTAATAGTATCACAGTTTTTAAATGTATGTTTTTATTATAAGTACAATACATAGCTTATACATTATAATTATGCTCTAATTAGTTCCGGTTTGTTAGTTGAAAGGGGCTGTTTTATTGCTATTGCACGAACTCTGTATCATCGAATTCCAGTTATGATATTTATTCGCTAATTATACGCAATTTACAATTGCAGGCTTTTGTTTTCTGACGCAAAAACTAAAAAAAACCGATTCCGGAGGTGAGATGTCCGTCACTGAATAAAAAAATTTGTTCCAAAGTTAAATCTGACCTCTCCTCGATTATTAGAGCTTGGTACTGTTGGTACACAATCATAATATGACTATGGGTGTTGACAGTGGCTCAATAACGTAGTGATTAAAACGTTTACAACCGAATGAGAAATCGTGGGTTGTATTTTAGCTGGTTTATCTACCATTTCCAGTTGAACAGAGCTCAAACAGCGAACAGGAAAGCCTGCTATTCCTTTATAATTTTGCTGATATTTTGTCTTTCCCCCTTTTTATATGTTTTTCGTGTATTCTATTTAGGTTAATATCCTCGTTATTATGCGTCCTTTTATTCCTTTTATGACGTATCGTCACAGACAAATTTGTTTCCGTCATTCGGATTTTATCGATCAATAAGCTAATGGTCATTTTATTACACTGTTAATTGTATTTGATTTAATAAGTAGATATTTGTACTTTATGAAATAAACGTCTGGGACGTACCTTTCAGTGCCATACAAATTGGTACTTGAAGACTGTTGTTACTGTAGAAAGAGGTAAAAGTAAATTAATGAAAAACTAAGTTAACTTATCGGGATCTTAATTCTTAAGATAGTTAAACAAAATCTTATGTTACTACAGTTGAAATATCGTCTTATTCAACTAACCATATCATCAGATAGATGGCTGTCACACTGACTGAGGAGTGGCTTTTTATCGAACCCAAAAACCTACCCAGCGCTGCCGCACTTACAACTACTGGACCGTTGGTGCTGTGTGTAAATAAAGAAAGATGCATTATGCTATTCGTCTTCAGGTTTGTAGCTTAACTATTAATGAAAATAATGTTCTTATGTTTCAGTAGACTATCTGAATGAAAGTATTTTCATTTCTGATGCTATAAACATGTTAGGTCATTCGATGCACACAAAAACGATCAAATAATATGTTTTGGCTTTAATCCAGAGAATACTATGCAGTGCAAACTATTAGGCTAGCAATTTAATTGTAAACTTATATTACACGAGAACGCGATATTTTGTGAGCTAGCTGAGCTACGATACACTGTGATCACTAATTTAGGTACCTCATTCCTGAGCACTAGTCAACCGCCCCGGCTACGCCCAGGCGATTAAATGAATCAGTTGTTGATTTGACCTCCCACTCTTTGTTTAGAAATCAGTGCATTCGTTCTAAAAGTCTCCAAAAATATATCTGAATGACTGACAGTCAAAGCTGCGTCAAATCCCACCAAGAACAGAAATTCATGAATTACTAAGCGACCAGAGCCGTCAAGAGATCGACAGAGTGCAAGATTTTAACCAACAACATTGTTAAAGCTCTTTAACAATACTAAATCTATGGGTACAATGGTGGTCTCATCGTTGAAAGCAAAGAAGCCTTCTCATCATCATCTGCCTGTCTTTGTATTATTCTACTTGGGGTCGGCGCGACACGCTTTCTTCTTCCATTCTCCTCTGTCAGCCGTCCATCATTTATTCCTTTCTCTTTCATATCATTTCTCACACAATCCATCTATCTTTTCTTTGCCCTTCCTCTCCCTCTCCATCCATTCTTATCCATCACTCTTCAAGTCGCATGCGTTTCATTCCTCCTCATTACATGTCGAAACCAAGACAAACGACAAAGAAGTTTTCTATTTTTCGATATTGTAACAAATGAAAATAACCCATTAATCGTGATTCTTCCTAACTTTACCTAGGTATAGATTCTATCAGTAGATACAGGTAGTCCGTTAGTACAGTAGGTGTTTAATTGTATTACTCTCGTTTCATGGTGCCCTGGTCGTTGTATGGGGTCACGGAGGGTTGTATCGGGGTCGAGGACTCTGGCACACCCCTGCTTTCACCATGGCGTTACTATGGACGAGTATATTAATGATTTTAGTCCCCATGGCTTTGGCAGTCACGGTGAATTAGAACAATGATTAGGTTGGCACAATTATCGCAATATTGTGCCGGTGAGTTTTGGTGAAAGGGATCAATCAATCAAGTTAATTAATTGTATGATAATGTACCTACTTCGTATTTATTGTTAAAATTATTCGCTAATTATTATTATTTAACTTAATTAATAGGTCTCTCTTTGCACGAACCAAAACAAAAAACAATTTTCAATAATTCTCTTTGGTAAATAATGTTAAGGCTATATTTCCTTCTTTTTCATTTTATTTAAAATTAAAACCATCAATAAATGTTCCACTATCGTTTATAGCCATGCTAAAACGCAACAACTAATCATTCTCGTTTGGCGCCGTGGGTTAGTGGTTAGCATCCTCCGGATAGTCTGGGTGATGCTATGCTATGGGGGATATATACCCATGTAACATAAATAACCCGAATTATTGATAATGGAAAATATCCCGTTTTAGTATTAATAATAGAGTTATGATTATGTCAGGTCAAAAGATGCTAATGTTGTTTGCTCTTGACTCTTGTCTAGCTCAGAGATGACAGAGAAAAGTCGACGATGGTACGAGCTTACCCAGAAGAAGCCTGTTCATTGTCTAATTGGCGGAATGATCGCGTAACAAATATACAAGAACATAGTCGATTTGAGAACCTCCGAACTTGAAGTCGGTTGAAAAGTACCTCTTTTCCATTTAAAATAATACCTAGCCAAAAAAAATCTATCGTTTGTATATGTTGCCCAAAACGTTTGTACTAATTTACATAGAATGCACAAGAGTAGAGGTTAAGACATAGGTACTTAACTACCTGTAGACAGTGACTGACCCGAGGTAACGGTAAATTCCGAACAAAACAAACAAACTTGCAAAAAGTAACATACCTACATCTCAGTCTACTACAAATGCTACCTACTTATATGCGAAGTAAAAGTATTCGTATCGAATGCACTTGGAGGACGCACGTTGACACCCGCGTAGGGCCGCCGCTGCATTAAAAAAATTTAAAAACTCTGCCAAAAAGCCGGACGGCTGTAAAATAGTCCGAACAGTTAACATTTTTTTTCCTGTTAATTTTTTTAACATTCTTTCAATTCCGGAAATGTTCGGATAAAATGACAAGGCCGGATAAAGTGTGGACCAAATAGCCGGGTAAATGCGGATGGATGGTTCTTGGTAGCCCTACCTGCGCTGCACCGGGCGCGGCGGGTGTCGGCCAGTCCAAGGATTTCGATCGGCCGCTGAACCCTACCCGTTAATTGTGGTGCTATTATAATCCTTCTTTGGGCTTCACCGCCTGGCCACGTCTACACGTCAAGCAACACGCGTGTTGCAACAGCCACTGTGGTCAAAATCAATGAATAAAGTTGCTTATAGCATGCGTTGAGGCAGCGCGACGCGACAGT
This sequence comes from Cerastis rubricosa, assembly GCA_949152445.1. NCBI lineage: Eukaryota > Metazoa > Arthropoda > Insecta > Lepidoptera > Noctuidae > Cerastis > Cerastis rubricosa. Next base: position 2,426,048 of record OX424541.1, read on the forward strand.
ACCCACTGCCTAATATGTGCAATAAGTCCGGCGAAGACGCGATCGCGCTGGAAATGTTCGGAAAACCGGAAGACGCCATCTAACGGCAAGATCTCTTGTTTGGGTTCGCTAAAAAACATGAACTCAACGATTGCTGTGGTTAGAACGCCGCCGAAAACACGCGCGTATCGCTTGTAGCATCACCCGAGTTCGTGGACGAGGCGTCGAACTATTAATACACATCGTATTTACTGTTATGTAGACTTGTTTTATAATTATGTGAAGGTTAATTCAGGTCCTCGCCATTCATGTTGAAATGTTCGGCATTGTTTGTGTCTAGCTTTTGTGTGCAACTATTTGAAAGACGAGTCAGTAAGTATATCTTGAATGTCCAAGCTTGAATGGACCCAAGCTTATTAAATATTTCATTAATAATATCTATGATACAGGAATTAAAGTAAATTTACATATTTTTTTTTGATTAAACATTCTTTTTTTCAGATTTTACCGCGCCGTTTGTGTCACATAAATAATGTTGGTTTCCGATTTGGTAGTATTTAGTATAAGCTGCTTATGGAAAGAGCTATGACCAATATTGCACTCAATAGTAATGGTAGTACCTACACTTTCACCATAATACAAAAAAAAACATTGAAAGTAAATCTACCAGGCAACTATGACAGCAAGGAGTTAACTTTTAGAACAGAACCCCAATGCTTCCGCTCACCCCTCAAGCAAATAATGGGCGCGTAAGATAAGCGAGGAATCTCTTCGGGATGTTTGTCCACTTTATGATATACAATCCTATTTAGGATGGTCACCCCCTATACTAATATGGCATCACGATAACTGTCTCGAGCAGGGTAAAAAGTATGCATTTTTTTATTATTAAGCTCGGTGTTATGGTGCAGTGACGAATTGCTTCTTCGCCTCACTAGGGATGTGAGTTCAATTCTGCTCGAAACAAAAACAAACAAATTAATTGATTTTGACCTGTTTAAGTGTGTCCAGAATATCATCATCACCAGCAGGTCCTCATCTTCAGCATATTTGACCAAATTCGAAACTGGTTATCTACATCGACGCGAGGGCGCTGTTGGAAAACTTTTACGAAAATGTCTGTGGAAATTGTATTAAAAAAACTAAATAGCGACGGTGTTGGCCCGTGGACTTAATGGGTATTCCCATTAAGTCCACGGGCCAAAACATCCATGATATAACTATACACACCTGGCTAACATTTTTTTTTTACCATAAATAGATTAGACCGACACACAAAGAGGTTTTAATACCCACCAGGTGCATCACCACCGCCGTCTGCAGCATGTGTTCCTAGTCACTAGGTGTACAGATTATAGCGATTGCGCATACACATGTCCCTAGGACAGGTGGCTATCGGGGCATAGTAGCCCTGCATGTTAATGATTATTAAAAGATGACATTAAAAAAAAACTTTGTTGCAATAAAATTAAACCTAACAAAGTTAAAAAACACAACAAAGTGAAAAACAACTTTAGCTTCAGAAGTCTGTGACTTTTGTTTCATAGATTCAGTTTTTTTGCCACCGACTACTGAAGCTAAAGTTATTTTTCACTTTGGTATGTTTTTGAAGTCTATTTGATAATTTAGCAAAAAACTTTTTCTTATTTTTCCATCTTTGGTTGTCTTATATAAACTTAGTAATTAATTGTTATTTTATTTATTTTATAGAAATTTGATATTTGCTACGCTTTTTAACCCCCGACCAAAAAATAGGGGTGTTATAAGTTTGACGTGTGTATCTGTGGTTTTGTGTATCTGTGTGTCTGTCTGTGGTATCATAGCTCCTAAACGGATGGACCGGTTTTGACAAAATGGTTTGGTGTCGTTTGAAAGGTATTTTAATCGAGAGTGTTCTTAGCTATGTTTCGAGAAAATCTGCTCATATAAAACCGATATTGGTGTTGTTTACTGTCCTCCTTCCGTTGATTACTTCACTGAATTCGAATCAGTACTTGAATCTTTGGGTTCAGAGTACGCACATCACATCATTATGGGTGACTTCAATACAAATCTCCTTGCCCGCAACGCCCCCCGATCCCGTAAACTCCTTCATCTTATCGAGTCGGTTAGTCTGCACGTGTTGCCGCTCCAACCTACCCATCATAACACTGTCGGTGATGACACCTGGCTCGATCTGATCCTCACTTCGAATCCTTCACTCGTATCCTCCCATGGTCAACATGACGCTCCTGGCTTTTCTCATCACGACATGATTTTCCTGTCATATATCCTGAAACCTCCCAAACCTAAACCCAAGGTTCTGTACAGGCGTTGTTTTGCGCGGATGAATGTTGAGGATCTTAAGAAGGATGCATCTATGATTGATTGGGAGCCTATGTTAGAAGCCTCTTTGGTAGACGATAAGGTGACAATATTTAATAATGTTGTGGTCAACCTCTATGATATCCATGCTCCCATCAAAAAAGTTAAACTTAAACGTCCTCCTGCTCCGTGGATGACAAGAGGGATACGGATGGCTATGCGACGTAGGGACCGAGCATTTCGTAAATTTAAGAGAGATCGTACTGACGAGAACTGGTCGCTATACAAGGTTGTAAGGAATAGGTGTAATCAGATGATACGCAACGGTAAACGCCGCCACATTCTGGATAATATTACTTCATCCTCTTCTGCCGATATTTGGAAATTTCTTGCAACTCTAGGTATTGGCAAAGCGCGAAATTTAGACCTTCCTAACTCTTTTGACCTAGACGAGCTTAACCGTCATTTTTCTACTGCTGCCACCATGGATCACTTGACCAAGCAACAAACTCTGTCCTTAATTTCTGGTCTAACGCGTCCACATATTAACCACTTCTGCTTCGTTCCAGTTGAACCGGGATAGATTAAAAAGATAATTCTCTCCATCAAATCCAAAGCAGTGGGTTGTGATAATATCACTCGCGGTATGATCACTACTCTCCTGGATGATCTTCTTCCTGCGATTACCCACATCGTAAATTTTTCCCTATTTTCCGGAGTGTTTCCTTCCCTGTGGCGCAAAGCCTATGTTTGTCCACTACCCAAGGTCCCAAATCCCTTTCTTCCTATCCATTTCCGTCCCATCTCGATCCTTCCCTTTCTATCCAAAGTGCTTGAGGCCTGTGTGCACAAGCAGTTCTCTAATTTTGTCCATCGGAAGTCACTGATCAGTCCTCTTCAATCTGGGTTCAGGCCAGGGAACAGCACTGTTTCCGCCCTTCTTAAAGTGACTGGCGATATAAGGGCAGGGCTGGAAGACACCAAGGTAACTGTCCTAGTCCTTGTCGATTTCTCGAATGCCTTTAATACCGTTAGTCACGACATCCTCTTAGCAATTTTATCCCACGTTATGGTCTCTCCCGGAGCACTGAAATGGTTCTCCTCTTACCTTCAGGAACGTCAGCAGTCAGTTCATGTTGGAGATTCCTCTTCACGTTGTTGTGATTTGGAAACTGGTGTTCCTCAAGGCGGTATTCTTTCTCCTCTTCTGTTTTCAATTTTTATTAATCTCTTAACTTCTGTGCTTCAGTGTGCGTATCATCTGTATGCCGATGACTTGCAGTTGTACTGTCAGGGGAGGGTTGACGAAATAATTGATTTGATCGACAGTTTAAATAGGGACTTGATGGCAATAAAAGCCTGGTCGGATAAATTTGGTGTGGCAGTTAATCTTGATAAATGTCAGGCGATCATCATTGGGAGTTCTCGCAATCTTAATAAGTTGGATGGTACAACCTTGCCACCAGTTCTTTTTGATGGCACGATTGTTCCTTTTAGCACAGATATAAAGGACCTAGGCTTGCATATCGATAGCTCTATGAAATGGCATACACAAGTCGCTCGTGTCAGCCAGAAAGTTACTGGTACGTTGCGGGCTCTGTACCGATTGAGAAACTTTTTACCGTCGACTATGAAAACAATGCTTGTACAGTCCCTTATTTTTCCTATCATCGATTATGGTGATGTGTGCTACTTTGACCTGAATGCAGATCTCCTCGATAAACTTGACCGTCTTCTAAATAACTGCATTCGATTCGTTTTCAACTTGCGTAAATTTGATCATGTCTCTGAGCAGCGGTCTCTTCTAAAGTGGTTGCCCATACGGCAGCGTAGGGAGCAGAGGGCGCTAACCACCTTGTTTTCTTTTCTTGTTTCTCCCAGTTCCCCTAGTTACCTTGCTCCCCACTTTCAGTACATGTGTTCAACAAACCACAATAGGAGTCTGCGCTCTTCGCATAACCGTGTTCTTAAATGTCCCTCTTGTTGTTGATACTTTCTTCATTGTTTGTCCTTTTATATTTAAGAATTTATATATTGATATATATTTATAGTATTTTGATATATATTTATAGTATTTTGATATATATTTATAGTATTTTGATATATATTTATAGTATTTTGATATATATTTATAGTATTTTATATATCCTTAGTTTGTCTTAATAAATTACTATTTTTTACAGATAGACACCTACCACTGTTTGCATCACCCAAAGGTTGACTGGTAGAAAATGCCTATGGCATTAAGTCCGCCACTGTACATTGTACTTGAAGTGTTAAATAAATAAATAAATATAAGTTTAAAAAGCATGAAAAAAAATTAAACTAGAAATTTAAAAAACCCCCGGCTCCAAAAAACCTATAAAAAGCCAAAAATAAATTAATCCAAGCGTCGTAGCGTCGGGGGACCGCTAAGAAGACCGCTTAGTTTTTTATAGGTTTTTTGGTGTCGGGGGTTTTTTAAATTTTTAATTTATATTTCACATTGTTAACAATACATGTCATGGTAATAGGCTTGTACCCAATAAAAAGGAACTTAACATACCTAACTATAGAAATGTGGGTGTACTGTACACATCTGCGCACCCCCTCAGAGCATACAGGCGTGATGTTATGTTATGATATTGTGTAAATAATAAACATCCAAGCGATTGCAGCAATCACGACAGGTTTGACGTATATTATAAAAGAGTTCCATTGTATATCTGCGAATATCAGCATCAGATATTCACCAAGTTTAAACGGGAACATCGCGGAACATACCAGAAAACCTACAGACTAATTGACAACCTTCCTCATTTTGGAAGACTGTAAAAAAAAATTGTAAGTGCCCATAAAATTTGAAGGTTTCCTTTGATTAATACCTTTCATCAGTAGCTCAGAAACATGAGATGGTGATTTCCAGATATAATGCCTATAAAATTTAGAGAGTACCCTCGATTACTCCAGGATCCCATCATAAGATCCTGACTTAATGATAAAAATAATTTTGAAAATCGGTCCACAATTGGCGGAGAAATCGGTGAACATATAAAAAAAAATACAAACTTCCGAATTGATAACCTCCTGAAAATTTAATGAAGTAATATATAAAGTAATGTTACCATGGAATTATTCGTCTTATACTAAGAAAGAATAAAATAACATGAGACGAGGGCATGCTGATCCTAAAACGGCTGAGTAGATTTTCTTGCTAAGAACACTCTCGATTAAGACATCTTACAAACGAAGCCAACTTTATTAAATTCGACTAATGCATTCAGGAGCTATGATGCAACAGACAAGAACAGATACACACGTCAAATTTATAACACCCGTCTTTTTTGGTTGGTTAAAAATAAGGAGGGTCTCAAAAGTTGGAAGCGCTAAAGTAGCTTGCGAAATTTACTATTTCATGAACAAGTCATTCAGTGGGATTATAATCTTGTAAGTACAAGCGCATTACGGGCGCAAATCAGCACTGACAAATTGGAAAAATAATGTAAGATAATTTGATTTTTGCGGGCTACTGTGGCGCTTCCCCCTTTACGAAGCAAAGAACTTTAACTAATTAAAATAGCATCCTTGGCTCAGAACATCACATAGTGACACATTTATTAATTAAGGTATAATTTCTACAGTAGCTTCGACATCAAACATTAAAATCCAGTACAATTAAAAAATAGCCACAATATGGATAACCTGCAGCTTATCATTTCAATCCTGGCTCGTAATTAAACAAACATAAAAGTTTTAAAGTTCACTCGAGTTACTTGCACTCTGGTAATAATTAATATTCATCGTTTAATTGAGAACCGGTGCATTCCTTGGACGTAATAAGAGCAATGACAATTGCACTTTTATGGTTCAATATTGTAATCGGTTCGATCTTTAAGTTAAACTTGTATTTTAACTTTTAAACACATACCGTGGTGCTTGCAAACTATCTTCTTATATCTACTCCTGCGCACGACATGAGGCATGTTCACGTACATTTTTTAACCCCCGACCAAAAGTTAGTGTTATAAGTTTGACGTGTGTATCTGTGTGTCTGTCTGTGGCATCGTAGCTCCTAAACGGATGAACCGATTTTAATAAAATTGGTTTCGTTCGAAAGGTATTTTAATCGAGAGTATTCTTAGCTATGTTTCGAGAAAATCTGCTAAGCCGTTTGAAGATCGTTACCTCTTTTCTAGTTGTTGAAGGGATATAAACTACTTCCACAGGTCTAGTCAATTTGAAATTTGAAATCCTGTCACCATGGGCATTTTCGAGGGGGGGGGGGGCTGTACCCCCTCCTAAATTATCGTTTTTTTTCAGAATATATAACTCGTTGTTTTTGGTAATTAGCGAGAAGAGGCGCAACACCGAGAAAATTGGAATTGGGAGAACCCTATATGCCCAGGAGTGAGATAGTTACGGCTAACAAAAAATAATGTAGGTAAGTTTATAAAGCATGAAAAAATAATAAATTTTAATTTTAAAAAGCCCCCGACATAATATTTTTTTTTTTTTTTTTAAACTTTTATTGCAAGAATGTCTGAGACGCATCTGACGCGTCTTTAACTTAGTGAGCGCACTGTAAGCGTAGACGTCTCTGATTTCAAAGCTATTTTGTAGGTAAACACTTTTTTACAACTCAATCATTTTACAAACTTTATGAAGTCGGTGTTTCCTGTCTAACTCATATTATTATCATGAGAGGCTGTTTTGGAAGGCTTGCGCTAAAAACTAACTTGCGAGTTCTATTTAAAAGTCATGAAAGTTGATAATTCGACCCAGTCATACTTGTTGCGACACAAAGTAATCGCGTGTGTATAACTCTGCCAATATTTCAGTAGTACACCTTGGCCACAGTCTAGTTTAAAGTCACCTACACTATGTTATTGAGTTTGTGGAAACAATATATATAACGACTTTGAAATTATGATGATCAGAGAAATAAAGTAAATTAAATTATAATTGGGTATAAGTTGGTCAAGAAAACTTGATATAGATAAGTGTAAAGATAATTAAGCTGATATGTAGAAAATGGTTATGCAGTATTACTAGAACTAATTTGTATTTAAAACCTGCCTGTGGTGCTCTATAAATGGAAAATTTTCTCATCGACATCGACATTTAAGCTGAAAGATGCTACTGGAGAGCAGCGGTGGCAGCCCCGACTTACGATCAGTAAGCCGTGAGTTCGAACCCAGGCAGGCGCATTGTTTTATGTAATTTATTTCATCACCGCTGCCCTCAAAAACGGTGAAGGAAAACATCGTGAGGAAACCGGCATGTCCTAGAACTAAAAATTCAAAGGTAACATCTACCAACCCGCACTGAGCCCGTGTGGTGGATTACAGCCCACTCCCTCTCATAGAGAGGAGGCCTGTGTCCCAGCAGTGGGAACATTTTAGGCTGATGATGATGATCCTACTGGACATGATACAACGATACAAGTGATGCCACATCGACCGGCCTGCTGTTATGCTCAACGCTTATTTGCGGCCGTGTATAATGCAGGAATTAATAATATCTCACTGGAACGTACTATACTACGGAGATAAAAATTATCCTTTATCCTAATCATGATCCCTGCCTCGATCGATGGTCCAATAGGAATCGCGACTGCTGAGCATGAGGTCCCAGGTTCGATTCCCTGCTCGGGCAAATTGGTATTGGGTTTTTCCAACAAGAACGTGCAGCAGCAACCGGCGGAGTCTGGATTTCTGTCCGGTTGATGTTAATAGGCGCGCCCCCTAGTACATGGAACTTAAACATTACTAGCGAAATGTGGGTGTATTATTAGAGAGTGATACTATTATGTACACCTCTACCTATCCTTCGCTGATTACAGGCGTGATGTTATGAATTGATCTACCTATGCGACAAAGACAGTTACTTTCTCACCTAAAATACGTACCTTATTTGTAGGAGCTCGTGACTAAATAATAACTGCCGCACGGGTTGATCTTTAAGGTTAAGCCGTGCTTGCCGAGGATGGTCCGTGGATGGGTGACCATAATTACATATCGAGTTTCCTCCGTGCCTCGGAAAGCACGCTAGGCCGTTGGTCCCGGCTGTCATTTGTAGATCTTTGACAGTCGTTAGGAGTAGTCAGAAACTAAAATTCTGACATCCAGTCTTACCAAGGAGTATCGTATTACCCAGTTACTGTGTTGTAGAGGTCAGATAGGCAGTCGCATCATGTAAAATACTGGTACTCAGCTGCATCCGGTTAGACTGGAAGCCGACCCCAAGATAGTTTGGGAAAAGGCTCGGCAGATGATGATGATACACATACCTAATTCGATATTTCCTCACGAAGTTTTACTCCACCATCTGTCATGTCTAGTTATAAATATATACCCACTCAGTTCCTTGTGTGTGTATCCCCTCATGTACGCACATAGCCAGTTTGCGTGTGTGACGTCATTTTGTTATTGGCTATTGATCAATCAGACCCTTCGTACATAAATTAAAGTAGGAGCGGTACTGCCGACAAGAAAACTGTTTGTTGCTTTGATTTATTTGTTTTCCCTTCTTTGTCGTCGATTAGGGGACGGTTAGGATTGTGGGGACGGAAAAGTAGTTTATGTGACATATTTTGATTGTCTCTTTGCTGTATTAGCGAGCGAAGGGGGAGCAGACGCCCGGGCAAAGTGTTGTTAGGTTTTTTCGAATGAGAAATTCATACGTCATTCTTACAAGAAACATGAGACAGTGTCTAAGTAGCAACTGTAGAGTCGATTTATCTGTTTTATAGGCTCGCCCCTGGTGCCTGCTCTACCTAACTTAATTGATAGAATGAGGCTTGATCGGCCTACACCGTCAGAGAATACATTTAGTTTGATATTTACGTGTCCGTCGTGCTGCCAATCTGATATTGGGAACGAATGCATGAAAAATCATTTTGGGGAACTTGGAAGTTGGGGACAGTTTTTTATGGGTGATGCATAAGGCATAATAAACTGTCACAAAGAGTCTCTCCGAAAGAATGACAGATCCAACAAGATCATTGAAGGTAGGCAGCAATTATGATACAGCCGAATAGTGAGATTATACTAACGCGTTAAGATACCTGCCAGCGATCCTGGATCTTTAATTATAATCATCATCATCATTTCAGCCGAAAGACGTTCACTGCTAGACATAGGCCTCCCCCAAGTGTCAGCGCTCATAAGGGGTAGGGGGGGGGGGGGTTGCTATAATCACCACGGTTGGCAGGCGGTTTGGCGTTCGCAGTACGGTTGTTGGAAAAGCACAGAAAACGCCTCTTACGATACCCACGGGAAGATATGGCATGGTCCTATTCTTTACGTCCGACACCATACAGAACCTTATAAACGCTTGAACGTCCATGCATACCTACTATATTTGTACGAGTGGACGTTCAACTATATGGTCAGTGAAGAAGCTACATAGTAAGCGTGTCACAGTATTATTTGGTAAGACTGGTCACTGCGTGGTGGATGATGATGATAGTGATCAGAGACAAGACCTGGATGCAGGAGCCTTGGCCAGCCAACAATAGCTAGTTAGTAAAATATTGTAATAGTTACACTTATATCTTAAATTTAATCGAGGTTACAACCTAGATTTTCTCTTCAAAATGAATTAATTTGGTTATTAAAACATTCCATATTTTCTCCAGAAACACTCTTCCACACAAAGAGAAATCAAAGGTAACGCGAAAAATATCTTCAAAAGAAATGACGTAACTTTATGAAATTCCAAAGTTTCTGAGTTTGCCAGTACAATAAGTCGAATTAATTGTTCGCAAACCAGCTATTTATCTTCTTCCTGTCTATCAGGTATCCGACGGATGAGATCTAGGCACCTCGAGCTGAGACCTAGGAAGTGTCTAGGTCACATAATATTGAGTGATATTGATGAATGTTTGTTTGAAATCCTTTTTCGGGATGCTTGTTATACTCGTATCTCATATTTGAAAAGATTGTGTGTTACATTAATGGACTTCTTGAAATGTACTGATTACCTAACTATCGTGAAAGGTTTTTAATTTCTAATGGTTCTATCAATTTTACTTTATAGATGAAATGTGACTTTCGATTTGGTAAAGACTTTTTCGTAAAAGTTTTTTTTTTTGTTGTAAATACATGTAATGAAAACAACCGTTTCTAGAGCAATTATCAGGCTTAGAATCAACTCTATGATCGCTCGCTCGTAAAAGTCATATTTTATACAAAAAGTATTTCGTACATGCATTCTGTGGGCTTTCCCATTGTCCGGGTCAATGGTTTATCCTCAAAGTCGAAACATTTTCCTTATTGAGTTCATTCTTTTAAGTTTAAGCAATACTACCTAAGACTTCGCATTTGGAGCATTTCATCAAAGTAGTTACTCTACGAGACAGTTTGCCTTAACCTAACCTTGTTATGTTTTTTATGACATAGATATACGAAAATACTGGTTTTTTTTTTAAATATTTCTATGGGTACTGCCTCGTTGGTAGTGGTCACAAGCACTACTGTAGAGCATACCTAGGTTCCCAGGCCGGGCCAAGTATTTTATTTGTTATTTTTTTCATTTGGAATTTATCACTATCACTAGCAGCCTGGCGTTCGGTCCTAAAATATTACTGGCGACATGTGGTGTATGTTTATGTTTCATTGATACATTTCTGTCTAACCATCAAGGGAATACAAAAAAAAACAAGTGTGATGAAGTGACTCAATAATTATAAAAATATAATAAAAGAACATTATTTACTTCCACTTATTCAGTATTTTATTGGTTCCGCACATTTAAAACAAAAAAGCTGTAACTTCTTAACAGAGCAAGTACCAGGACATGAGTCGAGGCAAGAGGTGTCGTCGTGCACAAGGGAACGCCCCTGAGGCGCATCTGGCAAAGTTTGCACAGTAAACGTTCACTTGGCGGCCCTTTGGTAACCGATAGATTGCAACTTGGCTGCTGCATTCTTAAACCTGTATTCCTGTGGGACCTATAGAATATATGTAAAGAGATTTTGAAATTTCCTATATGGTATATTCCCATGGACCAGAACACATTCTATCAAGGGAGTCACCATTGATGGAATCAATTAAAATTTAATCATGTCAAAAAGAAAGTCTAGTGTATGGTTTTTTTACCATATGGACAATTATTTATTATTTATTTATTTACTAAACAAGTTTAATACAAACTTTCATTTAAAAACTATGCCCCACAAAACCGTTTTTACGGTTTGTCTGTGGGAACGGAAATGATTTCCGTAAGTTCAAGTGTAACCAGGTCCAAATGATAATTTGAAAATATTAATTAACTATCGAGGTTTTTATTCAGTGTAATTCCTTCTATACATTTTATTGAGAAATACATACAAATCAAGAAGCTTGGATAGTCAGCGCTCTTTGCCGAATAGTCGCCGACAAGTCGACTACTACGAACATCTCTACTTGATAGGTATCAAGTAGAGATGTTCCGACTAGTCGGCCACTTCTACAAACTTCTACAAATTCAAACTTTATTGCACGCATGATAACGCAAACTATTTTAAACGTTACTATGTAATTTTGAGAACAATACAAATTATAACACATTTTCTGTTTTTAAATTTACACAGATATTGTCGATGATATTTTATATTATGTCGTATCTTGTTGTGTAGAGCAAGCGGGTATCGGTGTGCAGTGCAAATATTGTCTGAGCGTCTGCCGCGCGCCGCCTCCGCTGCCGCTCTGACTCACGACCAAATAATGAGAAAACTGAGACACCATACACTAATCGATGCACTTTTTTATAAAAAATACTTACGGCTCGCTTGCACTACAGAACACTAATCGAGATTAGCGCTAAACGCTAGCGCAAGCCTTATGAAGATCAAAATCAGATGATTTTTTGGTTATTTCAAATTGTAACTGTTAACCAAGTTTGCAAATGTGTGTACAGCGAATTTAACAGTTGGTTACGAATACGTTGTGTTTATTTGACACAAAAATGACAAAACAAACATCCTTTATAGTCCTCCACAATGCATCAACGGTATCGAAACAATGAATACCAAACTTCTATATTTGCCCCTGTATGAAAATTCCAGACCAAACTGTAGCTATACAGATCGTTAGCTAGATTTGTGGACAGACAGACCGATCCATTTGTGGGGTTTGCGATGGCGGCAGACTAGTGAAAAAGCAAATTAAATATTTAATACTCGCAGTGAGGGAGTGTCGGGAGGCGAGACGAGTCTTTTTTCAATCCGCTACGTTTGTTTTTTCATGGACTTTTTCGACAGGCAGATCTAACGTGGTGAATTTGTAATTTCGATTGATCGGGCTGATGAATTTTTGAAGATTGGATTTTTATTTGCTCTTACTGGACATGTTGCCCGGGTACTTTTGTAGAATATGGAAACATTTCCGATTAATTTATTTGTTTATCATGTGGACGATTAGGAACATAGTTAAAATTAGTCTTCTAGTACATACGTTGCATTTTTTAATTTCCGCTGGTTCTAAAAAGTGGGCCGTTATTTCCACGTAGCCTTTTTTACATCAGCTATTTTAGCATAGCCATATTTATGATAGCGTGTGTGGTGGACTGATTAAAATATTGAGTGCAGTACTCTCTGCGGTTTTTATCTCACGTACATAGTAAAACAGAGGAATTTAGGTCGCTGTGAGGCTTATAAGCGATAAGCTTGCAACCTGTCGGTAACTGGTGCTATGTTTTTTTTGTTTTGTAATATACGGAAAGATCACAGACACAGACAGATCGTTTTATAACAAAACTATTTTTTGTTTTATTTAAACTTACCTTGACGCTTTAGCACCTCGAACTTCAGGTGAAATAAACCGAATCTCATTTATAAGAAAATCTCTTATCATATACAGGGTGTAACGGAAACGGTATATACATATCAGCTGCCCCATACATTTGGGTCGAATAGGTATTAAATTTTGTATGGGGCAGCATATAATATTTTCGCTATTACGAAGTTTGTCCGATGGAGAAAGACATTCAGTTTGATGGTCTGTAGCACACCCTTAAGTATGTATATACCCATTCCGTTACACCCTGTATATATCCAAATCAGGTAGGATATTGTTGGAATTAGCCCTGATATTATTTATCACACATGACTAAATAAAATTAGCTATAATAAAAAAAATATTATAAATATTTTTTGCACAAAATTTCGGAATATGTAATCGTGGCGCATTCGTAGTCATGTCATTCTTTTGAAAATTTTAAATTGTTTATCATAAATTGAAAAATTAGAGTTTATCGCATCGCCTGTTATTATAATTTATGATAAACTTTTAAAATACATAAAAAAAATAGTTTTTTTTTCAGTAACCCAATTGCTCGCCCTGGCTTATTTTAAAACGTTTTCAAATCCTCGGTACTTACCGTGTACTCATATCCTGTAGGTTGTTAAAACCATTGTAGAAAGTACTAAAGGTGACTCTAAGCGGATTATATATTCACAAAAGTCAAGGGTGAATTGGTTGAAGTTACCCATAGTCGGCTCAGTCAACTCACTTTATTTGGCTAAGTAGTAACAACATTCTGGCGCCAAGACACCTCTTTCACAGTCCTACATGCCTAGTATCGCTACCGTTACGACCAATAAGAATAAGCGTACTAGGGAAATCCAATTCCACGATGACATTACCCAGAGTTGTTTAAAAAAGAGTTGGCTAGGGGAACAAAGAGTAAACATAACAAAAGTTTGAAGTACGCGAGTCAGGTGCGGTGCGGAATGATATTGCGAGGCGAGAGAGGTCCCACTTTGTCGCAAATACAATCTGCGTAGGTACTTGCTACCGGCTCAGCGGTCTTGGTACTTTTTGAACGCAGTAGTGGAGCCTGTCTATGATATTTGAATTATTTCTTGCTTAGTATATAGACTGCTGGAATTCTGGTAAATCAGGTAACTAAACTTGTTCTGTTCGTTAACAAGGACGATTTTGTAGTATATTTTAGCTACGAATGCTGTGGTTAATCTCACCTTGTCTTCCATAAAAGATTGATTACTTAGTTGGTATTGTCCGCCTGATGCCTTCACTGTCTAATAAAGGAAATGAGCCCGTACCATCACTTGTATAGCAGTAGTATTTTGATGTTACTCTGGTGTTAAAATAATGAAGCAGGTACCGGGCAGATACAGGTAGCTCCATCTCTTACCCACACTGAACTAAAATTAAAACAATCACCATCATCATCATCATTTCAGCCGAAAGACGTCCACTGCTGGACATAGGCCTCCCCCAAGTGTCGCCACATTGACCGCTGGATGCAAGGCGCACGGGACCGGTCAATAATACGGCAACAAATGATCTTGTCAGGCCACCTGATGGAAACAAATACTAAAAACAAGGAAAGTTATAAATAAAAAAAAACCCTAGCTTTTGGGTGTGTAGTGCCCTTGGCGATGCCAATGGTGACAGTGAGAAGATTTCAAATATCGAATCGACCAGAAGCGTGGAAGTTGTTTATATCCCTTCATCAACTAGAAAAGAAGTAATGACCATCAAACGGCTGAGCAGATTTTCTCGAAACATAGCTAAGAACACTTTCGATTAAAAAAAACTTTTAAACGAAACCAATTTTATCAAAATCGGTTGATCCGTTTAGGAGCTACGATGACTCAGACAGACACATAGATACACCCTCTTTTTTGGTCGGAGGTTAATTATAACACCCCTCTTTTTTGGTTGTAGGTTACAAATACGGTAAAACACGTAGCAAATTTCTAGACCTACTAAATTTAGATTCACATCGAAACGCAAAGAAGATCTCACCATTCTACAATTACAAAGCAAACTCTATTTCTGTTCGAAATCTGCTACAAAAGTCACTTCATGCTTCTTACTGAAACTTCGGGGCTTCCATAAAAACCTATAGTGAAGTATTTGTCAGTGTCCGTGTTCTCAACTTCAGAGCCACGTCCACACTTTGTCCGTATCGATTTGACCAATCGAGTGAACTTTTCACAAAAAAGCCAGTACCCGGTTTGCAAGTTACATTCCCGACAAGAAAATAAAGACATTTGGCAACAAATTTTCTCTCTTCCAAATACTTTTTGTTTCATGCCTATATTTCTTGTAAGAGTTAAAAACCTAGTAAAAACTTTTCCGGCAAGTTTGCGGGCAGACAGCAGAACGAAAAATTAAATATTGTGGAGAGTCGTCCAAATGTTTAAACCAAGGTTTGGACAAACAAATGACTGATATGTTTTGTTTTGGTGACATTTTGGCTGTGAAAATATTTGGACTTAAACAAACATTGCGTTTGTATACATTGCAGAGGTTGGTAGAGGTGTCTGGTACCACCCAAATCTTGAAATAGGAAGTCGAGTAGAAGCGAGAATGGTTATTATTTTTTATTATTTTAGAATTTTAGAATTATTTATGTTACACTATTTACAATCATAACTACAGGGCGTCAAAAAAATCGTCCACATCGCTGTCAATAGCGATTCTTACTATTATTCAGATATTCATATAGGATCTGGGCTGCTATTAGCATTTTCTAATGGAAAACCAACACGGGAATCGACCACAGGACCCCTCAACACAAGACCATCGAGGTTCAATTTATAGGACACTACGAATGACTCTGCCCAACTTACTCTTACTACGCTGTTTATTATTTGAAGATTAAAAATAGTATACAGGTGCTAATGGTTCTATTTTACGCCTAAAACGAAGTCGGAAGACAAAGGATCTTTAATGCGGTCGAATATAAATTTTTAAACATATGGAAAATGAGCCAAAGGTAGATCTCCTAACATTGTACTTAACAAGGGAAAAGCTACCCCAGTTGACACGCCACAAAATTTCAAATGAAAACTAAAATTTAGCGCGCGTAATAAAAACGAAACCCACTTTCCTCTTTAATTTTTTTTTTTGTTTTTCATATTGATCATTGATAATATTAAGGTAGAAAAAAATATTCGTAAGTAGTTGGAAACGTCACAATAACACGCAAACCTTCAAACGTACGGACATAAATCAGGGCTGAGGCCGTTGTACCCTAGCAGGAAGCGAAGTCGATGCACCCTACGCACACAGACACACCGCGCCGTCAATACGGTTAGCTCACCGTAAGTGTAGCTGTGTGCGTGACACGAATACACCAAAACGCGGAAGTACCACATTAACTTATATTTTCTACGCACACTAGTACACCGGCTACAGTGTCCCGACTAGTCTCTGACTCACATTGGGACAGATTTTCCTTTGATTGTATGTATGTGTGAGTGCCGCCCTGTAGCTACGTTGTCGGGGGTGTGGCATTCACATAGGCGCTTTGAAGCGAACTGGGCGAGTGTCTATGTGTGTGTCCGAGTGTGTTTGTGTGCGTAACTGAGCTGAGTAATGTCGATACAGCGTGTATTTATTTAGTTAATAATTTATAACTGTGATTGCGTTGCGTTATTTCAATTCATTTATAATGAGGAAGACTGAATATTTTGGAATGGAAGTTTTATTTGCTTTGTTCTCTATTTAATTGGTTTGTTTGCTGCAATTTTCACGTTAAGTTATTGTTGACGATTTTCCCGCTAAAAATAAAGAAAATTACAAAACGGATTAGAAAGCCTGGCAATTTACGCAACTCCCCATCACACATAATAGCATCATAATTTCCAAAAAGCCAACCCAAAGCCTAAACCAGAAATGCAGCAGTGCACAAAACGTAGCTATGTCGCTTATACAGCAGCCTGTATATAGTATACAGGGTGCGGCGGACACGTGTCTACGGCGGCTGGTTGTAGCAGTGTGCGGGGCGCAGGGGTGGGGGATGGCATGCCCGTGCGGGGCGTAGGGGGGAGGGGGGGAGGCAGTGCGGCGCGAGCCCGGCGCGCCCCCGTTCACGGCCAGGGGTCGCCGACCGCACCCCGGCTACGGCGTAACCCCGCTACGGCGTAGCTCCGGAGCTACGGCGTCGCGTAGCTTCCTCTTTTGTTTTAATTTCTAACCGTATGTAATTTGATTGTTTTTTATTTGGGTCACATCATTAATTTGTAATTTATGATTGTATTCGAATTCTTGTTATTGATATACCACTGGTTTAGGGGCTCGGAAAATGTTTCATTATTTTTTGTTACGAGATTATTAGCATGTTACTGCATTTTTTTTTTGTTATTAATGTCTGTTTTACGATACATAGACTGTAGTTTTAATTATTTCCTGCAACGATACTGTAGTTATGTTTCGATGCACGGAATACGTTAGGAATTTTCATTTCCTATTTGGAACCCACCCCGGGGGTGTGTCTGAAAAAATATTTTATCGAAAATAACCTAAATTTTTTCTAAATAAGAAGTTCCTACTTTATTACCTAAGTTATGTATTAGTGTTTAAACGAAATTAATAGTAGTTTTTCATAACTGGATTTTGAAGTAGACGTATAAGATATGATCGAATCATCGAATTATGGTTTTATTATTCGTTTTCAAGAACATATCTATTGTAATAAAAAAAATGTATGGTTACAGAAGTAGCCGAGTTAAACAAACAAAACTAACACTTTTTGCTTCTTTACAAAAACCAACGAACATCTACGCTCTTTTCCTGGTCATAAAGAACTTGGCTGTAAAATTGGCCACGATTCAGCGCCGACTGGCCTTAATTAATGTACTGAAATATATCACCACATGCTTTCAGCAGGGTGGGCAGTGCAGTATGAATTGTAGTTTTGATATTACTGCCCGTTGAAAGTTAAAGGGGAACTGGAAGGAATATTTTGATTTTAAAAGATGGTCAGTACAAGAATTGTTTCTTTGTGTAAAAGTTTGTTTCCCGCCAAACTGATTGAGCGGGAAAAACTAGGCCCAGACTATGTATTGTACCCATTTAGTTTCGTAGCGTTCAGCGAGCAGCGTTCTCTGTGCTTTTTGTAACAACCGTACTGCGATCGCCAACCCGCCTGCCAAGCGTGGCGATTATGGCAAAACCCTCCAAAGTGTCAATGTGGCGACACTTGGGGGAGGCCTATGTCCAGCAGTGGACGTCTTTTGGGCTGAAATGATGATGATGAGTTTCGTATACGAGCGTGATAGCGCATTTATTAATTATTTTACAAACTTATCTTCAGCTAAAGTACATAATTAAAAACAAACTTCCGCCCACTGCACTTCAGTTCAGTTTCCCGCCACCTGACCTCACCCAGCTGAAACCCAACGCATCATAATTCAGTCCAACCCTTATTTATATGAGGACTGCATAATTGCTGAAATCGGGATGCAGCAGAAAAATCAGGAAACGATCACGCAAACCGCGTCACTGTTACATAAGCGCGGGAGGGGGGCGGTTACGCAAGCGGCGCGGCGGGGGGGGCGCACAGGGGAGGGTCGTCGATCGATGCGAGGCCGTTCACCCGCCTGCAATGCGCCTGGCCGCCTGCACACATCCGCCTCGGTTTCGTGGTGCCCTGGTACCTCAACCAGCGCCCGGTCGTTCGCTTTTGGGGAAAAATGGGGAAATGACGTTTGATATACGAGTTTTCGGCTTCGGGTTACCTTTGTTATTTCGTTCTTTAATTAAAGTTTGAGCTTAATTTGATATTTTTTTGAAATCTCTTTGTTTTTATACACTGTAATCTTTTCAAATAAACGACAAAAAATAATCATAGCAAATTAGAGTAACGTTCTTTGATATCATCGCGATCGTAACAATGGTCCCGAAGAAAACACAAAGCAAACAATAATAACACTGTTTTTTTACTAAAAACGCAAGTAACAGTAATTAATCCACTATCATCCACAACCAATTAGTACGACATATCATATTACAAGCGAAACTAAAGAATTTTCTTGCGGTGTAAAACTAAGAAACAGCAACATGAACACACTGTATCGGACGTAGACATGCCTACGTGACAGCACGCTACGCGCGCCGCCGTAGCGCTACGCGCGTGCTACGAGTACTTACAGACTTGCAGAGGATTGATTTTTCCTTATTTCGTATTCTTATCGTGTTTTAGGATATTTCGGATAATAGCATACTCTATGGGGCACGGAAGTTTTCTTTGTTAAATTGAATCATAGGCCTTGTTTACTTTGCTCTTAATACTCTTATGAAATGGAAACATATATAAAACTGGACTGCTTTGTTGGTGTCGCAAGCGTCACTGCTCAGCATAAGGTTTTCAGTTCGATTATCAGGTTGGGAAAAGTGTTATTAGGGTTTTCCATCGGGAATTTCTCAGTAGTAGCCAAAGAGTCTAGAAGTGTGCTCGGTTGATGACAATAGGTGCGCCCCCTATTACAAGGAACTTACTAGTTTGTTTTATTAGATACACGTCTGCCAAACCTCTCGGGGATTACAGGCTTGATGTTGCATGTATATTCATACTATTTAAAACAAAACTGTTGTTAACTCATAATAGTATTATGAACATGCATGTTTTGAAACGAAATTAGCGGGTAGTTCGAGCACAATACTCGAAGTTCCAATAGGGACCTGGGACGGAACAGGGATTCCATTTCTAACAAAGGCATTTAGAGCTTATAAATGAACGTGTCCGGGAATGCGTCACGTGTTTCGACTGTTCTCGTATTATTATATGAGTGCAACGGAGATTTGTAACCAGGGCAACTAATAACTAACTAGGGGATTTTAATATGAAAAGGAATTTATTTATTTATGTACACACATAACAGATATACGGGAAATAACACAGACAAAACAGCACAAAGGTACCTCTAATTTCATTCAGAAATCTCTTCTCGCGGACTAGCGACGGGATAGATATACAAGAAACGTTTTGTTATGAAAAAAGGAGTTACGTCGTCGCTCGTATTTATTCCGGTAGATGGACACATGATTAAGCTGTAGGTTATTCCATGAATATTATTGTTTTCAGTTTCTAAAAGTAGATAATCCTTAGTTTTTTTTTTAATTTTGCCCCACACTGGAATTTCTCCTGTATCGTGGGTGCGTTTACAAACATTTAAACTCACATACACAAACAACCAGACCCGGAACAACTATCTGTAGGCCCTACAAATATTTCTTTGTGCAGGGATCGAATCCGTGACACGCAGCGCAGCAGTTAATCGCTTGGTCACTGCGCCAACCGTGCCGTCAATTTCTTTTAAATTACAAATTTTATAGAGTTTTGATTGTATTTTTAAATTAATAAAGTTGGCAGTCATCAGGATATTATAGCTTTATCAGTTCTGTGTTTGGATGTGACGTGGAGGGCCTATTGCCATCCAACCGGGCATAAATCCAGACTCCGTAGCTGCTACTGAGAAATTGCTGGTAGAAAAACCCAATAATACTTCCCCGACCTGGTAATTTGTACCCAGGATTTCACGCTCTGCCGTCGCGCTTGCTTCCGCTAGACCAACGATGCAGAGATTTGTGTAAAGGGGTTTGGGTAAAAGTGGCATGATTTTTAAGTCTGCGGCCGCTAATGAAAATTATTTAATTGGTAATAACACAATAGGACATTCATTTTGTTCTATAAACTATTATTTCTAAAATGTATCGGAGCCGAGATATTCAGGGTAGACTTTTCAAGTGGGTGGAAGGCCAAATCCGAAACTATGAGGAATAGCGAAAAACACTCAAAGGAGTCACGAGCCTGAATTTTATAAAAAGTAAAACTGCATCATTGGTTTTGAAAAAACAATGTTGATTCGAACCCGTTAATTTTGAAAAAAAAAAACACCCTGTATTATACACCATTCGATAGCGTCGCGCGTCGCTGCTAAGGATCAAAGTCTGGGAAGTAATGACATACGGCAAACGATAGGAAAGAGGTAATTTTTTGATAAAATACATAACAGTATGCAAACTGTTAGTAGCAACAACACAACTTTGACATCAGATATTTCAGCTCCGATATATTTTTCGGCAACATTCTTTTAGGAGTCATTATAATCATATATTCCACTATACGTTAGCATCAATTATATTTGTGACCGCTGTGTTGAAAAAAAAACATGCTACTGGTCTATACAAAATTACCCATCATCATCTGCCTAGCCTTTTCCCAAACTATCTTGGGGTCGGCTTCCAGTCTAACCGGATGCGGCTGAGTACTAGTATTTTACATGAAGCGACTGCCTATCTAACCCCCACAACCCAGTAACTGGGTAGGTAATACGATACCTATACAAAATTACCCAATGCCCTTTATTATAACGTTTCCACAAATATATCTCCACAGCAAAATGTGTGTTCTTTATGCAGAGCCTATCTTTGTAATAAAATTCAACAATCTGTTAATAATGTAGCCCCTCTAAATATCCGCATAACCGCATGATACCCGCGACCTTTGAGCCCGATCTCTTGACTCACATCCTACATATTTTGTAGTAACCCTTATTTATTACACCACTTCAATTCAAAGCTACTAAAAGGAATAATCATGGAAATAAGGATCCATTTCAATTATAAAAAGTATGCAAAAATAGCTGGAAAAACCTTGTGTACAAGACATTAGTTTTGTCATGTATTAGTGGTACTTCTCTGGATGACTTTTTCTGTCACTGTAATTGTTAATTTTCATTTTAACTGGAATAATGTCTAAAAAGTCGGCACCGCAACGATAATTATCCCTAAGAGCGAATTTTATCTGGTTGAAATTAGAATTAAACTAGCGACCCGCCCCGGCTTCGCACAGGTGCAATGCTGATACTAAATATTACAGAATGTCCGTCGACATCACATTGGAAGCCTCTAAAATTATCAGTGTTTCTGACGTCATGTACAGAGTGATTGAAGAGGAAGGTGACCTTCCTCTTGAATCACTCTATCTATTAAAAAACCGCATCAAAATCCGTTGCGTAGTTTTAAAGATCTAAGCATACATAGGGAAAGACTGCGGGAAACGACTTTGTTTTATACTATGTAGTGATGGTTTAGTTTGAACTGATCAGGTGGCCTACCATGACGTCTTAAAACATTAATGTTTTACTCCTTTTACAGTGTGGGAAAGAGATGGCGCTGGACATCCTGTATAGCTCCGTCTCTTTCCCACACTGGAATGAGAGTCTAGCAATACTGATTTAAGAGGTCATGGTAGGCCAGCTGTACATCTAAACCGAGTTCAAAACCAGTCCGTGACAGTATTCCACAGGAATGGTGACACTGACAACTCTTACAATTATTACACCTACAGTCAAGTTAAAGTAATAAGTTGTGTTTAATTCATTACTTGTGCAAATATTTGTATGCGAGAAAAGTGTTGTTCTTGAACGCACGCGAATTTAAACGAAGCAAGAACCGTCAAACAAAGCTAAGATGAAAAAAAGACTTACTTTTGACAACTAACTTCAAGCAATTATTAAACTCGTAACTCGAATAAAATCGTATCATATAATTATAATCAGTTGTACTCAAGTAATAACTTTGAATTGTTTATATGTACGGATGTTAGAGAACAGAACATAGGCACTATCAAAGGGGAAAAGGAAATCGAAATAGAAAACTGGCCAAGTAAGAGTCGGGCTCGCGCACGTAGGGTTCCATACCCTTATTTATAAAAACGAGCAAAAAAGTCACTTTTTTATGGGATCCCCCTTAAATATTTTGTTTTATTCTGTTTTTAGTATTTGTTGTTATAGCGGCAACAGAAATACATAATCTGTATAAATTTCTACTGGCTAACTATCACGGTTCATGAGATACAGCCTGGTGACAGACTTACGGACGGACGGACGGACGGAAAGCGAAGTCTCAGTAGTCAGTTTTTTTTTTCGGAGTGGACATCATCAAATGACCCCTCCCGCTCTGGGCGGAGCGGAAGGTAGTGTCAGACTTGACTGACTAAAACCCATCCATGTTCCTTTTTAGCCCTTTCCAGGGCCACGGTATCTGTTTCGAACAGTCCCGCAGGCCTGTGCCCAGTGCCCTGGCAGGCATCGGTCCTCTCGGACCCCTTCCGATTTGCTGACATCTCCTTGCGGCGCGCGTGGAACACAAACGCGCCGTCGGCAATAGAAATCCTACTTTTATTATTTATTTAACAATTTATGTACACACTTAATACAGAGAAGAAGAAAGGAACAGAAAATAGGTACAAAGGTAATGCTTATTTCTTTTTGCTTATTGCTTTGCTTTTTTAGTATACTTTAAAGGCGGCGCACCATCAGATGTCGATTTTCAGTGTAAAGCGGTTTTATAGACTCGTCAGCGCGTGTGCCAGCCTCCGCAGGAAATAGACTAGACTGACTCGATTTACTGGAATTCATGTAAGGCATATGTAAAAGTTTCATATTTGCTGTCTTTGCATTGACATTATTTCAATTTCCCGCAACCGTGTGATTATTGGTGTCGAACGTACAGAATAGCACCATCCCATATCTTCCCGTGGGTGTCGTAAGAGGCGACTCAGGGACTTGCCAGAGAATGGGCAGCAGCGTTCTCTGTGCTTTTGTAACAATCGTACTGCGATCGTCAACCCGCCTGCCAATGGTGGCGATTATGGCAAAACCCCCCTTATGTCAATGTGGCGACACTTGGGGGAGGCCTATGTTCAGCAGTGGACGTGTTTTGGGCTGAAATGATGATGATGATGATGATGTGTGATTATGATTGGCTGAAAAACTTTCTAAAACTGCACGATAGGCGTCGCACGCCTATACAATGTATTTTAAACTGTTGGTTGGGATTGGAAATCGGACAGACAACTTACTGGGATATACCAAAGGAATAAAAAATAAAAAACTCTACTCACATAGTTTTTTTTTTGCCACAATAGTAAAGAGAAATTTTAGGAAAATTCTTTTTCGTGTGGTTAGTGGTTAGTATCAGAGTTTTTCTGCCGACCTCTGGCTTAGCTTTACATGCCGTCGAGATATATCTCTCAGGTATGCTGGTTACCTCACGATGTTTGCCTTCCTCGAAGCAAGTGATAATTATACAATACGCACATCATCATCATTTCAGCCGAAAGACGTCCACTACAGGACATAGGCCTCCCCCAAGTATCGGCACATTGACCGGTCCCGTGCGACTCAGCTGATCCCCGCAACCTTCACCAGGTCATCGGTCCACCTAGTGGGAGGCCTTTTTTTTTTTTTAGGATGGGAAATCATCAAATGACTTCTTCCGCTCTGGGCGGAGCGGAAGGGAGTGTCAGACTTGACTGACTAAAACCCGTCCATGTTCCTTCTTAGCCCTTTGTGTTCCAGGGCCACGGTATCTCTTTCGAACAACCCGCAGCCCTGGCAGGCATCGGCCCTCTCGGACCCCTTCCGATTTGCTGACATCTCCTTGAGGCGCGCGTGGAACACAAACGCGCCGTCGGCACGGCCTGTCGTAATTAGACGGACGGACGGTGAGCTAGCCCATGACTCACCGTCCACAGGCCCGCGCCTACGGTGGCCGGGGGCCACTGGTTGCCCCCCGACGCCCGGGGCGTCTCCTGCGGCGGCTGGGACGTGAGGTTCTCTCCCTCTCACGTTCCGCCACCTCCTTCGCTAGCATGACTGCTTCGCAGAAGGAGGCGACGGCTTCCCATTCCCTCTCTCTCCGGACCATGGATTGAACCAGGGACGGACGCGAGAGGTCGCAGCCGCCAATCGCCGCTACGAGGACACGGCGGTGCTCAGCCCAAGCGGGGTAGAGCTCCACAGTGTGCTCCACCGTGTCCTCCGGCCGATCCTCGCAGTGGTAACACCCAGGCGTTTCCTCCCGCCCGATTGGTGGGAGGCCTTCCAACGCATTGTCTTCCGGTTCGCGGTCGCCATTCCAGAACTTTTCGGCCCTATTCGTTCTGCGTGCAATGTGCCCTGCCCACTGCTACTTAAGTTACAATACTAACATGAATCCGAAAAATCAGAGATGCGTGTCCTGGGTTCGAACTTGAGACCTAGGGAAATAGGAAGTAGAGTATGTATAAACTCCAGTTCGGGATTTATATTTATCTCTTTTAGCAATCTGCGAAACTATCTTTGGTTATCAACATCATGTTAAAGTAGGTCTTAGGGTGCCCCTATAACCATTGGGAGTAGACACTATTGCAGAGAACTTTGTAATGAAAAAAACCAATGACGCAGAAATCAAATCAAGACACCACTCATAGCAGGCACGCCTTTTGACGACTACACCACCGAGGCAGTAAAAACCTGAACACTATTTAGAAATGTAAGCATTGATACTTTCAGTAAACGTACTACAAGTTTGAAATCTGTGCACCATTCAATCCGCCATAAAAGCAATAACTATAGTAACTAAATGCTTAATCGATATTAAATGGAACCTGGTCGTAAATTATGTCTGTTTCTGAAGGTCACAGTGTTAACTATATCAACTGCATTAACATTCTGAGATTGTTTTTTTTATGTAACTATGCAATGATTGTAAAAGGCATTCATTCTCTAACGACAGCTCTGATACATTTTGGTATTTATGCATTACTAGCTGCCCGGACAGACTTCGTTCTGTCAAAAGTAAATGCAATGCAATTTTCCTACCTACCCTATCTACCCTACTCTACCTACATACCCTACCCTACCTACCTACCTACCCTGCCTACCTACCCTACCCTACCTACCTATCCTACCTTTCTCAGCTTTTAAACCTTCCCTGGACTACGACAAACATTTCAAAACCAAAATCAGCCAAATCGGCCCAGCCGTTCTCGAGTTATAAAATTACAACGAAAAGAGGCATTGATTTTTATATATGTATATAGATATAGATTATCATCATCATCCTCCTGCTCATATCCCAATTTATTTTGGGTCAGCCAGCATGTGTTGTTCTTCTATACTTCAATGTCATAAAGTTTAATACAAATCTTTAAAGACAACATTCCGGCTCGCTACATCATCATCTGCCTAGCCTTTTCCCAAACTATCTTTGGGGTCGGCTTCCAATCTAGCCGGATGCAGCTGAGTACCAGTATCTTATATGAAGCGACTACCTATCTGATCTCCTCAACCCAGTAATTGGAATACCCCTTGGTAAGACTGGATGTCAGACTTTTGACTACTTGAAATGACTGTCAAACATCTACAAATGACAGCCGGGACGAACGACTTAACGTGCTTTCCGAGGCACGGAGGAAACTCGGTATGTAGTTATGGTCACCCATCCACGGACCAACCTCGACAAGCACGGCTTAACCTTAAAGATCAACCTGTGCGACTGTTATTACTTAGCCACGAGCTCCTCTATTCGGGCTCGCTACATGTCTGCGATTTGGCGCTCCTTGCGGGGGTCCACATTGCTGTCGATGTGGTGAAGCAGTCGACGGCCTCGGACACCATGGCCTTTCCTGCAGTAAGAGTGCAGGTCGGATAGCGCGGCACGCTAACATTTATGACCTCATCCGTCGCTCTGCTCTTGCCACCAGACTTCTTGCTCTTTTCCAGCTGTCTTAGAACCCAATGGCTTAGCACGTGTCGATGGGAAGAGACCAGATGGTATGACCATATT
Organism: Cerastis rubricosa; assembly: GCA_949152445.1. Taxonomy (NCBI): domain Eukaryota; kingdom Metazoa; phylum Arthropoda; class Insecta; order Lepidoptera; family Noctuidae; genus Cerastis; species Cerastis rubricosa. The sequence continues at coordinate 2,452,666 of OX424541.1, forward strand.
GCCATTGAAGTAGGGTAGGCTTTTGGTGTGGAATGCGACTAGCGTCGATACGCTTGCGCCATCCCATCTTCCTAGCACGGTGAGCTGTTCTGGGGCGGCGGCTGCAGGTGCTGAAAACCTTAAACGGCACAAATACAATAACTTAAATGGCCCGAGTGCCCACCTTGAGTTTCGGGATATCGCCAAGCGGTTGCTCGACTCTTCACGTGACCAGAGCGCTGGCCTTTTTTTTGGCCAAAGAATCAGCATTGCCATCCAACGTGGCAATGCGGCCAGCCTTCTGGGCTTTTTTCCTGTTGACAGTGATGTGGACGAATTTTTATTTGAAATTTTGATACTTACACATATTTTATTATTACGTATTTTATATCTATTTGTAGTTTGTAAATAATTTACATATGTAATATAACATTTGTATCGTATAATATATGTAATGTATTGTATCTTTAGTATGTAAAACACAAACAGCATAAATAAACTTTCTTGTTGTCGTTTAATATTTATGTCCGAGGCACATCGATTTGTCCGGCGTGTGATGAGAGCCGGAAACGGCACCGGCTAAAATCCGGAAACCACGCGGTTTTTGGATCGGAAAATGACTACGCATCAATAAATTCATACACTAACTACATAAAAATCAAGATAGAGAGATTATTTAGATAGCTGTGAATTTTATACAAACACTATTCAAGAAAATCTCAACTAACCTAAAAAAGTTCAAGAAAACAAAATAAAGCAATCTGTAACTCACATTTACCTCTGCAAAGACCCGAGTAAAACGTCGCCAAAACTCGTCAAAACATCCAATCACATTTTCTAATCCTCCCCAACATCAAAATAAAACACATTAACACTACATACAAACGCATAAAACTGCAGGGTGTACCCGACCTACCCCTAGCGTCGGCGCAATGCGACGTGCATACATACCCTAGTATAGCTGCTGCCCGCCAGACTTACAGCAGCACTGAATTATACACCACTAGGTTTATTGTGGGGGCAGACAGCACTGACACTCTAGACTTGGGGACTTTTGCGAGGTGATCGATGGGATATTGATTTGTTGTCTTTTCTGGGCGATGTGTTGGTTTAGCACTGCTTTATGCTTACACGGTTAATAACTAAACTTACACTGTCACTTAGGTTATCTTCCGTGATTCATCATCAGCCTATAATGTTCCCACTGCTGGGACAAAGGCCTCTTCTCTATGAGAGGGAGTGAGCTATAGTCCACCACGCGGGCCCAGTGCGGATTGGTAGACGTCACATGTCTTCGATTTTTTTGTTCTAGAACATGCCGGTTTCCTTCACTGTTTTTGAGGGCAGCGGTAATGAAATAAATTACACAAAGTTATGCGCCTGCTTGGGTTCGAATGCACGCTTACTGCTCGTAAGTCGGGGCTGCCACCACTGGGCCACCGCTGCTCTTCGTGATTATTCTGCCGTGATTATTTTCGTCCAAATATTGGCAGCTCACAATAAATAATAATCATGGAAGATGTCCTATCAGTGACAGCGGAAGTTTAGTGATGTTTTGGAATATTGATTGGTGTCGCGTAAGACGATACACGCGATATTGGTATTCAACTGCATCTGGTAAGACTGGAAGCCGATACAAGGCTGGGCAGATGATGGATGGTAATACGAGTATAATATCGGTAAATGCACGTAATGCAATGTGACCGTAGTGGAAATGGTAATTAACTCTGCTCATAAAAATGCACCGAACGGTAAACAAAAATATCGTGAGGAAACCGATTTGTGGTTAAATGCAAAATTCGTAGACAGGTGTCATCCACCACGGGGCATGTTGGGTAGTAGAAACGTTATGGCAAACTGCTTCCCACAGAAAACCTATCCCTGCAGTAGAGAACAAAGACTAATTCATATCATGATTTTTGGAACGTCGGCACTGATGTCACATTGTAAATGTGGTTCTCAATATTGTCTGTGAAAAAACTCAGAACCTAAGTCACATCAACGGCTGTTTATACTAGTTCAGCGGTTCTTTTTTGTAAAGAAAGTTGACCCCACGTGGAATACATTTGCAGTGTCTAAATGTCAGCACTTGACCTCGAGCATTGTACTGGGTTGCTATCTCGTCATCTGCATTCATCCTTTGTACCATTTAAAATGAATTCCCACAGTATCCCCTTTAGACCAAAACAAGTTGCATGGAAACTCAGCATGGGACCAAGTACCGGTCGTTTGTACGTCCTTGAGCTGACCAAGTCGCCAGTCTCAGCGGTCGCACACCAGACAGCCTCTCGTCTAGACGTGGGGTTCCAAGTGCATTTTTCTGTCTGGACCCCTCTTTCAATGTAAAGCGAACCCCATCATTTATGCGTGTGCGTTATTTAATTTTAAGCACTAAAGTTTTGACGAAACCATTCTTATTGGCATATGCTAACGGTCTATAATTGTCTGTGCAGATTTTATTGAAAAGTTCGACGTAGGTACCGATCGCCTTTGATGTATTTTGCACGTTTGTGCTTTCAATTTTTGAGTAGCAATTATTTATGCGGTCGCTGACAGACTGATTTGTTTGAAGGGAATGTTTAATAACTTTTGCTGTTTTGATTTGTTTTCATTATAATACGTGCATGCTTGTATGAGTTATGTTTTGATTGATATAAACTAGGTTTGTGTATGAAGTTATTCCACTACTGACATGCCGAATATGTACTAAGCATTTTCGGACAAAATTATAATGTCCTTTTAGTACATGTGCACGAAACAAAGCGACGACTACAACGAGCATAACTCTTGCTATCCTTTAAACACGGAATATGATGACCACTAGACTCATTAAACAGTCCATAAAGTCCAGTCACAACAAACATTAAAATAATAGCGATAGAATTAGCATAGAGGACGCTTAGCTACATTTCATTCTGTCTATATTCATCTCAGTGTCTAGACTAAATCTCGTCTTAACAGACTAGGAATTTATAACCCCCTAGAAGTCTACGCCGGAGTCGCGGGCAAAAGTTAGGGGACACAAAGACAAGTTAGGTTGGTGACAATGTCGGATGTTTTACATTGTTGTGGTCTGCAGGTTTGTGTTTAGCATTGGATGTTATTAAGCTTTCCGGCAAACTTGTTAACGTGTTCTTTTACTAAAACTTAAAGTGGAGATGAGAGTAACATTTGTTTTTCTTTCAAAAGAAGAGTTAAAAAAAGTTTTTAAGTAAGATATTAGGCACGTGTTTGGTATTTTGGCATATTTTAATTGTCAAGATAAGTAAGTCGAAAAACTGTGTTCTAGTGCAAATAAGAATTATCGGGATACTCCAGTGAGGTGTGATAGGTTGTGTACTCGTTTTCTTATTAAAACATAAATCACTTTAATTTTAAGTATTTTTTGTTCTTAATTTACTTGGAAATTAAAATATTTACCGAAAGTAATGTAAAAATAAATAGGCAGAAACCTAAATCAGCCATTAAATTAAACATAATTTAATGGCAATCTTATGGATTAAAATGTTTGCAAGTTCCAAGGTTGATCCTATCAAGAGATTAGTTTTAATGCGGATTAAGTACTCTGTTAGAGATTGGCTTAAAAACAATATCGTTAAGATGAGGGGTTATTTTTCTAAAACCTATTATTTAAGTAGAAAACAAAAACTCCCGCGAGAAATGAAATTTTCCTCTTGTTTTGTGTTGCATTCCCTTGGGGTGACTGAAGGGGAACGTCGATCAAACCTACCGCGTATAGAAAAATTTGCAAATAATTAACACTCAGATAGTTATTATTACTTTTGGCAAGTTTTAGCCTGGAATCTTCTTACTAACTGTTAGGAATAGATACTCCTTTAACATCTATCACCAGCCTGAGATTGTTACCATAGCATCATAAAGGTTGTTGACTGTCAGTTATGTCACCAACTATCTTGACGAAAATATATTTCACAGTTTAAGTCAATAATACCTGCAGCCACTTCCGAGCCAGCTATGTACGCAACTTACATAACTACCTCCTATAACGCTGTATCGAAACGATTATTAGACCTACGAGCTACAACCTTTTCGTAAGTCATGACGGCCTGGTACCAGCCTTCATTTTAAACCTTCTGTTTCACGGGTATTGGAAACATCAGCATCATCGCCGCCTAATGTTTTCCCAACTTTATTGGGGTCGGCTTCCAGTCTTACCGGATGCAGCTGAAATTACTTAGTGATTTTGTAATGTTAATTAATCGTATAACCCAGTACTAACTGGGTTATGGAGATCAGATAGGCAGTTGCTCCATGTAAAATACTGGATTTCAGCTGCATCCGGTAAGACTGGAAGCCGACCCCAATAAAGTTGGGAAAACATTAGGCGGCGATGATGCTGATGTTTCCAATACCCGTGAAACAGAAGGTTTAAAATGAAGGCTGGTACCAGGCCGTCATGACTTACGAAAAGGTTGTAGCTCGTAGGTCTAATAATCGTTTCGATACAGCGTTATAGGAGGTAGTTATGTAAGTTGCGTACATAGCTGGCTCGGAAGTGGCTGCAGGTCGTTACACATCCCGGTCGACGTAACAGGGGTTTGGGGGCAGAAGCCTCGCCCCCCCCTGCCCGGGCAATTGCCCCTCGGTTCATTATCAAAGTTCACTAGTACGGTGCACACATATAGCTCGTTGTATCGACGACGTCGCGTTGCATGCACGTCTGCGTGCTGGACCTTATCGAGAGCTCGCTGATTCTAGCCGCGGAAAGGAAGCAAACCGGTTCGAACAAATAATGCAGCTCCATGTAAACTGGCCTCCGTGACGGGGGTGTCGAACCGTGCCGACGTTTCACGGAAACAGTCGAACCCCGGGCGGGAGTTTTGACAGCTCGCCTGGAAAATCTGCAGCGAGGAAATGCGCTCGCAAAACTTAGTAAGTATTTAATTTGTTAATTTTAAACTTAATGGTTATTGGAATAAGGGTTATAGTATCATGGCACATGGTTTACTTCCAGGAATTCTTGCCTTCTGTGGCAGGGTGGGTGCTAGTACGTGCAAGTAAAATGTAAATTATTATTTCACTTACCTAGCCACAAACCTCCAGAAATTATAATTCGAAATGGGTTGCAACCTAACTTCGGCGAATTCATTAAACGTGTTTAGCAACTTTCCTCTGCAGTCAGGCAGTAAGATACACTCATGTTTTGATATTTTGTGTGTACAATATCAATAATTTATCCAATGGTCTATGGTATTGGCAAATAAGTAATAATAAATAGACAGCAAAGAGAAACTGTCTGGGCTCAAAAATAGTCCATCACAACCTGGTTACCATGGCGACCGCCGGTACGCAGACAGTCGCGCGCGCCGTATCAAAGCTTTATGTACTACCAGGCGCACATAGGACGTATGTAGTGTAGGCGATTTAAATTAGTTCGATGGGGAAATTTGGAGAGAGGGTAATACCTCCTCGACTTTTCAAAAGAACTTTTCAGAAGACTTTTCCCGAAGTTTTAATTCTTGAACAAAGTCAAAGGCAGGTGTGGAAAAGAATAGTGGAAGACCAAAGAAACGATGGACAAAATATGAAAGATGATATTTATATGTTTTGAACGGGGGTGACTACTGCCGACTAAGAAGTATGAGAAAAGAAGAGAGGCACCAAATAAAAATTGGGATAAGGGCAGCAGAATGATGAGGAAGAACACCAAATGCATAGGCGAATCATCCCTATTATTATATATTTTTTTAAATTAACTTGGCCCACACTAGGAATTCCTCCTGTATACTGGGTGCGTCTACAAACATTTAAATTAACCCACACAAACAGCCAGACCCTCAGACAGGAACAACTATCTGTAGCCCACACAACTATTTGTTCGTACGGGAAGCGAACCCGCGACACGCAGCGCAGTAGTCGATCGCTCAACCAATGCGCCAAACGTGCCGTAATTGTAAAAAATAAAACGTTTTATTGATGACACTATCGCAATTAAGCCCCCATGGTAAATACCGCATCTGTAACAGGGACTACTTTACTAATGAATGGTGCTAAGAGAATTTATATCGTCTTAAATGGTCACAAAGTGATTTTAATGCCCCCTCGGGTTGTCGGGGAAAGAATACTGATGTTTAAACTATTAAGGGCTGGACTTTAGTGTCGTTAGATTACGTTACCAAGAGGTTGTATTTATGGACTGTTAATTTTATTCTACTGAAAGCTTCCTTGTTTGTTAACTTGATTGCTTTGGATTGATTACAATCTACTTTGATGTTTTTTGATACTTTTTAGGGCCTAAAGAGTCAAAAGGGACCCTATTACTGACACTTCCCTGTCCGTCAGTCCGTCTGTCCAGTCATGAACCATGATAGTTAGCCAGTTGAAATTTCTACAAATTATGTATTGCTGTTGCTGATATAACAACAAATACTAAAAAAAGAATAAAATAAATATTTAAAGGGGCTCCCATACAAAAAAGTGATTTTTTTGCTCGTTTTTATAAATAGTGGTACGGAACCCTTCGTGCGCGAGTCCAACTCGCACTTGGCCGGATTTTATCCTAAATGTTTCTTCGTCTTCATCCTTCTTTTATCCCAATTTATTTGGAGTCGGCGCAGCGTGTCTTCTTCTTCCATACTTCTCTATTAGTTTTCATGTATACATTTCCTAACAATTTCACTACGCTCGCACTGATCTCATAATAAGCTTTTATTTTTTTAAATCAGAGCTGAGTACAAACAGTAAATTAATAAATAGCTTACAGTTTCGAATATGAACTCGGGTTCACAGAAATTGCATATTTTTACAAGGGACTTATTTATAACATAAATAAATAAAAATAAAAGTCCTTTATTTTCATTGCCCCATATTAGATACACTACAATATAAGTACACTTTTACCAATTTTACAGGCGTCACTATTCGTGCAATAAATAAGTAGTTACTGATTGATTCATAAATAAATAAACTTAATTAAGTAAATGACGTAAAATAAGATAAAAAAATAAATTAATATCAAATCAAATCAATTACTGTCAAAGGCACAAAGCAAAATATAATAAAAAAAATAGATTCAGCGATGAGAGTTCATATTCTGGTAGTGCATAAATATTACATTTATTTGGATTTTGTCTAGTTTTCGCGGAAACTTGTAATAAATAGTCCTCTCAGAAAGATACTTAATACTCAAATATAAAGTGTCAGTACGTACCAGGACTACATAACGCATCAACAACACACGTGGTAGCAGCCCCGTCTCGGGGCTGTTAATTAATTAGCGTAATTGCGAGTGAGGATGTGATCCCGTTCGCAGACAAGGGGTGGAACCAGACGCCTATTATCAATATGACCATGTTTTGATATACTGTACCTATTGTAGTTGTACGTTTTCCAATTTGCATCGCTGCGCCCAGACGGATGCCAGTCTAAAAGAGAAAATTAAATTATGCCTTTATTACTTTTTAAAAGGTTTTGATGCGATATTGAAGGGGGTGCTTTTGTGATTACCCGTGTTTTGACGGCGACAGGAAGGAAGGTAAATATTAGTTTTGTGAACTTCGTGTTTCAGTTAGTTTTGTAGAATGACTGACTGATTGACTGACTTTCAACCCCATAGCAATGCATAGCTTTTCAAGTAAGCAATTTCTTTATACGTTCTACTTCAAAGTGAAACGTGCAGCCTTTGAATATTACTGTAAAACAAATAAATAGATAGCAACGTTTTAGCATTCTATAAATTCTAAAAAATTCAAAAGCCCTTGACACAAAAAAGTCTATCACCTGCCGAGCCTTTTCCCAACTTTGTTGCGGTCGGCTTTCAGTCTAACCGGATGCAGCTGAATACCAGTATTTTATATGGAGTGACTGCCTATCTGACCTCCAGAACGTAGTTAGTACTAGGTAATAGGATACCCCTTGGTAAGACTGGTTGTCAGTCTTTCGGGTCACTGACTATTTGCAAAGATCTACAAATGACAGCCGGGACCAACGGCTAAACACGCTTTCCGAGGCACGGTGGAAACGCGGTATGTAATGGGTTGGCAATATTTAGACTATTACTATTTATTTACTATTTATTTATTTATTTAATTAAATTACAATACAGAGGTGTTACTTAAGACTAAACTCGCCAAACTTTTACGTTTGATGGCGAGAGGCGCTCTTTTATATAACAATGAACCACCTTATGTATATACTAACTAATTGTATATTAAACTTACTTATTATATTATGTTATGGCTAAATCTTATACAATGTGTTTATTTCTGGTTGCAATCCTGTATAATGTTTTTTTAATTTTATCTGGTGGCTTTTAGGTTTTTTGTGTTGCGAATTTTTATTTAATTTTTATTTCATGCGTTTTAAACTTATTTTATTTTTTCTTAACCTTACTGTCCCACTCTTGGGCAAAGGCCTTCTCCCATTCCTTCCCCTATTCTTGGTGTTGCGCCGCTTCTCGCCAATTAACAAAAACAGGGAAAGAAGAAGTTATATCTTTTAAAATATCCATAGCCTTTAGGGGGGAAAATCTGCTCAGCTGTTTGAAGATCTTCATCTTGAAATATAGCTAAAAACACTCTCGGTTGAGACACCTTTCAAACATAACCAATTTTATCAAAATTGTTTCATCCGTTCAGGAGGTAAGATGCCACGGACAGACACACAGATTCATACGTCAAACTAATAACACCCCTCTTTTTTGGTCGGAGGTTAAAAATAGCGGTACAACAACAATTCGGTATCAATATTTAAGATCAAATAAAGACACCTAAATGGACCACCTCATTGGTGGAGCTGCCGACTAGGATTTCCTCGAATTGAAATGTAGCTACCAGGCAAACAAAGCAATTAGAAGTGTCAGGATGCACATAAAAAACATACAAAATACGTTTTCATCACACTTGCATTTAAACAGTATCTAAACAATCTAAACATACAGGGTTAACTTGACCGTAATGCCCTATATAAAACCCAAGGACGGTAAGTATTTTTTTTTAATTTATAGTACAGCACACAGTTCATGCAAGTTCAAGCAAGGAGTTTACACGGAATTAAAAAATTGTCTTAAAATGTTATCTAAACAGGAATTTCATTGCAATCTCGCTACATGTTACTTAAATACTCAACTAATGTTCTTAATAATCGATAGAGTTTTGTATCAAAACGTTAAAATTATTTTATTTTTTTACACTCCGTCATGGCTACCTACGTTAGTATTTGCCCTTAACGTTTCTGAACGAAACATTTGTATAATCTGTGGTATGGGCATGAGCCCGCCATCCGCTAAAAAAAGTTCACGTATTTCGTAAATCGTAATAATAGTTGTGCTGACTTTCATAATTATTTACTCGCAAATGTGATGAAAAACATTGTATGTTTCATGGGCGGTACGGGAACTACGAATCTCGACTCAGAAAGCCCTCAGTCTTCGAATTCGGGCTTCTACTAGAGCAGGGATGGGGAAACTACGGCCCGCGGGCCATCTCCGGCCCGCGAAGCGTTGAAATCCGGCCCGCCACCACCAAACAAAAATCAAGTGTAGCTAAGAAAAAATTGTCTTCGTAATAGGCTTTCGGATGACCTCCTTTTTTCATTACTAAAAACTTCAGCATCACAGATGGAGCCGGCTTGTGATAAAATCATGCAGAAAACAAAAACAGTTCCCCAAAGAGACCAGCGTTCCTCAACCAAATAGCATTAAATTGGTTTAGGCGCAGAATGCCTAATTCTCAAAATGGCAACTGAGTCGCAAAAGGACTAGTTCTCAAAATGGCCAATTCTCTAAAAGCCTAATTCTCAAAATGGCCAATTCTCTAAAAGCCTAATTCTCAGAATGGCCAATTCTCTGAAAGCCTAATTCTCTGAATGGCCAATTCTCTAAATGGCTAATTATCAAAATGGCATATTAATAATAGATTTGATAATTTGAACTTAGATTCTAACAAACGAAACAAGTCTCAAATATTACTTACAATTTTTTTAAAGTAAAAAAGGCACTTTGTATCGAGCGAGAAAAAAATATTTAAATAGTGATCGACTGGTTATTCAAGAGTTGGGGAGCAGGTATCTATACCGGAAGCTTTAAGCAGACATTTTTTAGTAGCAGAAGATGGAAACAATGATAAAATACTGGTTTTGATAAGTCTTAATTTCTTTAATTCTGAGATTAAACAATAAGTTCGCGCATAACTCCGATATTTACGAACCGATTTGAAAAATTATATTTTTATTCCAATGCCAATGCTTTCCAATAGGTCCCTTAGTCACCAAGTTGGGATCTGATGATGGAATCTTGGCGAAATCGAGGGAACTCTTCAAATTTTATTGGAAAACGTACAGTGATTTTGGTATTTCTTCTATAACAAGATATATTCTACAACAAGTGAAGCATTTGCGTTCAATTAGAACCTTTTTACCATCAGATCTGATGATGAATCCAAGAGACAGGCACCGGAACTCCATAATAAGACAATGTACCTTAGCTGTGTTTGGGCTTGTTGGAATTGTAACGGTGTGCACTTTCCAGGTGTACCACTAACTTCTTAACTTCCCTTATTCAACCTACGTAAGACGTCCTCTGCTTTGACAGTCTGTTTTTGCGCTGGTCAGGGTTCTCATTCGAAATGCATTGAGCATATCTTTGCCTAATTTATTTTAATCGTTTTCCTTTTTCATTCTCAGTTTCAGTTCGACGCCGTTTTCTCAAACACGAAGCACCTTTACTAGGCCTACCCATATTTTATATTGTTAGATGAAAAATAAGTCACTAAATTTTTTTTTTTTTTTTTTGAAATATACGGTACCTAAATGACTATATACAGACTAGGCCAGAAAATATTGCTTGGCTTGGCACCGACTCCAAAAAAATGTTTAATTTTATTACAGGTTAATCGAAGGTTAGGTAAGGTTTATTAAAATAGGTAGGTTTAAGTTTTATTTTTAACTTTTTAGTGCTTTTAGGATTTTTTGAAGTCAGTTATATTTTTTTTATGCATTTTTTTTTCTTATGCATAATAAAATCTTACAATTTCAACTCACTGATTAAAGAAATACATATATTAAAAAATCTTTCATCATTTATAACATTACTACCATTTATAGATAATATGCCATTATGATAATTAGCCATTTAGAGAATTGGCCATTCAGAGAATTAGGCTTTTAGAGAATTGGCCATTCCGAGAATTAGGCTTTTAGAGAATTGGCCATTTTGAGAATTAGGCTTTTAGAGAATTGGCCATTTTGAGAATTAGGCTTTTAGAGAATTGGCCATTTTGAGAACTAGTCCTTTTGCGACTCAGTTGCCATTTTGAGAATTAGGCATTCTGCGCCTAAACCATTAAATTAAACTTTTAAGATAACTTCACAGTTACCTTAAAAGTTTAATTTAATGCTATATTTGCAATTTGCTAAAGACACCTTTTGCTATTTTTTCTTATGACAATAGTTATTTTGTATCTAATATTGTACAATACATTTTCAGAAAAACCCATATCAAAATTTTTATTACCGTATATAAGATAGCCAAAAATGCAACAACTTGGCCCGCCATATATTTGTTAGTAAATATGGGCACGCGAAGGAAAAAGTTTCCCCATCCCTGTACTAGAGCCTTGATCGTAATTCCTTACTTACCGCCCTAAATGCACAATGTACTATTCCACTGCTGCAGTGAGGCGAGCATATAGTACGGAGATTGCAATAATATCAGTAAACCAACTGTTTGATTTGCGGTGGCGATGGCGCAGGTCAAGAGGTGATGGGACGCCTGTGCCCAGCAGTGGGGCAGTACCGGCTAGAGAAAAAAAATATCAGCACAAACAGTAACGCCTGAGTGGTAAAAGCCCCAACTGAGGATTTGATCGTGGGTTCGAAACTAGACAGGCGAACACTCACTTTATGCTATGTCACGCTTTTCATAACCACTGCTCTCAAAATAGTAAAGAAAAATATTGAAATGAGACATCATATTTTTAGTTTTGGTAAAAGAAAATGTGTCAAATCCACCAAACCGTGAATTAAGGATCACTCTCTCTTCACAGGAGGCCTGAATCTTAGCGGCGCGCGGCGGGTATACTATTGTTGTCCATACAGTATCATACCAACTGCATGTGCATACTGAATACTGTGAGCTGGTGGTCAAAACCGATACTGTTTATCGTGATGGTCCAGGGTTCTATCCTCCAGTCGGTGATAATGGTATTAGAAATTTTCAGTAGCAGTCTGGTTATTTGCCCAACCCAGGAATTGAATCCCTCTCGTCTGCGCGCGCAACTATCTCGCCGATGCGGCTGACGGCAAAGTAGGGAAAAGGGTACTTTAAATATAATTGTAAAAGTATTTTTTTTCCTAAAACAGTCGTACAGTAAACAGTTTGTACGTTCTAAATCATACACCTCTCTATAATTTGTTCAATAACAGTCTGTGCAACATCAAATACTCTGGCATATTAATTGAGAGTCTTCGCACAAAGCGTTCGATGTTCGCCGTCACATAACCGAGTAAATATAATAAGAGACCAGGAGCACATAACGGTGCATCAACACAGACGCACAACACAAAAAGTAAATAGGTAGCGTTGCAGGATCGTACTACACAATCATACTACGGAGCGATATCTATGCGCGGTGCGGTGACCAAGTGCGTTGGGAAATGGGACATGCTTCCTGGTTTTTATGTCGTCCTTGTGCTCTACAGATTTGTAATTTTCATTATTTATCTATACCCATGTTTGAAAATGTTTTTGGTAACCATAACTACTTGCGGAGTAGTTATGGTTACTAAAATCATTAAAATAACAACGGATCGGCTGAACAGGGTTAATTCGTGGATGGGTAACCGTTTTTCACTTCAGCAAAAATATGACGTAAATGGTCTTTATAAAACACCCCTTCCAAGCTAGATTAGGTTAAGAATACAATATTCATACATAATATTGACTTTAAGAACTCGATACTAACATTAAAGGGATTATTCACGAATAAAATGTTAATTAAAAATAAATAAAACAAAGTAGAAACTATTCGGGGAATATGTTATTAAATATAATCATAATATGTACAATGTACATTCTGTAATTTTAGTTCCTGAAATTGACCGGAGAGCAATTTAATGAACTGTTGGAGCCATAATTTGTTTCGTATCCGATTTAATTAATTTATTGAAGAGAGTTAGTATTTACAGAAATAGAGACTTGAGCTAGCAACAATGGTAAAAAAAGTGTTTCAAATATTTAAATATTTTCCTTTTAATAAATATGTTTATATTTTTATTACAGAAAAGTTACATTCTTTTCCTGCTTAAATTTCTGCAAAAAATAATCAGGAAACCGATATCATCCCCAAAGGCAAGACTTCATAAACATTTCAAATTATTCTCCGCCTCAACGAGTTTCTGATCATTTTTGATCGATGTAATTAGTCCATATTTTCCCATCTATCGCGCATCAATTGTAACCACCCCAATGCTCAGGGTTGCAAGCTGGCAGGCGCATCCGGCGGTCGCCATGACTACCGCCGCCCGCCTGCCAGCCGCATCCTACACACCTCTACCACCCTGGTACAACGCTACGTAATACCAGCCTTTGACGACTCCTGGAGCGAATATTATGCCCCTGTTAGTTTGTGTGTATATTGAGATTTCTGAAAAACATTCAAGTTGTAAAGGGCGGATAAAATGTTTATACAGGGTGTTTGGTGCATCGTGTGCCAAATTGAAATGGTCGACTGGGAGGGTCATCTACTGTCCTTTCAAACCCCTAAACAATTCTCATACCCTGTGGATTTTTTTTCATCGACTTTTTGTTGTTTTATTAAAAAAATACCCAAATTTTACATTCAAATGCAAATTTAAAAAAAAGTATATGTCGTAGACTCTGAATTTTAATTTTATTTAGATGTGTATTGTATTCCAGTATTTTTAAATTCAAAATTAATGACATTAGACATCTAGTTTTTTTTAAATTTACTTGCAAAGTTTCGGACTCCATTAAAGCTGTCCCTGTTACAGCTATTTACATGGGTATAAAAAAAAAACCAAAAGCAACCGGGATCTTCCAACTTCCTCAAAAATTCTCTAGTCTATCCTCTTGCTAGTGATGTGCCACATGCCATAAAAATCTTTTTACAACTTTGTGAATTCGCTAGAATTGTGAATCGAGTCACAAAATATTAAATTCCAAATTATGATTTCAAAACATATTTTTGCTTAAGTAATACCTGAAAAACTTATTAAATCTGTTATCTCACTCTTGTAAGGTAAAATCGGTCTCGTATCTCTCTTTTAGGGGGAACGGGGTTCTAAAAATAAAAATAAATTGCATTTTTGACATTTATTTAATAATTTTGTTTGACGATGTGTTGAGGAGCTCATGGCTAAATAATAACAGCCGCAGGGGTCGATCTTTAAGGTTAAGCCGTGCTTGCCGAGGTTGGTCCGTGGATGGGTGACCATAATTTCATATCGAGTTAGCTCAGTGCCTCGGAAAGCACGTTAAGTCGTTGGTCCTGGCTGTCATTTGTAGATCTTAGACAGTCGTTAAGAGTAGTCAGAAGCCAAAAGTCTGACATCCAGTCTTACCAATTGGTATCGTATTACCCAGTTACTGGGTTGTGAAGGTCAGATAGGCAGTCACTCCATGTGAAATACTGGTACTCAGCTGCATCCGAATAGACTGGAAGCCAACCCCAAGAAAGTTTAGGAAAAGGCTAGGCAGATGATGATGTTTGACGATGTGTTCCCCAATGCCTGGATTGGTCGCGATGGCCCTATTGAAGTAGTACCTCCCTAGTCGGAACCTCCGTGGCGTATATACCACCTCTTTGGCACGTCTCCAGACATAAAAGTCTAGCGGAGTTAGGTCTGGGGAACGTGCCGGCCATGAAATAGGGCTATCGCGACCAATCCACGCATTGGGGAACACATCGTCACACAAAATTATTAAATAAATGTTAAAAATGCATTTTTATTTCTAGAACCCTCCTTCCCCCCAAAAGCGAGATACGAGACAGATTTTACCTTACAAGAGTGAGATAACAGATTTAATAAGTTTTTCAGGTATTAAGCAAAAATATGTTTTGAAATCATAATTTGGAATTTAATATTTTGTGACTCGATTCACAATTCTAGCGAATTCACAAAGTTGTAAAAAGATTTTTATGGCATGTGGCACATCACTAGCAAGAGGATAGACTAGAGAATTTTTGAGGAAGTTGGAAGATCCCGGTTGCTTTTGGTTTTGTTTTTTATACCCATGTAAATAGCTGCAACATGGACAGCTTTAATTGAGTCCGAAACTTTGCGAGTAAATTAGAAAAAAACTAGATGGCTAATGTCACTTATTTTGAACTTAAAAGTACTTGAATACAATACACATCTAAATAAAATTAAAAATCAGAGTCTACGACTTATACTTTTTTTTAAATTTGTATTTAAATGTAAAATTTGGGTATTTTTTTAATAAAACAATAAAAAGTCGATGAAAAAAAAACCACAGGGCATGAGAATTATTTAGGGGTCTGAAAGGATAGCAGATGACCCCCCCAGTCGACCATTTCAGTTTGGCACACGATGCACCAAACACCCTGTATATTGTAGACTAGCTGTCCCGCGCAACTTCGTCTGCGTCACATTATCCCCGTTTTCGCAATACTTTTCATTTGCCGCTTTTTTTTTTCGCTTTGCAGCTGATTTTGGTCGTAGCGTGATGATCATCATCTGCCTAGCCTTTTTCCTAAACTATCTTGGGGTCGGCTTCCAGTCTAACCGGATGCTGCTGAGTAACAGTATTTTACATGAAGCGACTGCCTATCTGACCTCCACAACCCAGTAACTGGGTAATACGGTACCCCTTGGTAAGACTGGATGTCAGAATTTTAGTTTCTGACTACTCCTAACGACTGTCAAAGATCTACAAATGACAGCCGGGACCAACGGCTTAACGTGCTTTCCGAGGCACGGAGGAAACTCGATATGTAATTAAGGTCACCCATCCGACCAACCTCGCAACCAACTGATCAACCTCGGCAAGCACGGCTTAACCTTAAAGAACGACCTGGGTGGCTGTTATTATTTAGCCACGAGCTCCTCACCCGTCGTAGCGTGATGATATGTAGCCTAAATCTTTCCTCGCTAAATGGGCTATCTAACACTGAAAGAATTTTTCAAATCGGACTAATATTTCCTGAGATTAGCGCGTTCAAGCAAACAAACTATTCAGCTTTATTATTAGTATTTATAGATATATAGTTAGATATAGATATAGAATAGCTGTGCCCGCATGCGTTGCAAACTTGCAATGCACTTTTTACTAACTACCTCCTACCATACCAACCTACCCTACCTACCCCTACCCTACCCTATTCCTTCATTTTTCTGATCTCCTAGTACTTCGTTGGCACCTCACGGCTAGGAATCTCAAACAATGTCAGTTGCTTTTTTTTACCATTCCTTCATCTCTGATTTCCTAGTACTTTGTTAACACCTCACCGCTAGGAATCTCACACAATGTCCATTGCGTTTTGCAATTTTTTTACACCTTGGGTGTCATTATTGGAGTTTTACTAAGGATCCCTAATTTTTTTGAAAATATAATATAGCCTATGTTACTCAGTGATAATGTAGCTTTCTAACGACAAAAGATTTTTTGAAATCGGTCCAGTAGTTTTTATGTTTATTCCATACATATAAAAATACAAATCTTTCCTCTTTATAATATTAGTATAGATGTATTTAAATACTAGCTTATACCCGTGGCTTCGCTCGCGCGGTGTTCGGGGATTGTCCCACGGGATTGTTCTTCCGGGATAAAAAAGTACCCTGTACTACTTACTATTCCAGACTATAATATATATTATCAGTGCCAAATTTCATCCAGATCCGTTCAGGCGTTCTGGCGTGATTAAGTAACAAATATGCATCTATGTATTGGTTATATGAGTAAGTTGGAAGACAGCAGCAATTAATCTATCACGTTTTCTGTGAAATAATAAAATATTAGTAACTAGCTGTACCCGGCATGGTTTGCAATGCACTTTTTCCTACCTACCTCCTACCCTACCTACCCTACTAGGGTAGGGTAGGCCCTACCATACCTACCTACCCTACTAGGGTAGGGTAGGCCCTACCATACCTACCTACCCTACCTACTTACCTACCTACCTACCTACCTAACCTACCCTATCCTACCTACCCTACCCAAGGTACCTACCTACCTGCCTACCCTACCCTACCCTACCCTACTTACCTTTGAAACCTTTCTTGGGCTTGTACAAATATTTCAAACCAAAATTAGCCAAATCGGTCCAGTCGTTCTCGAGTTTTAGTGAGACTAACAAACGTCACTTCATTTTTATATTATATATAGATTTCTCGTTTCATTTCACACGCTAGAATGATGATGATTTAATTATTGTTGTTTCTGAAAACGCTATTAATTTCCAAACTACCAGGGCCTCATTTACGGTAGGAAATGCATTCATTAGCAACGATGATATAAAGTCTAAACTCGACCGTGTTACATGATGTCCTGAGTGAACAAAAGGAAATGAATTGTCGTCTCTGGCATTGAAATAACAATGCGAACGATATTCGATTTAATTAAATAGAATCCATTCATCCATTACATTTTAAAAGCATCCACGTTCCGGTGTGATTAATTTCCCCTTATTTTACCTAGTTTGCGTTGTTTAGGAAAAACGATTTATTTAGTTATGGCAAAATATACCAGAGCAAATGCAACGGTGTGTAAGAATTTTTACAAATATTTGATTTCACCTTATAAACTTTAAGCAAAATCAAAGTCACTAGAAACGATTCACGCTTTCCACTCAAGTTATCAACGTCATACAAACTGAACGTAAAATCTGCGATGGTTGCAGATAAGCTCTCGATCCTCATACATATTGAACAAGTTCGTTGAAAATCAACAATCACCTTGGAAGCCGAACTTTGTCATATCCTTTGTTGTCACAATGCACCCGGTGGTGCAGTGGTGGGGAAAGGGCAACGCGCTTTGCCTTGGGGTAGGTCTGGCACGTCAATATAAGGAGGCGTCGAGACAGATACCCCTACTAACGACACTTCAATTACCTCTAATATGTAGACTACATTTAACGATTCACAATCCATTGCTGCTAACTCAGAAAGCATTATAATTTGACAGGAACAAAACCAGCTATGGAAACGAGCACAGCGGTTCCTACCAATTTAACAGTGAAGCGGTCTGAAAGTAGTTAGGGTAGTGCAGCCAAATTATCGGACTTCCCGAAGAAAACAAACCCAGGAGGCTAGTTACTCACGCGCTGCGACGCTCGATATACTTGTTTGCAGGTACTGCATATGTATACCTGCATGGCTTTATTACATCTTGGTATATAAAGTTTTTAATTGAATTGAGTTTTTGTTTATTTTATAGGGGAACTCTTAAAAATAATTTCGTTTCATTAGTTAGTACCAATGTGATACAACATGTAGGTATGTATTTTTTTTAAAACACTCAACAGCGTGGTAAAACATTGAAAAGCTTTATCAAATTACTGATATTAGTAAAATAAATATCTTGCACACAGTGCTGACTTAACAAGTAAAATGTATCTGATAATTTTCCACAGTTTAATTTCTAATGCATTGATATTCTTTGTTTTATAAACTTCATCATTTCAGCCCAAAAGACGTCCGATGCTGGACATAGGCCTCCCCCAAGTGTCGCCAAATTGACATTTTGGGGGGTTTTGCCATAATCGCCACGCTTGGCAGAGGCGGGTTGGCGATCGCAGTTCGGTTGTTACGCAAAAGCACAGAGAACGCTGCTGCCCATTCTCTGGAAAGTCCCTTACCTCAGTCGCCTCTTACAACACCCACGGGGAGATATGGGATAGTGCTATTCTTTACGTCCGACACCATACAGATATAGTTAGCTTCAATTACGTGATTTCCATTATTTTTATCTGACTTCGAAGAATAAGATATTAGACTAGTCAGAGTCTATCAGTCAAGCTGATGATAGATGAACCACATGGTTGACTATGGGCCCCTGGTACCAGCTAGAATTATGTCCTGCTCAATCAAAACTTGACCAAATTAAAATGGGACCACCTCTTTGATACCACATTCCTTTAAAAAAATAATTCAGAATTATCGCAAATTACACAAAAAAAAGACCTCCTTTTGGAAGTCGGTTAAAAAATACAGACATTTAGATTATGTTTATTAAAACATCGTTAAGTGGAGTGCCGTATAATAAATTAGGCTAAGTAGTTTCCTTAGCCTCATGAAAAATTTAAAATGATGTCGGAGAGAAACGGATGCGGTAGGTATGTTGACTTAATTTGTATCTCTGGCAGTGGATACACGCTGAAACAAGACTGTCGATGTAAACAGTTAATTTTGTGAATGAGTCTACGATTAAGTACCTATTCGCGTCTAAAATAATATTAATTTATTTTACAGTTGTGTTACAATACGCACCATCAAAAAACCATGTCTTTTTCCAATTCTAACAGCATTTTTAATAATTTTCCTTAACTTTGAAGTAATTATTGTTTCGCAATTTACTTTTTAATACAGTTGCTCAAAAAGTGGCGTATTGCAGGGACGTATAGCGTTCGGGATGTGGACTATTACATACTCGAGCTTTTTCTTAACCTTTTCCGAACTCGTGCGTTCTCTTTCCCAACTGTCAAAATAATGTCTATTAAAAAGAAAAAACCAACCACGAAGTTTAAAAAAAAAATCAGAGAGGTTTTTATGATTTCATGCAAATATTTCTAAAAAGAAGCTACTAATTTGTTTCAATATCAGAATTAATGATTTGATTCAATGAGTTAGGTTAGGTTTCATTTCATCTCATTAAATTTCATTTCCATTTCATATCAATAAAAAAAATCTACTGAAGACTTGGCTGTATGGGCATAGTTCCCTTTGCCTACCCAGAATGGGTGAAGAAAACAAAAAACTCTGCTTATAGTTATATTATTTTACGATTGGCGCCATTTTCCAAAAATGTTCTTTATTAAATTGTTTGACTTTTTCGCAACTGTATTAAAAATAGTTGTTCAGTACACGTGCGGAACCGTCATTGCAACTTGTTCCGACTGTCAACCGTCACCTTCGGCTGCGAATCGGCTCGTGTAGACATTTGTCGGAACTCTTTGCAATGACAGGCTTTCCGCACTCGTAATGAAATATACTATTTCAGGATGGTCAAATAGTGATCATAGGACAAATGATAACAATTTAACACTTTTTAGATATCCTGCAACAATTGTAAAATATGTATTGGAATTAGGTCTACTAGAAGAAGCAAAAGACCTCGACGCTTTGTCGAGAGATGAATTAAAACAGAAGACACTTGTCTATCTACGACGGAAAGCCGTGACTCTGCGGTACTGAACGATTGCGAGAATTATTCAATAAAGCCGGTTTGATTCTCCCATAGAACAAATATTTTGCGGTCTAGACACAAATGTAAACATGTCTATTTCATGTACAGTCTCCAAAGGAGATAAGTAACCAGATTCTCATACTGCTAGTAAGAGAAACTTGTTACTTATCTCCTTCGGAGACTGTACTTCAGATAAAATGCATGACGATTTAACTGAAATTAAAGAGGCATGGAAAATTAAAAAAAAATGGTGATTTCAAAGGAAAAAACCTGTTCTATCTCTAAACGACCCTATGTCACTCACCAGCCCAGGGTCGGGACCAACAGTATAATCCTCTCGTCAAAAAGGTTTGTATTACAGAATTCTCATTAGACCGCAAATTAAAAGGCCCTCAGCTTTTAATGACTTTTGACAAATTTGTTGTTAAAAATTCACGTGTTTTTTTTCTAACTGTATAGTGATTACCGGGAAAAGCCCCGTGTTTGTGTTTATTCGATTTTCTCGGTGCTTATATAATTCACGCTTTTAAGGTTCCGTTGTCAAATGGCAGAAAACGGAACCCTTATGGATTCGGTCTGTCCGTCTGTCAGAACTTTTGACAAAAAAAAATGCTAAACTTTTACTAGTTAAAAATCATACATCTCTTTATCTCACTAATAAACAATCTGAATTGAACCTGATTTTATAACTTTGTTCGACTGATTGCAGGTTTAAAACTGATTAATACACAGGCTCCTTGAATTTGACGAGGTTGTTTCGCATCCTCGTCTAATTCACGGAGGTAACTAATGAGCTAATGATTTTGGACCCGAATCAACAATAAAATTGGTAGGTATTTTTTTATTTTTTACTGATATTGGTAAGTGTGAACCACTCGTGTTTACGACGCGGCCCGCCTGATACTCGCCCTATAAGCGCACTTTCACACATACAAACAATCTCAAACGTTTATTCGATAATTTCTTATTCCCTGAACGACGTTATGGGGATTATTTTGAAATATTGTCAAATTTAAACAACAAAAACTCAACGTTTTTTAATAATTTACCTCCAGAATTTTGATGAGGATGCAAAAAAAAAACACCTTGTATTACATAAAAATCTACAAAGTAACAAAGGTGGAGCTTTTTTCGCAGACATAAATAAACACTTTTCAATCATCAAATTACGCAGTAACATTTCATTAAGCGTATTGGCCCACCGAAATAATTATTGAAACCCTACAATGCGTAATCCCTCTTTCCGAGAGGCGGTGAGGGTTGATTATTAAAAAGTCTCTTCTGCTCCGAGCGGTAGATAGGTACCTAGCTACCTAGGTTGTAGGTATGTCTGGCTGTCTGGCCTGCAGTTTCGATCTGTTTCGGTCTATGGCGGTAATAGTGCAGCTTTTACGCCCAGACTGTGGGGCAAGCACGAACGCGGGGACTAAACGAACTTAAATTCGAAAAAATTCGCTTCGCACGTTATGTTAACTTCGCTTTAAGACTCTTTATCTATGGATGATAATAAGTATCCTTCTTCAGCTTGTAGGAATTTATGTTTACGTCGGATGTCCATGTGTGGCCCTCTAGTGATGTCACACTGCATCACTCGTTACTCTAACAGATTAAATGTTTACAGAGCACTTTTGTTAATAGTTTACTTTGTGTGTCATTGTCTGGGTCAGGTCTGTTTAATACTCATTTTATTGCAGTTACGATTTTCTAGGGAGTGTGGAGGCATTGCATCTTTATTTGATGGAATCACCCAAAAATATTTAGTATGGGATTTTAGTATTAGGTGATTTTATTCTTTAAAAAACCAATTAAAAGTTGTCTCTCTGTGTATTCAATATTTATCAACTATGTAGTTCAACACAGAGCATTCAGTAAGAGATTTTGACAGTGCTTCATATCATATGTGTTGAATATTCTAGGAAATGGCCATTAGATACAACAAATATTAATTACTTGCTAATTAAAACAGGCGGAAAGTCTGAAATCCTATTTTACCATCCATTTCGAATTGTGACGCCATGTAGTCGACTGATCGGATTATTCTGCGTTTTGCAGTTTCAGTAGTAAACAACGACAGATACCAGGAACCCATAATGCGTTGAAAGCATAGGCTTGTGTGCGACCAACCAATCAACGTTACCTGTGTCAACTACCGAAACACTGATTGGTTTGGAAATATGAACCGAACCTCCCAGTAACTTTGTATTTTCAGGCATAAGATATTAGTAATTGTTGATGATTCCCATTCCCACACGTTGTTATTCTTATTTGGTATTTAGCTCAATTACGTCATCCATTAAAATATGTTGTATTGTTCACATGTAGGCGTTTATATATAGGATAAAATTATCAAGATTCTATAGTTAATAACGTGTTTTGAAAATTGTGTTTAATTTTTGCTCAGTTTTGCTATTAAAAAGTTTATGTAACTAAGTTTATAACGTGACATGAATAAACTTATTATCCCAAGTTTGTCTTCAAAAATTTACTTTTGGGTAGAAAACCTATGTAAAGGGATTAACATATTAACTCGACGGAGAAAACTTTAGAAACCAATTACTGCGCCCCAGACAAGTCACATTCGAGCTGACATGTTGGAGTTAATTCCTCTTTGGTCTATGGCATATGGCCCCATAGCTCTACGCTTCGTTTGGGTCAGCTTGTTAGAGGTCATAAAAGTAATTACTATTGTGTACACTCACTTATGTCTAAAATAAGAAATAAATAAGTATGAAAATATGAACACCTTGATTCATACCCCGTTTTGCGAGTCATAAAAGAATCAATAATTCAAAGTCTTTTTAGGGTTCCGTAACCAAAGGGTCAAACGGGACCCTATTACTGAGACTTCGCTGTCCGTCCGTCCGTCCGTCTGTCACTAGGCTGTATCTCATGAACCGTGTTATTTAGCCAGTTGAAATTTCTACAGATTATGTATTTCGGTTGACGCTATAACAACAAATAATAAAAACAGAAAAAAAAAATTAAGGGGAGCCCCCCTTAAATATTTTTTTTTCTGTTTTTATAAATAATGGTACGGAACCCTTCGTGCGCGAGTCCGACTCGCACTTGGCCGGTTTTTATTATCATGTACTGACTGTCAGATAATCATCTGCTAACACTGGTGTGGCCGTACACTTGCCAATTCTTGCGATTGCACAAAATACTATAAAAAATTGGCAGTTCCGATCTATTTTCCAACTTGAATTTTATAAATACCGATACCATACTGCACTAACTTCAACAAAGCCAGAGCCATTCAACCAGTACAAAGAGGCACATAACTAATCGGGATGCAAGCGGCAGTTGTTTTCACAGTTCTTTTGTGTCTGCCCGTCTGGCCGGTCTAATGGATACCGGATTCAGCCGCATTTTACCTCGCAGCCTTTTGATTACTAATCCCAGATGAAAGGATGCAGATTGTTTGGATGTTATGCTCTCCTAGTCTTTGAGGGGACAGGCTTTAAGTAATTAAGGCTGTGCTGCAGTAATATGATCGGTTTTATACTTATGTTTAGAGATTTATTTACAAGAATTTCATTATTACTGTTGTCGTTTATATTTGGGGTCGGCGTAGCATGTTTTCTTACCAACCCGCACAGGGCGCCGGATATGGCTACTGAGACAGGGCCTGTATCCCATAGCAGACGAAATATTACAATCTGATCATTAATATTAGCATATATAGCATATCAGCAGTATATTTTATTCGATACGTTTCCATCAACCGTCATATCAATATTCAATCAATGAGAGGCAACAATCAAAAAGAGTTTGAGAACTACTGAGCTACTGAGCCTACGAAATTAATTGGAAACCCTATAGATATTTTCTAGGGCCCATATATCCATAATCAAAGGACAAGTGCAGACAGGCAACAGACACACGTGTAGTAGACGAGATTTTCCAAGAAATGTAGACGTAGCTAAAGGGGCACGTACCACGTGGCGTTTACTGTGAATTTGCGAACCCCGAGGGGAAACGAGTGAGTGTTTGTATGATGCCTTTTACACAGACTGTAAAAGTCTGCACTTTTAATGTATCTGTCAATGTTCGAACTGTGATAAGTTGCTAAATTATTCTCATTTTGTTTCTTTTTTATGCTTTTTTAGATACGTCACCTGTGCAGATAGTTGTTATTACTTTTTAAGTTTTAGCCTGGAATCTTCTTACTTACGTACTTAGTGATTTTGTAATGTCAATTGTCTCCAATAATCGTATAGCCCAGTACTAATTGGGTTGTGGAGATCAGATAGGCAGTTGCTCCATGTAAAATACTGGATTTCAGCTGCATCCAGTAAGACTAGAAGCCTCCCCCAATAAAGTTGGGAAAAGGCTAAGCAGTTGATGATGATGATCTAGGTAATGTAATTAACTATGATTAGAGCGCGAACTCGTAGAAGCTCGTTCAGACCGGTTGGACTGGACTACGGACACTAGACTCATATATTTCACTAAATTTATATCTGTCAAAGCGAGGAGTTCTTGGCTAAATAATAACCGCTTGGATTAATATTCAGGTAAAGCCGCGCTGATTTGGTCTGTGGATGGTTGATCACCCATTACATACTGAGTTTCGTCTATGCCTCGGAAAGCACGTTTAAAATTTAAAATCAAAATATTTTTATTTCAAATAGGCACGTTTTTGAGTTCCCATGTAGGGCAATTAAAACGTCGCCAAAAAGGTGCTTGGTTCGGGTTGGTGGTTTCCTATGGAGAAGAACCGGCAAGAAACTCCATGGTTACTCTTTTAAAAGCCATTGGTCCCGGTTTACATTTGTAGACCCGTGACAGTAGTTATAGTTAGTCAGTCGCCCGAAAGTCTGAAAATAAGTCTTACCAAGGGGTATCGTATTATCCAGTATCAACTGGTTTGTGGAGGTCAGATAGGCAGTCGCTTCATGTAAAATACTGGTACTCAGCTGCATCCGGTTAGACTGGAACCCGGCTCCAACATTGTTGGGAAAAGGTTAGGTAGATGAAGATTTTACAAGGAGTGGTCACAAAACACATAATCAATTTAAATTACGGTACGTTAATTATTAATAACCGCTGTTTTGTTTAAATTTGTCAGTATTTCAGAATAACCCCTTTAACGTGGTTCAGGCAATAAGAAATTATCGAATAAATGTTTGAGATTGTTTGTATGTGTCAAAGCGAGGTTATTAGGCAAGGATTAGGCGGGCCGCGTTTAAAACACGGGTGGTTCACACTTACCGATTTCAGTACATAAGAAAAAAAAATTACCTACTTATTTTATTATTGATTTGGGTCGAGAATCATTAGCATAGTTACCTCCTTCGATTTTACGAGGATGCAAAACAATACCTTATATCTGTCAACGTCAGGTGTCCGTTTTCAAGTCCACACGGTTTTCCCGCACTTTCAGAGATACAAATTGTTACTTGTTTACTATTGTTTGTTGTACAATTGTTATTTGTTTAAATACCCTACACAAAGTAACACACAATTAACGATGACGATGACAGACACTTTAAATGTGTGACGGGCCACCAAAAGCTTACGTCAATCCTATTGAAAGTCACCGTAGAAACACAGGTCGCTTTGAAAGCGATGCCTACTTGTCTTGGCTCTCTGGGTTAATTAGCGTTAGGAGGAATGTCCTGCAGCTGCCTTAACTTAATCTCTTTTGTGCTTCGACGAATCCAGAGGTTCAGTGTTTACCCTTCAGGTTCTAGGAACAACAAGTTAGCCTCTTAAACACAGCTTAAAAACAAAAGTTTTTTTTCAAACGATTATGCCCCGTTTCACTAACATTAAGCAACACCTAATTTAAAGAAAAGTAACTGCAAAATCAAACCATTAGATTTTCAACCCTCGACTAAACGCCCATAGTGAAAATTCCAACTATGTGATTCTATAGATTTAATTTTGGTGTCTCCTAAAATTAGTTTAAACAATTATTATCCGCGCAGAAATAGGGTAAAACGAAATATTTTAGATCATATCACGTTACGCAATTACTTTCAGAAGAATTCTCCAATAAAGCCGGTGAAGCTGAAAAAAGTATTTATATTTGTACTTCCATGGAAAGAGCGGGAGGGTACTGAAACAGCTTTACATGGCACCAATTAGCAAAGTATTTGGTATCTGCGATCAAAATAAGAGTCACAGACGATAGACTTTTTGCGTCAGGTCGAAGTCAGCATGGACCCAATAATCTGTACAGTTTTCGCGTCTTGTGTGCGACAGAAAAACCATCTAGTTAATAAATGAAACAATAAAATTAAAAAAAAACGAAATGAGTAGTATGTATTCAGTTATTTCTAAATCTAAATTAATTACTATTCATAAAACATTTAAAACTAAATAACAACAAATTAATAATCGTCGTCAAAATAATAATTTCATGCTTTATAAACTTATATAATTTTTGTATAGGCATCCCCCTATTCCTTGCACTTTTCTCGGTGTTGCGCCTTTTCTCGCTAATTAACGAAAACTAGGAAAGTTATAAATAAAAAAAACCTTAGCTTTTCGCAAAAAGGGAGAAAGAAAAAAAATTAAAGCTTTTCTTTATATGTTTTCCTACGATAAAGTTAAGCACAGCTTCCCCCCTCATTTCGACACGTGCACAGTGTGAGGACTCACACTATATGTGTTTCCTAAGTGCGTGGGCTAGCACGTTAAGCCGGCGTTGGTCCCGGCAGTCAATTGTAGATCTTTGACAGTCGTTACAGGTAGTCAGTGGCCCGAAAGTCTGACGACCAGTCTTACCAGTTACAGTTATCGTACTACCTCTTGTAAAACACTGGTATTCAGCTACATCCGGTTAGACTGGATGCCGATCACAAAGCTGCGAAAAGACTTAGCAGGTGATGATGTGTTACAGCAGCTTTTTAGAGCAGTGCGGCAGCGGTGGCCCAGTGGTGACAGCCCCGAATTACGAGCAGTAAGCCGTGGGCTCGAACCCAGGTAGGCGCATTACTTTGTGTAATTTATTTCATCACCGCTGCCCTCAAAAACGGTGAAGGAAAACATCGTGAGGAAACCGGCAATCCTAGAACTAAAAATTCGAAGACATGTGACATCTACCAACCCGCACTGGGCCCGCGTGTTGGATTTCAGCCCGCTCCCTCTCATAGAGAGGAGGCCTGTGTCCCAGCAGTCGGAACATGATAGGCTGATGATGATGTGTAACATATATTTTTAGTGCAAAATACTCTCCGCCATAGCTATTATTTTCCGCCAAAATGTTACTCGACTAAAAGTCTGTCGTCTGTGTAGCCGCAATGAATCTATCAGAACATTTTGACTTCGTGTGGACGTTTCCCGGGATACAGCGGGTTTTATTTCTATATACGAAGGTAGTTCCTCCGACCACGCAGACAGAAAATAACGCGTTACTCGGGTGATAAAATGGATATGACGTAAGCAGAGATATAATAGTCCCAGGTTTATTTTTTTATTGGTTTTTTTATTGGATTATTTGTTATTGTTAGGTTTATTTCTAGAGTAGATTAAGCATTTATAAATAAGGTAACAGTAGGTGGAACAAAAACAAATGCCCACTTAGGGCGCTATTGGATTTCTCAACACTCGGGTAGCATCGAGCATCGACAGATAATCATTTTAGGTGTCGGTTAGAGTTAGAGAAAATGAACATTTATAGGTTTTTATAACCAGTGAACGTCTGCTAAAATTTCCTCCTATAAAATTTGCAAGCAATACCTACCTTTTGTTGCTATAAAATAAAATTAATTAATTAAAAATAGCCTTTATTTCTCTATAATTTACATATCTATATATTTTCACAAAACTTAACCTATTAAGAAAGAGGTCATACAACTCTGGACGAAGGCCTCCTCCATGTGTTTCCATTTATTTTTGTTGCTATAAGTAATAAAAACTACTTTTGTGTCCTACATACAAAATAGATTGATCATAGTCTTGAAAATATAGACGAAATAGATGAGAAACAAGATTTTCTGCTGGAGTGGATCTAGCATAAAATCTTATTTTAATGACCATTAATTCAGCTCCCACAGTGCAAGAGTGCAAATCTCTTTAATTATTAGAAGTAGCAGTTAACCCTTACCCGCGGCGCTGCCCGCTGTGAGCTGTGAAGAATCAAGGGTTGGACGCGAACGCTATAGTACAGGATTCTACGGATTTGTAGAGATTGGCTATGTTGAAAGCGGGGAGAGAGATGATGAGTGGATGCAATGATTTATTAGTATTTTTGAAGAAATAATGCAATTCTTATAGATTCGTCCTACCCGTTGTTATTTAAAGTAATAGTGGGAAAATTTTGAGAAAATGTGCATTTATAGAACGTAAAAAGAACTTTAAAGGAAAATCGGTTTGAATGAGATTTGCGAGCTTTTAAGATACGGGACTTTTTCTTGAAACTGCAGCAGTAGCTTTGTTTTTAATTAACATACTGTGTCAATCAAATATAGTTTTGCTGCTGCATGTAAATTGACCTATGAATGACCGTTCAAAATATTGTCATTATAATGTTTGGTGCTGTGGAACCCTTTAAGCGCGTACCCTACTCGCACTTGACTGTTTTATTTTTATATTAACGTTGCCTTGTATGTGACAGTTACTTTTTACTGTGATATTTTTTTTTATTTTTTTATCTCAAATATATGTTATTTATTACCATCCACTCGCACAGCATTTGTAGACGCTACCACCAAACAATTGTAGTTATATTACAGTGCCGGGCCTGTTTAGGCATGCCAATTTTGTTGTTTTTTGTGAAACTTTGAATTGAACTGGAAGTTTATCTGTCAAAATCAAAATATTTTATTTTACATAGGCCATCATGGGCACCTATAAAACGTCAACAAAAGGTGCACGGTCGGTCGTTTCCTATGGAGAAGAACCAGGAAGAAACGATGCACGGTTGGTCGTTTCCTATGGAGAAGAACCAGGAGGAAACTTAAGTATGGGAGGACAGCGTAGGCCCGACAATAAGTCGTTGCATACTACAAAAAGTAGAACAAGATAAAAAAAAATACAGTGAACTTTAATTTCCTTGGGTTCCTGACAAGTTTGCGAAGTCGCTGTGATATTTATTCGGGTTACAATAAGTTGGTGAGATATAACTGTAACGTGGTGGCCGCCACGCTTTGAGTGTGACATGGCCTCGCCCATACAAGTTACAGTCACCGCTACATTTTTCTTGCTACTCAAAGGCTAGTCACCGTCCGTCTTCAGGGTGGCCACTGAATCATTCAGCTGTACACGAGATTAAGTTTCAACGCGCAATGAAACTCTATAGTACTAGGGCAACAAAATATTGCCAGAGGTTATTTTAGTAGTCACGAAATGAGACTGGTTTTTGGATTGACAACTTCAGATCAGGTGGCCTACCATGACGTCATAAAGCAGTATTGTTTTAATCTCATTCCAGAGTGGGAGAGAGATGGCGCTAGACATCTTCTATAGCTCCTTCTCTTCCTCACACTGGAATGACAACTGCTATAAGATGTCAAAAACTGGCCAAGTGCGAGTCGGACTCGCGCACGAACGGTTCTGTACCATTATTTATAAAAATGAGCAAAAAAATCACTTTTTTGTATGAGAGCCCCTCTTAAATATTTATTTTATTCTGTTTTTCGTATTTGTTGTTATAGCATCAACAGAAATACATAATCTGTGAAAATTTCAACTGGCTAACTATCACGGTTCATGAACAGCCTGGTGACAGACGGACGGACGGACGGACGGACAGCGAAGTGTCAGTAATAGGGTCCCGTTTGACCCTTTGGGTACGGAACCCTAAAAAGGAATTGGTAGCGTTAAAAATATTCTGAAAATAGATTTAGTAGGCACCTCAGAAACATGTACCACATAAGTAAATATGAAATAAACCAGAAACAGGGTAGGCAGACGTGTTCATTCAACCACTTTCCGACATTTATGTTCCTTCGAATTTCTTTAAAACATATTTTTTTGTTTTTTCCATGACTGACATAGGCACAAAACTGAGGACACAACAAGATCAGCAAATGATTTTCCAAACTCACTCTCTTAAAAACAAATATACTGCACCAAAAGTACTTAGATAACAATACTATAATACGCTTAAAACTCCATGGGATTATTTCAACCCTACCTATGAATCCACCCTAGCCATTGTGTTGGTTGCCTACCGTCTAAATGATTACTTTAATTAGAGGGAAACCCTTACAAGACAAATAGGCATTTAAGGAGTTATATCTTGTACGAGTATATTAGACCACGAATATACGGCCATTGTTTTTATTGCAGAAGAAGGATCAATATAATAATCTAATCAACATGAATCAATATTTGCATTGAAATTAATTTCAGAGATTTTCTTTTGATTTTTTTATCTGTATGTACCTTTATTGAAGCCACCTTCCGAACTTGCGCCTTAAATAAAATTGCAGACACACAGTACAGCAGTGTGATTCTGTAAGAAATCATTTAGAATTTCGAATTTGAATCCGCTGTGAGTTTCTTGATTGGCATTCTAAAAACTCGGTTGATAATTCGAATTAACATTAGCGCAACCCTTGCGAGCGTGTCAGCGAGTTGAACTAAATTAACAGGGAGATTTTGACAGATAAAGTATGAGATGACGTAAGAAGTGGCTAGTGACTAGGTGATACTTACAGAATGCAAAATCAAGATAATTTTGAACCTTATGCGAAATGAGAGTGAATAGTGAAATGCGAGTTGTTGTATGAATTTTACAGAATCGACGTACAGAACAGAATTTAAAAAGATCTTGTATGACGCTTGGGTCATTTATCAATGTGACTGAAACTCTTGGAAAAAAAGGGCCATCAAATGTTTACAACCAATTCATCACCATCATCAATGATGGTAACTAAATAATGTTCCCACTGATGAGACACAGACCTCCTCTCTACGAGAGGGAGCCAATTAATAATTATTAATATAAATATTTTTAATTTATTTAATCAAATAACAATATTAACGTTTACAACCAATCAACTGAACTTTAGGCTTTATGTAGTCGATCTTCCCCCACATTTATAGTGGCCTGGTAGATTAAAAGAATGCATTGTAGTGTACTTACTAACGTTGAAACTTTTCAATCAGTGGCGAAGGCAAAAAAGTTTCGTTAAATAGATAAAGGGTATCATTTAAGCTATCACCAATTTAATTAGTTTTGTGTTTCTTAAATAATAGGGTTTGTCCTCAAAATAGTAGATCTGTCACCAAAATGTAGTCACCAAACAATGCAAAATCAGTTCCACAATAAATCACCTAAAATCCTGAGATATAAGGTCTAGTACCAAATAAATGTTTTTGTATGTATTATAATAGGTGTGTCCTAATAAGTATTTAAGCAAACTAATTTAAAGAGATCACCAAACCACAGGTCCAAACTAAGGCGTTGTCGACGTAGCCCCGCTACGCGGGGCTCCTATTTCTGTCTGCAGGGTTTACAGTAACCTAACACGAAGGGGATGTCGGGGTCTTAGTTCGCTCGCTCCGCTCGCTCACTAGACCCCGCCATCCTCTTCGAACCTAACCTGTCCGAGTCGGTGTGCCCAATGTCTCGTATAAAGCATTTCTTCATAGAAATAAGGAACTGATCTATTTATTTGGTGACAGATCTACCATTCCGAGCACAAAGCTATTATTTAAGTAATAAAACTATTATTATAAGAACGAAGTTTATATTCATCTAATGCACTACAATTTTATTGGTAATCCATCTCTTATTTTACACATGTATCAACATTTATTTGATAATTCATACCTGGGAACACTTTTTGTTTATC
Source organism: Cerastis rubricosa (assembly GCA_949152445.1). Classification (NCBI taxonomy): domain Eukaryota; kingdom Metazoa; phylum Arthropoda; class Insecta; order Lepidoptera; family Noctuidae; genus Cerastis; species Cerastis rubricosa. The sequence goes on from OX424541.1 coordinate 2,484,739, forward strand.
TGAGAACGAAAATATTTCGTGGCGATAGATCTATTTACTAGGTGATACAACTTTGATGACAAATATAAATTTTGGTGACAAGAAATATAGTTCCCATAGATAAAGCTAACCAGCACATTTGATGCAGACCTAAGCAGTGCTTTGAGATACATCTTCATAACTAACTAATATCAAATCTAGCGTTACATCATCATCATCATTCTCTTGCCCTTATCCCAATTTATTTGGGGTCGGCGCAGCATGTCTTCTTCTTCCATACTTCTCTATTACTTGTCATCTCATGAGATACCTCCTTTCTTGCCATATCATCCTTCACTTAGTCCATCCATCGTTTTTTTGGTCTTCCTGGAGGTTTAATAAAATTAATGACCTCAGATTGGTAGGTATGTTTTCAACTATGGAAGTTAAGGACTAATGCAAGTAAATATAGAGTCTTACTTCCAGACTCAATATTTACTTGCATTAGTCCTTAACTTCCATAGTTGAAAACATACCTACCAATCGCCCTTTTAGATCCGTTTAGGAATAACGTCTACTCACCTACAATAACTCTGTATAAACCTCATGCAAAAGCCACTCAACCTGCTAACATTTTACGCCAAAATCACGCACACACGCAACACAAATTAACGCAGAAATACGAGACAAAATATGGGAGTGGGGGGGGCTGACTCTTGCAGCCATTTTAGAACAGACGCACTGCAGTATTACGTAAGTGTGAGTGCAGGACGAATGCAGGAAGTATCTGTATACTGCTACACTGCGTTAGAACGGCAGCAGCGTCAGAGCGGTGCAGTGGTGGGTCCTGGCCCCGCCCTGTTGCCACATGGCAGTTCCACCTTATGTCTGGCGCAGGATATATGTGTGCAACTGATATCAATCTGTGTGTTGTGCATTTATAGGGCTGATAATGCACAGTATACTTATGGCAAATTTCACCGGTGAAACTGGACAGGACACAATTATAATGTTTAGACTTAGTTCAAGAGTTGTCAATGTCATAATTGGTATTGAATATTGAGCTCTTGAATGCGGCAAAGATGTGGTGATCGGGTTCAGTTAAAGTAGTTCAGTTTTGGTAGTCAGACTAACTACCAACTGAGTTTAGTCTGCAAGGTTCTAAGCGGGATTGACTTAGTCAGTGTCGCTTAGTTAAATTATTGACAACTGGGCTGCTGTTAATAATCTCAATTTCGCCAGAACTCCTTATTTCTCTCTCTTTAATATTTTTAAATTGATCCATTCCTCAGAGACCCGACCTACTTGTAAACTCACCATAGCAGAAATTATAAGCTCGTAGAAATTATACCAACCTTCTGTTTTCCTTACATTTTGCGTGCAAATTCATGGCGCTGTAAATCTTATACGCAATTCAGTTACATGCTGCCATGTCGCTTGGAACGTGAGCGACATACAACGTCTCAATTTGACGCGCTTCGTTTGTCGCGAGCGACAGCGATGTCGCTTTGTGTCGCTTGACGCTTCCTCATCGCGAGCAGTAAGCTCTATGTTAGTTGCCTGACTTTGTGTAGTGAAATGATTGATCACCGTTCATATTATATGCTTGCTTGGTACACTTATTGTTATGTGGAGAATTTAGTAGAATTAATATTACTTTGGCTTTTTTTCTGGATATCATCATAATTATGATAATTCTCAGAGGAATAGATAACCGATAATATCAGAAAAGTAAGTTCCTTTGTTTGATTGATTACTTAATGAGGCGGTAATGTTGTAACCAAGATTTTCCTTATTTTCACGGATAGTTAAATTCATACTAGTAGGTCTGCACGTTGTCCTGGAATAGGGTGTTATTATCTTTACTATCCGTTTTTGTCGTTTTATTTTCCATAAATGAGCCCTGATATCATAACACTGGCCGAATGTGTAAAAAATGTTGACAAAAATATTGCCATCTATAGATACCATAATTTTAATCAATACGATTACAGGTCTAGAAACCGAGTCCCACGTGAAGAATTTTACGACGCCATACATCTTTCAGTTACGTGGTTACGTTTGTCAAATAGCCTCATAAAAAGTGGCGGGAATCGGCTTCCCTTCAAATAGAATGCCATTTACCGCCACGCATCCTGCTTCTGTTGAAAACTCTCATCATTACATAAGCCAAATCAAAATCTAATAAACCGGTGTAATAGAAAAGTTTCTAAATACGTAGCGCAGGCGGGGTGCAGAGGTGGGCGGTCGCCATGGCAACGGCCGGTTGCAGGAAACTGCACAATCGATGTTGCCAGACGCTCTGCTGCCGCCTGTGGATCAATGTGTCTCTAGTACTACGCCTGGCTCCCGGGAAACCTACCTTACTGCGGCGGTGTGAGTGCGCGCTGCGATATATTGCCGTACTCTTCTAACTGCACCATTTTCCGATGAGCTCCGTATCTAGGTTGTGGCATTCAGTGTGCTCGCCGGGATCCTGGCGGGCGCGAGCTCTGCCCGCTATGGTCGCAGATGTCAGTGTGCGGCGTTTTCCCCGGGCGTTCTGCAAGTGTGCGTGAGTTGTGTCAGTGTTACGTAGATCGCGTTCCATTTTCGAATGTTCACGTCGGGAAACTTGTGAATCGGTTATCTGTGTGGGGTTGTTTGTTGTTGTGGGCGCGTTCAGAAGCTCAGTGCCGCCGCGCGCCGCCGGGGCCATTGTTTGTTTTGTTGTTATTATCGTTCAGAAACTCTTAACTTACTGCATACATTCTATAATATGTAAAGGTAGTACAAATTAATATTTTATCATGGTAAATTCAACTCACTTATGGAACACAGCCTCAGCCTCTGAAATACATAGACGTAGAACATAATATGTATGCAGTATCGATACTACGTGACTATAAGTTTCTCTTTAAGGATTTCAGGGTTTGGTAAACATAGGGCGGGAATTTCTACAAAAAGCCACTTACCTCATACTAAAATGAACTTTATCGAGACAGGTTAAGATCGAATTTATATGGAAAAGGTCGCGACGGGGAATGCTATTGACGATATCCGATGACTGGCTAAACGATAAAATATTTAGATGGGACTAATAATTAATAACGTTGTCTTAAAGCGTAGGGGAACAGATTTTCTAAGTAACTTTAGCTTGGGGAATCTGAGATAAAATGGCGGATGTGTTGTGAAAGGATTCAATTAATTCACGCCTCATTTGATAAATAAATTATCATGGAAGAATGAAAATAGTAATCCCCTAAATTCGAGGTGAATTCCCACGGAAACATGATCCCCATTGTTTTACACTGCCCTGGATTCGCACTGGTCAGCAATTCTTTATAACATTGTTATTAAAATCTTCTGCGGCAAATCTACAGCCTACTAATAAACTTTACCATTAAAGATCAGGCTTTGCAGGAACCATAAACTGTGGATTTTATCTTACTGCATTACATTAGTGCGCCTAATGCTATATTATATATACTGTCTTACTCCCCTTTTAGCCGAGTTCAAGATCTGGGATAATGCACTCGCCATAAAGTTCACTGTCCACCAGGAGATCAGAAACTGTGAAGAGTCATTTGTGACGGCCAAGGAAGTGAGAGTAGGCCTCTATTTTGAAATAAAAGAATGATACCTGACACAGGACATCCTCATCTGCAGAAGTACTAGGGGATTATGAAAAAGAATGACAACAGTGCATATACAAAAAAAAAACTATGTATTGACTATATATTAACTGTATATTTGAAGTGTAATAAATTTGAATTTGTTCAAGCATGAAAGAACGTTTATTACCCAAATTATTACTTACAATTTTAAATCAGGACCCCGATGACAGATGTTTGGCATGAAAAATATTCCCCAGTCGCATGATATTCATGCCTTCTTGTATGACATAATTCATCCGCCGTGATTTTATTAATTATGTCGATTGACAGAACATAGTCGGTATTTATGAAAGGTATTAAGAAAAATATAAAGTTTGGTTTTTATTAACTAAGGTAACATAATCGCGCCTGCAATCCCCGTAGGATTTGTCGTGTCTAATTTACGTAGGTGGTGGAAGACAGCCAACCATTCACGAATCAAGACTGCGAGCTGGAACTTAAAAATCCCATCAGAAGAACTCAATAAAACTGGGCAACCTAGGCATTGAACGCACGACCTGGTATTTAGGAGCGCTTGCCGCCATTATATCAACGAGACCGTCAACTAAGCAGAGGTAATATGAAACAAGAGTTTTTTAAATAGATCAGCAAAGTATTTTATGAATTTAAAAGTGATTCGACATGACTTAAAAGTATGTTTAATTTGTAACGTCTGCCTCGTGGGAATTTGTAAACCAAACAAGCATGTAACTAAGTTCTCAGAAAGCTCATAGAGGTGTCTCTTACAACTTCAATAAAGTACAAAAATGTATTTTAAATTAAGTGTTCATTGTGACTGCAACAATAAGTTGAGAGGTGTCAAATCCCAGTGAGATGTACAATATTGTTCAGTTTTCATGAATGGGCAGGACATACAATAGATAGTTACCTGCCTGCCGTATTGTGTAGTATTGAACACGACACACGTGGTCAGCTTTTGTGTGAAACTGGGAATCATTCATGAATGATATAGAGGTTGAAAAAGATGAAAGGAATAAATAGTGTTTGACACTTTTGGAATTTTGTTCTTTATAAGGTTAGCCGAATAGAAGATGACAGAAATCAACCATCAATGGCTCCTACCTATGGTTTAAAGGACAAAAATACTACGAAAAAAGTTTATTGTAAAAATGTAACTTTGTCTCTGGTCAATTATTCCAATTTTAACCCAGCTACAGGCGCTGCGTGAACCTGCAAAAATAAACCCTACCGTTATCGTCTATGGGTTTTCAAAGGTTAAATAACACCCCTCTTATTTTGGTCAGGGGTTAATAAAGAAAGTGGCTAAAGATCTAATAGTGGTATTTTAGCACGAAACTATAACATGAATAAATCAAGCATGCGTACCAGGACTGCATACTTTCAAAAAGACAAAAACTTCATGAGCAAGAACCTGAACAATTCACGAAGGCCAAAGGTTGTATTGTTGTATTGTGGGTGGCTAGTGCTTACTACGTAGTAAATCCGACACTAACGGGAATGTGGTTAGTGTTACGATGAGTTTGTGGCTAATTAGCACTAACGTGTAGGTTAACTCAAGCCTCCACGGACTTCAGAAGGTAGGGACAGACTGGATACGCTAATTATGGAAATAATTGCTTTATGGATTTTGAGTTGAAGTAAGGCTTGAAAGATTGCTGTGTGGGTATTTTTAGTTTGTAACTTTGGCGTTTGATAGGAGAAACGGTGTTCACAGTGTAAAAAAGGGAAATTCTTGAAAATGAAAAACAACTAGTAAAGTGGTGGGTAAATCTGGAAACTGTATTGCATTTTTTTATTTCATAATAGTGTATTTCTGGGAGGAATCATCGTATGAAACCAACACACCAATTTCGTAAAACCTCAATAGAAAATTCGAGATCCATCGTTAAACATACACGTTTGAAAAAATATTTCAATATGCAAAATTATTCTTCTAGATTAATATGCAATGTTTTTTTTTTCGAATCTCGAATGTTCGAGAACGAAGTGTTCATTAGGAGATCGTGAAATAAATAGTGTTTCGTTTAACAAACATTTTTGCTGTTTAACAGGTAATTTTAATTTATGTCAAACCCAGCTCGTACCAATATTATTGATTGATCGCATATGGATATCACTGGTCAAATGGATATTGATCTGAAAACATCAACACGCTGAAAACTAACGTCTAACTTATGAAAAGCCATTTCCAGTTGCAGCCCGTTCCATTCCCCGCTATAGACTTGTGTTCTGCAGGGTGCGCCGCACTGGGCGCGTCCATGCGTCACTCTCGGCCATGTGCTCACCACGTGGTTCAACCATGAGGGGTGCTGGTCAGAGCTCATGGAGGATAGTGACCATAGTCGTGGTCATGTCATTTAGGGTGACTATAGTATAAATAAATCGGAATAGGTAGAGTATATTTGCCTAAACTTCAAGAAAGTATGTAAAATGTGGATATAAAATCTCATTAATTGAGAGAATTAACTAAAATATTCGATGCACCCTAGTAGTTACATCCATACTAATATTATAAATGCGAAAGTCACTCTGTTTGTTTGTTTGTTTGTATTTTTGTTTGTTTGTTTGTTTGTTACCTTTTCACGACTAAACGGCTGATCGGATCTTGATGGAATTTGGCAAAAAGAGATTTCAACCTGGGGAAGGACATAGGCTATATATCTTCACGCTAAGACCAATAGAAGCGGAGCAGCAATGATTAATGTTGCGAACGGGGAAAATGTGACGCAGACGAAGTTGCGCGGGACAGCTAGTATTAAATATACTACAAAAATATCGAATTTCAAATTCAGCAAAATTGCTACGAAATCTGGAAAACTATGAATTTTCTTTTTCCGCACTAGAAAAGTACTAGGATATCATATTGTATAAGTTGGTACGTCCACGCTGAAGAACTTTCTTCAGTGAGCTACTTTTGTATTACCTTCCCTTCTTCTACCTGGAGCGTGCCCTTAGCTTTTTCGGATATAATGATACGTTCGCCTAAGCATTTTCTGGAAAGTCTAATAATACTGGACCGGGAAGAATGTAAACGCACGCAAGGTAGAACACCGACTAGATGCTCAGACGCGATCGAGAACGCTACCCGTACCTAGTGGTCCTCACTGCAGGAGACCGCATGACTTGGAGACGTGCCATATGTGGTCGGGATCTTCAGAATTGAGGGAACAACGAAGAAGAGACCTTCTTGGTTGCATTTTATTTTTGGTATCGTTGGTCTACTGGTCATAAACGTTACTGCTGTGCATCGGGTCGGTTCGATTCCCTGGTTGGGCAAGGAATTTCTCAGTAACAGCCACGGATTTGTGGCCGATTGATGATAACAAGCTCGCTCCCTATTATATGGACTTCAAAAAAACTTTTCTAACGAAATGTGGGTGTACTATTAGATACCACTCTGCCTAACCCTTTTTTTTTAGGATGGGAAATCATCAAATGACTTCTCCCGCTCTGGGCGGAGCGGAAGGGAGTGTCAGACTTGACTGACTAAAACCCATCCATGTTCCTTCTTAGCCCTTTGTGTTCCAGGGCCACGGTATCTCTTTCGAACAACCCGCTGCCCTGGCAGGCATCGGCCCTCTCGGACCCCTTCCGATTTGCTGACATCTCCTTGAGGCGCGCGTGGAACACGAACGCGCCGTCGCGTCGGCAGGGCCTGTCGTCATAAGACGGACGGACGGTGAACTCTGCCTAACCCTTCGGGGATTACAGGTGTAAGGTTTTTTTTATCAGAAAACAGGCAAACAATGATTCAGTAGTCATCATCATCATCATTTCAGCCCAAAAGACGTCCACTGCTGGTGTCCCCCAAGTGTCGTTCGTTAAATTGACATTTTGGAGGGTTTTGCCATAATCGCCACGCTTGGCAGGCAGGTTGGCGATCGCAGTACTTACAAAAGCACAGAGAACGCTTCTGCCCATTCTCTGGCAAGTCCCTTAGTCGCCTCTTACGACACCCACGGGGAGATATGGGATGGTGCTGTTCTTTACGTCCGACACCATACAGAACAGTTCACTCAAATTCAGTGGTACTACGTGGAAAATAGAAAAATATATTGTGTTAAATAGCCTGTATTTTTATTTCAAATTTTATTTATATTACATACATACATTATTTACAAACTACAAATACATCTAAAATAATAATAAAATATGTACAAGTATCAAAATTACAGGGCGTCAAAAAATTCGTCCACATCGCTGTCAACAGGAAAAGCGACCAAAACGCTGTGTTAAATTGATAATAAATGTAACCAAACCGTTATTGTAAATAACCCAAAAATACTAAGAACTTAGCCTTTTAATCTGGGCAAAGTTTAAAACTTGGCTAAATTGCCTAGTCTAAATTGCTTAAATTACGCACCATTTATACAATAGGTACACCTTTTAAGCTACCGTTTTTCGGCCCGTAAGCGAGGCTCATTTTTACAAATAGCTTGTAGCGACTTATCTTTAATAAAATGTTTACTTTAATTGTTTGAATAAGTAGTGCTTTCACTGTTTTTTTTTTAAATATTACTCTGTGAAAATCGCAGAGCTTCGCCCCTAATATTCACATATATACAGGGTGATTACTAATTGAGTGAATTCCTTTAAATGGGTGATACTAGACCTAATTTGCAATAAATTTGACCCGCATAACTTGAGGTCGAAACTCGGTTGTTTTGGAGAAATCGAACTATAAAGTTTTTGGAATTTTTCCATCTCTCCACCATAAACCTATTTTATACGCTGTTGCAAGCGCCATGATAAAAGTTCAGTTTTTCCGTGATCATGGCGCTTTAAACAGCGTCGACATATCGGGAACACAAAACAATAAATAATCACTAATTCAGATAAAAATCGTGAAAGTTTAAATCAAAGAAAACAAAAGAAAAAAAAACACATTTATTAGGCACATGCCACAAATGCACACAACAAAAAATAAAAGCTAAAACTAAACAGAAAAAGATAATAGATAATATATTGTGTCTCACGGCTGCGCCAAATAGGCCCAGTTCAGCAAACTCAGTTGTCCACCATAAACTGCAGATTGTGAGAAATCTACGCTTGCAAGTTGTGTGGTACACTTGCTTGGCAGAAAGAACCGTAGTTTTTTGGTAATTCATTTGCTAAAAATGCGCACTCTGGCAAATTAGGTCTAATATCACCCATTTCGAAGACGACTATTACCAATCACCCTGTTTATCATGTGTCATCGGAATTAACGCCTTATGATTCACCCTACGTCTCCTAGACGTATGAATAGGCAACCGCGCCCCCTACCGACGACATTAGGCACTAATGCCATTATTTTAACGTTCAAATTACATTTTGTCAATGTGTTTTAAGATGGATGACCACTATGCTAGGCTACTTACTGTGAGTTGTAGTCACTTCGGACAAATTGTAATTTATTGTATTACTGCAACTCTGAAAAAAAAAGCTTGTAAATGTTTGATGAACTTATTTTTGTTATTACTATTTTAGATTTATTTGTAGTTTGCAAATAACTTGACGGTTATTTCATTGCAATTTTGAAATTTCTTGCATTTTTACTCTGTAAATCAATGTATTCAAGTAAATTGAAGCAAAGTTATTGTAATTGGTCATAATTAAAGCAGTAAAAATTCGGATTTAATTTAAATGTTTTATGAAGCAAAAATATTGTTTTCCAAGCGAATAAATGCCTTGAAAATCAGCACAAATGACATGTTGTTTCAATTATTTTATGAATATTCCAGTTTATTAATTTTCGATTACGCCCATAACTCTCCTGGAAAGTGGGTGTGTTAAATAATTAACAATTAAATTGCTACTGAGAGTAGGTAATTTAAAATTAATGTCGTATTTTGCAAAGACATATGTTTAGACTGGAGAAAATTACGCATTTCATAGATGACTATACCGCCGCTGCTCTCAAAATTGGTGAAGGAAAACATCGTGAGGAAACCGGCGTGTCCTAGAACTAAAAATTTGGAGGCATGTGACATCAACCAATCCGTACTGGGCTCGCGTGGTGGTTAACATCCCAATCCCACTCCCTCTCATAGAGAGGAGGCCTGTGTCCCACCAGTGGGAACATTATAGGCTGATGATGATGATGATAGATGACTTCTAGAGTCTGATGACAAAACCTGCAACCAGAATGCAGACTCATTGCTAAGTGAAATTATTGCTAAACCACTGGGACAATCGAGCCAATAAACTAAGTTAAGTAATTTACTTCATTTCGTGCATTTGATCATTATCTCGATTAATAAGCGATGATGAGATGAACGATAAAGAACCTATATACCTATGTAGTCTTAGTAACTAGTAGAGTTCTTTGTTTAGTAAGCTCTTCCCGGTATTAATGAAAATTAACTTATTTCTACCGCCTAAATTCAATGATGTATTCCAGTTTCGAGGGCACTAGAAGAATTATTGGCAAAGGAGGCTACTCAGCTTGTCTTTGGACTGCTCATCATCTGCCTAGCCTTTTCCAAAACTATCTTGGGGTCGGCTTCCAGTCTAACCGGATGCAGCTGAGTCCCAGTATTATACATGAAGCGACTGCCTATCTGACGTCTACAACCCAGTAACTGAGTAATACGATCCCCTTGGTAAGACTGGATGTCAGACTTTTTGGACTGCTAGCATTAATACACATGCCTCTGATCGTATTACAGATGCTGTGACAATTTAAAGCAAGTTAGCCGCCTGCGTATATGTCACCCAGCACGAAAAATTAAATATTCAATACAAAGAGCATGGAAAAAGAACATATAAATATCTTTCCATAGCTAACTAACGGCCAGACATTTCAAACAGATATGTTCCTTCACATATCCAGACTTACAAATGCAATATACCCCATCCCTCTTCGATAAATTTTCTTTATGAGCGAGGCCCCTTCATCCCCTACTAATATTCAGTCTAGTTCGTTAAAGCGTTAGGAATGCCTAGCCGGAGCCCCTAGCCCCAGCCCGTAGCCCCTAGGGTTGGTGACCGCAGTGCGACGAAGAGTCAAACAAACGCGTTGTCACGTGGTTGATGAGTATAGGGATGCTGCTCATTTAGACATCCTTTATATTTCTGGAGTTAGTCACTACCTACAATATTTTTGATAAGTATCAAATCTAGATTTTCAAGAGACATGAGAAGTCCTCATTCTTTAGTTTCATTCGGAGCCACTGCTGGGGAAATCCTCTTTTTATGTCGTGTCGAACAATTTTATGAATTAAAATTATTTTAAACCAACCTGACTTAGGAACCGCTAGAGAGACAAACAATATTATGTTATGTTATGAAAACTTTACCTCTAAGTATCCTAATTAATATTAAAATTGCTATTCACAAGATAGTAACTTTAGTATGTACGAGTACTCGTAATAGCATAAAAAGAATAAAAAATGTCATCTTATTTCAACATTCAAAGGGCAATGTACTTACAGCAATAAAAACAATTGATATTTATCCACCAACTCCAACTATGCCTTCAATGCGATAAAACCTTTTCCGTTATCTACCGATACAAGATTATCCCTTTTCCCATATCGATAGTGTTTCCACATCCCTAGCAGAGACGGCGGAGGCTTTGTATCGGAAACATATCGGTACCTGTCTCGACGGATATAAACAGATTTGTTTTAGAATCAAACATTTCTAACCTTAGATATATGTGTCTGGCAGGGAATTAGCCAAACAGTGTCCATTCATAAACTTTTTTGTTTATAATGGATTGTTTTTGTCGTCTCATTTATGGAACTTCTTATCGTACTAAACGTTTACCTTTAAGGTAAAAGGGGAAATAGGATAATGATCTATCTGGCTTCATGATTGCCTTGTGTTTGTAAATTAAAACAGATTGTGTAACGTAATTTCGTAAGTAAAGAAGTGCTGGAATTACGAAAAGCTGCGAGCGTATGAATTATTTTAGAACAACAATTTGCTATTACAATCGTAGAGAACTCTGTTTGTATTCAAACTAAACTAGTTCAATAAAATATCCAACTACTCAATTCATGATTATGTAAGCAATCCCAATAACGTCTGGGGTTAACTTGACCTCGAAAAATAAAACTTTTATGAATAAACCCCGCAATCAGAGAATTTAAATTCAAGGTCAAAGTACCAGGGCATTATAATTTTCAAGATAATGTCTTTTATTACAGAAGACATTGCAGGCGTGATTTAGCCGCGCGCCATATTTCGTCTGTTTTGTCAATAAAGAGGGAAAGTAAAGGCAATTGTTTGCGCGTGGTAACACTCGATTATATTATTTGCTTAGTACAAGGACGCCAGAGTCTATGAGGAGGTTTCATCAAGTCTCGGAGGATAATTGGTTGAGTAAACACAATGTTACAGAAACTTATTACTTTGGCTGTATCTTAATCTAACTTTTAGGATTATTAAATGTTTCTTTTTTGAAGTTGGAGGCCTTTCTGCTTGCCTAGTACAACTTCCCTGCAGAATATTGGATTGCGACATCCTGCGGAGAAACACTTTTCTTTACTTCCTAAAAATGTAATATTTTATTCACGGCTAGCTTTAGCCCATGTGTACCTGTAGTACGTTGGCTAGGTTTTAATTTACGTCCTCGAAATAACTTATTTCCGGGAAAAAAATCAGCGTAGTTATTAAAGCGCGTAAAATAGTAGATTGTTGCATCGAGCGCAAAGTGAGTCATTAATGCACGAGTGTTATGTTGGTGCTCGAGCGCATGCGAGGGCACTAAATTATCACGAGTGCATTAATTACTCACTTTATCGAGGTGCGTAATATGCTTTTCTTTCAACTACGCAGTAATGTTATCATTAATCACTACAAAACCGATCACAAAGGATGTCTTTTCTGCTTAGAACCAAAGCAGTGCAGAAAAGTTATATGAAATCTCATTATTGCACTGTTTTTCATTACTGCACTGTTTTAAATTTTAAATTTGGAATTAAATTTACCACAGAGGTGTAATGTCTCCTATTAAGTTAATAAAATGTATGCATTAGATCAAAAAGATTACTGGCTGAAAGTAAAAATCGGCTGAATAAAACTGACTTGGTGAAAAAAAAAAAACAAATGGCGCGGATTTTGTACCATTGTAAAACTTTGATACTTCTTATTTACCAAATAAAAAGGTAAAAAATCATGGAAATGCACTCGTGATAATTTAGTGCCCTCGCATGCGCTCGGGCACCAACATAACACTCGTGCATTAATTACTCACTTTATCGAGGTGCGTAATCTGCTTTTCTTTCAACTATCCTGACAAAATATACCTACTCAAAATAAAAACTCAAGTTAATGAAACAAAGTTTAATTCAACTTCCCTTCAAACATACAATTATTAAAAGTGCAGTTATTAAAAGCTATTAGCAACTTCATTTGCAGCTGTTTTATATTTTCTGGAGTTGAATTCATATCGCTATTGCTGTCGATTTCCATGATTTTTTACCTTTTTATTTGGTAAATAAGAAGTATCAAAGTTTTACAATGGTACAAAATGCGCGCCGTTTGTTTTTTTTTTCACCAAGTCAGTTTTATTCAGACGATTTTTACTTTCAGCCAGTAATCTTTTTGATCTAATGCATACATTTTATTAACTTAATAGGAGACATTACACCTCTGTGGTTAATTTAATTCCAAATTTAAAATTTAAAACAGTGCAGTAATGAAAAACAGTGAACAATAATGAGATTTCATATAACTTTTCTGCACTGTTTTGGTTCAGACATCCTTTGTGATCGGTTTTGTAGTGATTAATTATAACATTACTGCGTAGTTAAAAGAAAAAATATGTGCATAATTTTTAGGTGCTTAACATTGCGGGGTAAAAACCTCTACAAATCTAACAAGTCTTATATTGGTATGTATGTACTCGTACTATGGTTATTCATGAATCAAGTCGCCCCTAGCAACTATTGACAAAACTAGATTAATCATAACTAGTACGCGTTTCCCTGACAATTAATCAATTAATCTTGACCATCATCATCTGCCTAGCCTTTTCCCAAACTATCTTGGGGTCGGCTTCCAGTCTAACCGGATGCAGCTGAGAATCAGTATTTTACATGAAGCGACTGCCTATCTGACCTCCACAACCCAGTAACTGAAAATACGATACCCCTTGGTAAGACTGGATGTCAGACTTTTAGCTTCTGACTACTCGTAACGACTGTCAAAGATCTACAAATGACAGCCGGGACCAACGGCTTAACGTGCTTTCCGAGGCACGGAGGAAATTCGATATGTAATTATGGTCACCTATCCACAGACCAACCTCGGCAAGCACGGCTTAACCTTAAAGATCGACCTGAGCGGCTGTTATTATTTAGCCACGAGCTCCTCAATCAATTAATCTTGACCAATTAATCAATTATTTGAAAATCCAACAAAACAGCTCATTTTGTTTAGGTGTCACGTAGGGTTTGTGAAAATGGGATTTATAATTTAGTGTCATAAGGTCTTATTCGAAACAGTCCTTGACATTGTCTCCCCATGTACTAAGAGCGCATAGGTTAGAAGATTACCATTAAAATCAAATTAAAGGCTTTATTAAAATATCTCCGTCCCTTTTTTGGCACATTATTAATATCGGAGTGACAAAGAGCTAAGACGTGAGTTCGTTTCCTTAGCATTATCGCAACGTCTCCGTATTAAACTTTTGATATCTATTTGAATAAAGTTCATTGGAAAGTTAATTTAGCTCGGTATTGGAAAAACTACTTATAGGATGGAGTTTACAAGTGGCGAGACCATTACAGGGAATCTCATTATTTAAATAGATAAGGTACTATTACCCATAACAATATCATTTTTGCATAAGGTACTATTATCCCTCTATTTATCTATCCTCAGTCCCTCCAATTAACTTTAGTATGCGTGGATTTAAGGCAAAATTGCAACAATCGGAATCCGTTAAATGCTTGTTTTATTTTGTTAGACGATTAAAAATTGGCATTCAGAATTGCAACATTTGACTCTATTTAACACTTTTTACACCCTCTATTATTACCAGAGGTCGGAATTATGTAGAGTGATTTGTGTACTTACACTGATTACATACAGCGAAAGAATAAAGTGGATATGCCTCAAATCCAGAGATTAACTTTAAAGAGCAGTATAATCCCGTGATTTATTAAATAAAAAAGTTATTTACTTTTACACAATTTAAACCATCCGACATCGTATGTCCGAAGTTGCAAAATTCCAATGCGCACACGCAAGGGAAGATCCATATTAATATCAACATTTCGATGCAAGTACAAAAATAACTCTACCTAATTCCGACCTCTGATAATTACTCATCGTCTAGCCTCGTATTCATGGTTAACAAAAGTTCCACATCATTGTAGCAGCAACATGTTTCGATGTTGCGGTAACATGTTGCATAAACACATAGTGCATGTAGTGGTCCCAAAATAGTGTTTTCAGCAATTCAAAAACCTAGGGGTAAGTTATGACTAGCGTTGAAAAAGCAGGAAAAATTCCCGTTTCTTTCCAATTCCGTTGTTTTTTTTCAATGTTCCGTTCGAAAGTTTCAAAAAAAATTGCCAGTATATAGGGTGACTGGTAATTAGTGACCGATACTTAAACACGTGATTATACTCATGACAACAAACAACTTTCCCAAAGAAACATTTTTAAAACTCATTCACTTATATACACGAAATTCGCGCGCGCGCGCCAATGGCCCAAAGGCTTGTGATAAAACTGAATGAGTATAAAAAATGTTTCTTTGGGAAAGTTGTTTGTTATCATGAGTACAATCACGTGTTTAAGTATCGGTCATTAATTACCAGTCACCCTATTTATTTCATTTTTTTTTCAAAATATTCGAAAAAAACCCGAAGAATATGAAAGAAACGGGAAACATTTCATGTTTTTTTTCCTAATACGTACTTAGTAAATCTAACTTTGAAACACTTTGGAACTCTTTTCATAATAATACGTTTGTGCGTTATGTGATATTGTTTACCCCATAATGCCTTGTAATAAAGGTTGTGTTTGGAATCTTTGTCAATTAATAAAAATAATTATGCAAAATGTGTATTTTGTACAAAGGAATATGCATATGCAAATGCTACACGTATGGCGGGTCATTTCATGTGTACAGTGTCCATACGACATAAATAGGCAAAGCAGTGTAGCCGAAAAAAATACATTTCCTGTACAAATATTTTAATAAAACTTCTTTTTTTGCGCAACCGTAATCTGCATTTTCAACGTTAGTTGCGACCCAAAACTCAATGATGTTTATAGACTTCCACGCAGTCGCACAAAAAGTAAATAAATACAAAACCACTATTAATTTTGAAAAATCGTCATATTTCTATAACCAGCCCAGTAAAGCTGACAATATCATTGTATATCTTATGACTAAGCACTTAGGGTTTGATTTACGTTGTTGATAATGAGCCAGAAATTTATTGATGCCTCGTCATAAATTGTACTGGATGTGTCAATAAAGTAAGGACTAACTTATTACAAAAGCTCGTAAAGATCCTCCAGCAGAATTTGAAGATATCACACACTTTGTATTAACGAAAGTACTAAGGCTACAAAGTTTGTTGACAACTTAGACAATACTGATCTCGTCACCTGAAAACTCAACTGGGCAAGTTAGCTTGACAACTGGGCTAAAATTTTGCGTATAATGTCGTTACGAAATTTTTTTGTAAGTCTTTCCGCTTAAAATTAATAACTTCTAAATCAATCTGGTCTGGCCAAACAAGTGACAATCGCTTTCAAACCAGTTCTTATTTCAAGAGGATTGATCATTTGACTTAATTTTGTACCAGGCTTTCAGTAGCTTATGAAAGTCCCATACACTTTCTGCTTTTCCATCATTGTTATCGCTCGGTGATAGAATGACACTTTGTCTGGCCAGGCCCTAAAATGATGGAAGTCCAGTTTAAGTTTGCTGTTCAAGATGGCGCTGCTTGTCTTGAAAAAATGCATCGATATGCCAAACTTGGTTTATTTTAGTTCTGTGTTTTCCCGCCTGCACAGATAAGAGGGTTGAAGTGCGCAAAAATAGTAGATTGTTGCATCGAGCGCAAAGTGAGTCATTAATGCACGAGTGTTATGTTGGTGCCCGAGCGGATGCGAGGGCACAAAATTATCACGAGTGCATTAATTACTCACTTTATCGAGGTGCGTAATCTACTTTTCTTTCAACTACCGTGACAAAATATACCTACTCAAAATAAAAACTCAAGTTAGTGAAACAAACTTTAATTCATCTTGCCTTCAAACATACAATTATTAAAAGTGCAGTTATTAAAAGGTTATTAACAACTTTATTTGCAGCTGTTTTATATTTTATGGAGTTGAATTCATATCGCTATCGCTGTCAATTTCCATGATTTTTTACCTTTTTATTTGGTAAATAAGAAGTTTCAAAGTTTTACAATGGTACAAATTGCGCGCCATTTGTTTTTTTGGTTACACCAAGTCAGTTTTATTCAGCCAAAAAGAATATTTTTTTACTGTTATCAGTAAAAATATATTCATTCTTGCGCACTTCAAACGAAGAACTTAATATTTTTGTTATTTTTGTATTTTATTGGAGGCTTTTATCCTCAAAGGCAAGTCAGCCTCATCATAACTTAACCTATTCTAAACTAAACTAAACTACACAAACAATATAAATACTAATTCACTAAAAAAACTCAACAAGAAGAATTGCAATCTCCGTTGACTTGATTCTGGCTTTGGCGTTTGTTATTATTTTTTCCTACCCGAAAGCCTCATCCAGTACCCTAACATCTTTAGTTCCCCACCCAAAGCCCAAGGTGGTAGTATCAGGGAATCTCGGCACGCGATTTGTAAATTACCCTGAACGTTGGCGTGGCGGTGCGGCGTCCCAATTCTGAAGCTCACCTACTTCTGCCGGCCATGCACCTCGCCACGTGGTTTGTGATACTAGGGAAACAGACTGAAACGACGTTAACGCGTTTACGACGTCAGGCGATGACTTGACTGAAGAGGCATGCGCATTTCACTTACCGTTGCGTCGTAGCTCGCGTCGTTGTGAGTTGTGGTGCTATAAAGCTAAACAATCTCTGTTATATTTTTTTGCCCGCGGGCGCTTCTAAAACACGCGTTAATGTTTACGAAGCGAGTTAAGTTCGGTAAGAGATAAAGTATGTGACATCCGCGTGGCCAAAAACGGCGTGAAATCACATACAGTTTTTTGTCACGCCATTATTTTAAAACGTTGCCCCACAGCACAGTAGGAATTTCTCCTGTATCGTGGATGTGTTTACAAACATTTAAACTCACATACACAAACAGCCAGACTCGGAACAACTACCCGTAGGCCATACAAATATTTGTTCCGTGCGGGAATCAAACCAACGACACGCAGTGCAACTGCTATTCGCTGCGCCAACAGTGCCGTAGGTGTAGTATATCCGACATCCTTTGTTCCCATGTTTATTTTTAAGTGGAGAAACCTATGAATATCTACTTTGGCCTAAATTTACTTGTTACATATTCTACTAAAGTTCCAGAAAGGGCTTTTCGATATTCATCTAAATATTATTTATCATATGGTTTATTTTAATTATTACCCAGTACCCACCTACACAGAATCCGCGTAGGGTTAGGCCCTAACAAGTAGTGGATTTAACTTTGAGCTTGTAAATTCTAATATTATCTAGTACTTAACTATTATTATATTAATACTAGCGACCTGTCCCTGCTTCGCACAGCGCCACCTATCGGGTACAAAACTATTCTATCTTTCAAGCTTGCATCAACCATACAAACACATTCACAAAAAAAATCATTGAAATTGCTTGAGTGGCATTGAATTTTTTTTTATATTAAGAGTGTTTACGCCTTATGACATTTCATACAAACTTACAAGTACTTGTTTTTCGAAATGACTAAACCGATTTTAATGAAACTACATACGCATAAGCAGGATACACAGGTCTAAAAATTTACTAAAAAAGATGACATTTTCAAAAATAGTGTTACAGCTAAATAAGACCGATTATAAATTATCTATAGAAACAGAAATTTTTAATTCATCATTTCAGCCGAAAGACGTCCACTGCTGGACATAGGCCCCCCCCCAAGTGTCGCCACATTGACATTTTCGGGGGTTTTGCCATAATCGCCACGCTTGGCAGGCGGGTTGGCGATCGCAGTACGGTTGTTACAAAAGCACAGAGAACACTGCTGCCCTGGAAAATCCCTTAGTCGCCTCTTACGACACCCACGGGAAGATATGAGATGGTGCTATTCTTTACGTCCGACACCATACAGAAAAAACAAAATTAATTATCTTTTTTTAAAGACATTTCGATAATGTTTTTTTAGTAACTTTACTACTTTTTTAATGCAGTAAGGTGTAAACTCTCTTAAGATATCCTACAAGAAAGGATGGTCGGCAATAGTCTTAAAAAAAAAACATCTTGGAAATAGCCACACCCTCCCCACTCGTAATCACCTTGCTATACAAACAGGCCAATGACCTCAATCAGTCTTCGCGATGCAGCCGTGTAAACTACTTAGATGTGGGTAGGTAGTGCTCAGCCGCATCTGGCTAGACGGAAAACCGACACCAACTCACTTGGGAATTTTTTTATATTGATGAATTAGGTACCTACTTGCACAAACAATAGAGAAGAATTTACATAGAGGGAATTTTGTTTTATTGGTAGTTTACGTACTTTTATGATATAGTGAGGTACTAGGAAATTATAAGTGCAAAAGCGGAGGATGCAATTTAAACGTATTACGTAGGTTACATTGTTATGCCAAAACTGAGTTGTTATTCCCATCGAAAAACTTGTGAAAGATAAAATGGTCTGGTAAGCTGAAAAGCTGGATAACTTAGCAGCTCGTACAAATGATGCTACTTCCCTGGTAATTGGTAATTGCTGTTACTAGTTTATTAAAAAGTGGGGTCCAAAAAACGAAATTTATAAGGATCGTGTACCACGTAAATGGACATATTTAAGAACGAATATTATTTTGTATTTTCAATATATTTCTCCAAACAACTTTCTCTACCTCTGGTCTAGTGGGCGCAAGGACTGCTGAGCCTTGGTTCGATTCCTAGGTCAGGCAAAGTTATATTGGGTTTTTCCCCTTCCTGTAGGAAGCACAGAGTCTGGATTTGTACCCGTTTCATGGTAATAATTTCGCCCCCTATTACATACACCTTAGACATGACTGGCCAAATGTAGGTACACTATTAGGTCCACCTCTATCTAACTCTTCGGAGATCACAGTTGTGATTTAATGTTATGTTCTCAAACAATTTCCAAATCGTCACAAACAGCCCCCACCTGTAAACATCATTCGAACGCCAAAAGATCTTTGTCACTACTAGGAAACTTCTTGTTGCGAGTGAAGCATACATAAAATAAACTGTTAGTAGGTTTTAGATTAAAGATTGCAATTAAACGGTTAGGTCAAGGGTAAGAGGGTCCATTAGCGGATACTTATTTACAAAACAGGTTAAAAAATCAGATAAAAAATGTGAAACATTCAAAACTTTAGGGTAAAAAGCAAAGTTACATATTTAATAATTAGTTTTTCACATGACTACGCCCTATACAAATAACATTAGGTCAACTAACCCTTTGTTTAGTAATACAACTACAATAATAGCTTCTGAAAGTAAATAAAAGCGTAGTTCTAACAAGGGGGCAACCCCATGAGTCAGGCGGGGCTTCCCCTTGACAGCATGTTAAACGTCACTTTTGGTGATGGGTCAGTCCGCTAATTAATTGAGGGTGTAGGTCGTTGGTCAAAGATGACGTATTCATCATCAGCCTATAATGTTCCCACAGCTGGGACACAGGCCTTCTTTCTATAAGAGTGAGTGGGCTGTAATCCACCACGCGGACCCAGTGCGGGTTGGTAGATGTCACATGACTTCGAATTTTTAGTTCTAGAACATGCCGGTTTCCTCACGATGTTTTCCTTCACCGTTTTTGAGGGCAGCGGTGATGAAATAAATTACACAAATAATGCGCCTGCCTGGGTTTGAACCCACGGCTTACTGATCGTAAATCGGGGCTGCCAACCCTGGGCCACCGCTGCTCTCTAAGTTGACGTTTTAGGTGACTGTTTTAACGGAATGAACCTAGTAAACTAGTATGAAGTTGTATTGTGATCACTGCAACAGTCTTTTGCCTGTTTTTAATACTAGATGCCTAGACTGACTGACACCTGCTTCATTGGTGTTGAGGTGGCCAGAGGAGAGGAGGTCGTGCCGCTTTGGGAACGCGTGGTGCATTAGCGCGAGGGCTATTTTTCGGCCGTCTATTGGTGAGTGGGCGAAGCTAAATGTTAGGACCTTCATGTTCTGGAATAAAAGTTTTGGTTTTATTAGTTGGATTGTTTATCCTTTTATTTTATAGTTGACTGCCTCGTTGGTCAAGTGGTCGCACGACTGCTGAGCATGAGGTCCTGGGTTCGATTCCCGGGTCAGGTAAATTGTTATTGGGTTTATCTATCAGGAATTTCTCCATAGCAGCCACGGAGTGCGTTCGTGCCCGGTTGATGGCCATAAGCTCGCCCCCTATTACATGAGACTTAATCATAACTGGCAAAATGTAAGTGTACTATTAGGTACCTCTGCCTATCTCTTCCGGTATAAAAGGCGTAATGGTATGTATGTTTTTAGTCGATCCCCGGGTCGGATTTATACTTTGTAGATGTTCGAAGTCTAGGTTTGATGACCAGCCTGTGGACGGTGAGTAATGGGGTAGCTCACCGTCCGTCCGTCTTATGACGACAGGCCGCGTTCGTGTTCCACGCGCGCCTAAAGGAGATGTCAGCAAATCGGAAGGGGTCCGAGAGGGCCGATGCCTGCCAGGGCTGCGGGTTGTTCGAAAGAGATACCGTGGCCCTGGAACACAAAGGGCTAAAAAGGAATATGGATGGGTTTTAGTCAGTACAAGTCTGACACTCCCTACCGCTCCGACCAGACCAGGTCATCCGTAAAAAAAACGTTTGATGACCAGTCATAGTCATAGTCATTTATTCATAAACAAGTAATTTGTATCTGAATTTAACGTATGGTGTCGGACGTTAAGAATAGCACCATCCCATATCTTCCCGTGGGTGTCGTAAAAGGCGACTAAGGTAGTTGCCAGAGAATAGGCAGCAGCGTTCTCTGTGCTTTTGTAACAACCGTACTGCGATCGCCAACCCGCCTGCCAAGCGTGGCGATTATGGCAAAACCCCCAAAGTGTCAATATGGCGACACTTGGGGGAGGCCTATGTCCAGCAGTGGACGTCTTTTGGGCTGAAATGATAATGATACTAGCTGCTGCCCGCGACTTCATTCGCGTGGAAATTTTGATGGGTTTTAGGGGTATGAAAAAAAGATGTTGGCCGATCCTGAGACCTACCCGATATGCACACAAAATTTCATACAAATCAGTTTAGACGTTTCGGAGGAGGTTGGTAACAAACACCGCGACACGAGAATTTTATATATTAGAAGATGATTTTTACTTCGGGCCATTGTATTTTATGTTAGTTGCGAAAATGGATTTATTATATTCATTTTAGTTTTTTGAATCATAATTTTATTTTAACACTTCATAAAAGATCGGAACAGAATGTAAAATTAAGAAAACACTTCTTAACTATTATTAGGTGGCTCTTAACTATTGTTAGTATTAGGTATTTAAATAAATAAAACTGAGTACCAAAGTTTCGCTACTCATTTAAAAGCCTGCCTGATCTCTGGTCGGATTGCCGTCCCATTGGACTATGAGAGTGAAGGATGAGAGTACAACTGTGCTTGCGAACACACCTGTCATCATCATCACCTGCCTAGCCTTGTCCCTACTACATTCGGGTCGGCTTCCAGTCTCACCGGATGCAGCAGAATACCAGTATTTTACCTAATATCGACCTCCACAACCAATTTATAACATAACTAGCTTTCCGGCGCAACTTCGATTGCGTCACATTTTCCCCGTTTTCGCAACATATTGCATCCACCAATTTTACGTCGTCAATGAACCTCTTTGCTCTGCGTACTGGTTGTAAGAATTTGGACGACATAACCGAAAAAGGCTAGGTAGACTATTACATATGACTACACAGTATTAACCAAGTACTTATGTGTATCCTATTAGTGAGATGTTCGTACAAAAACAAAGAACAACAATACAATCAGCTGATTATAATTCCGCCCCAGTAGCAGTCGTTGATTGGGAGAAGTGGATCACTACCGCTGCCCCGCTGTACCCTTTGTTTTACTACATAGTCATACGAACAGTTTCATTGTATTGTATTTATAGTACTATTCGTAATACTAGTTTTTAAACTGGCATGGTCACTAACAGTATCTATAACACTGACAACGTTTACTATTTAGGTATCTGTGATCATGATGCTTGTAACACCGCCGAAATATCAGGAACTAAAAACAAATAGATAAACATGGTAAATATCCCGTGTTATTGATTCCGTAATATTATCTCATTACAATACGTACAATTATACAAAAACATTTATGTGTGAGGAGCTCGTGGCTAAATAATAACAACCATACAGGTCGATCTTTAAGGTTAAGCCGTGCTTGCCGAGGTTGGTCTGTGGATGGGTGACCATAATTACAAACCGAGTTTCCTCCGTGCCTCGGAAAGCATGTTAAGCCGTTGGTTCCGGCTGTCATTTGTAGATCTGTGTCGTAACGAGTAGTCAGAAGCCAAAAGTATGACATCCAGTCTTACCAAGGGGTATCGTATTACCCAGTTACTGAGCTGTGGAGGTCAGATAGGCAGTCGCTTCATGTAAAATACTGGTACAAAGCTGCATCCGGTAAGATTGGAAGCCGACCCCAAGATAGTTTGGGAAAAGGCTAGGCAGAAGATGACGATGTTTATGTGTATTATCGCATAGCACGGCAGAGGTCTCTCTTTCCCTCTTTTCTTTGGGTTTTTATAAATTATGAGAATACCAAGAACTAGCAACTAATTGCACTCTGTGTCTCAATCTTGGTATTTTCGTTATAAAAGCTTGCTTGTGTTTTCCAGTAACGGCCCCGTTAGTCTAGTGGTCGAGGTTGCTGAGTTTGAGGTCACGCGTACGATTCCCAAATCGGGCAAAGTGTTTTTGGGTTTTTCGATCACTAAATTAATCAAGATTTAACGATAGTTCGTAAAAGGGAACTGAGAAGATAAGTCGCACAGAGGCTCTTTGGTACACACTCACGGTTGAACCTCGTCTAAAATTACTGGCTTCATTAATCAATCAGGTAGTGGTTAGGTGCTGCCATAGCGGTTGTACAATGTACAAGTTTGTCTCCCCCGAGGCGTGCTGAAGGCATAGCTCCGGTGCCTCTCCGGCGATCGAGGAAGACCTTATTTATGGGCGGAGGAGTGGCTACCGGGCCGTATTAATAGATATTAGACCTTAAATTGTTAGCACGATTTTAAAAACGAAAATTAGTTATCGCGCACTTGATTTTAAACTTACGGTATTGAGCATCGAGAATCTGATAATGTTTGGTAAAAAGCGTAAAAAATCATCTGCGTATATTGTCGGTGACCATTTAGAGTTTGCTGTTTTGAAACCCAGCCAACCCCATAATAGTTGGGAAAAGGCTAGGCAGATAATGATTAAGATTGATTTAATTGCTATTCTTTAATTTTGTTACGCGAAATTGAGGAAACGATCCTTAGTTCAGATGCACTAGACTAGCTATTCTTTGTGATGCTATTTCTTGGCATTCTTGCTTAATGCTGCAGACAGCAAAAGGAGCGCGTCTGAGAAAAGAAAATGAGAAAAATTACCCTTACTAAACGCGCCTTTTTGTTGGTAAAGCATATTTTTCTTTGCATTTTATCCTCAGGTGCATCACTATTACTTATGTATTAAATACGTACGGAGGCAGCAAAGGACACGACAGAATCAGTGTATGATTTTTCAGTACTATATACAATATACGTATATACTAAATGCAAGGTATAAACGAACGGATCCTTCACGAAGCCATCAGCCAAGCATTCTACATCAAATTAAGTAACTCTACGCACAAATGATTGCTGGGAAACGACTTATGTTTTTGGGGGTGAAAAATTACTTTTTACGGTAGGACGCAATGTAATGCACTCAAAACATTGTACTGATAGATGCATTGAATAGTACTTAGAGGTATATAAAGTAAACTTAATAACATTAAAAAAATGTATTTAAAAAAAAAATTGGTTGTCTATAAAGTCGGTTTACGGACGATAGCTTAACGTGACAACGTCATAACAAAACATTGGTGAAATGATTGCATACTTTTATGAATAGCAAGCCGAACGCTCAAGCTGATCGTGCCTTTCGCTCGCTTCGGCAGCGCTCTCGCTCAGATCGTAATGTAACAATGAGCGTAACGTTACAATTAGTCATCCTTTTTCGTGCGTGCAGCCGTTCATCGATTTATTAGACGAATAAATCAAAAAATAAACTTGTAAAAATCAGGACCTTTGACCTCCAATATCACCGTAACTAGAAGGGTCTTAGGTATCGTCCAAAACAAAAAATGTGAAGAAAAAACAAGTGTTTTCGATTTCTTTTAGGGTATTTTTACCCCCGTCATCTGCCTAGCCTTTTCTCAAACTATCTTGGGGTCGGCTTCCAGTGTAACCGGATGCAGTATTTTACATGAAGCGACTGCCTATCTGACCTCCACAACCCAGTAACTGGGTAATACGATATCCCTTGGTAATACTAGATGTCAGACTTTTGGCTTCTGACTACTCGTAACGACTGTCAAAGATCTACAAATGACAGCCGGGACCAACGGCTTAACGTGCTTTCCGAGGCACGGAGGTAACGCGGTATGTAATTATGGTCATCCCTCCACGGAACAACCTCGGCAAGCACTGCTTAATCTTAAAGATCGAACCGTGCGGCCATAATTATTCAGCCACGATCTCCTCCTGGTATTTTTACACACATTAGAAGGTAAACTGTTAATGTTGCTTAACATCTCCTCTCCAATGTAATGAAAATAAAACCGATCCCTTGTTAACAACGACCTCGTAACACATCTTACGCGGATTACAAAGTTTTATCAATTCGTAAAGTTAAGCAAATCCAGTTAGGGCCACTTTGGAATTAATATGAGAGTTGTTCATGAAACACGTTACTTTGTTATCCTCATGTAGGATCGAAGGAACCTTTGGATATTATCACTTTTACTTTCGTCAGAGATAAATATTTCGTTATTTTTAAATCTCTAAATTTGGACTTGTTAAATATTATATAACAAAGTGTATTAAGACTTACCAATAATTTGAGTACCTTACCTATTTTTCTTCGATTAGATTTGAATTTTAACTAGGTTAAATGAATAGCTAGCTAATTATCTTTGTATTTATTTATTTTCATTAGAAGTTTGGATACCCAGCATATCTGGAGATATGCTGGGTATCCAACGCTTCGCTAGCTTATCTTCTACCTATCTTCTATATAAATAAAAATGAATGTTGGTAAGCGCATAACTCAAGAATGGCTAGATCAATTCGGCTAATATTTTTTTTGTATGTTCCTTAAATTCCACGGAAGGTACTAACACTAAAAAAAAAAAAATTGACAGAACGAAGACCGTCCGGGCAGCTAGTATATAATATATAAATAAAAATGAATTTTGGTAAGCGTATAACTCAAGAATGGCTGGACCAATTGAATAATAGCCAAATAAATTAAAAAATAAATCGTTTCAATTGGTCCAGCCATTCTTAAGTTAAAGTCCACGGAAGGCTTTAATACGAAAAAAAAAACTTTTGACAGAACGAAGTCTGTCCGGGCAGCTAGTTGACAATAACCCTGTGTTATAAGTATATTATAGTATAGTAGTATAGCTTATAGTATATTGTAGTACAGCTTATAGTATATTGTAGTATAGCTTATAGTTATAAGGTGGTTATATTCTCATAAACCCACCTTATGCACACAGCACCCAATTCATAAAAACCAATTAACGAAACTAAATAACTTCCTTCTTCAAAACTCACCTACCTGCGAAGTAGTGCCTACACCTTGTTCACTCCTACCTGTACCCCGCATGGTCAGTTCATCTGTTAGTGTCGGGAGGCTGCGGCGCCGCATCCGGCGCCTTCCGCTCGCTCACGTTACCGACATACCCTCGCTTCCTGTTCCCATGACCTAATGGATGTGGTTATAAACTGATGGCTTTTTGTTACAATATGTTTAATATCGATATTGAGATTGAGGGGTTTTTTTGGATTTTTATGGAGTTGCGTGGGAAGATGTGAAAAAAGTAGCTTTTGATCTTGTTGAGAGCAAACTCTTCCTAAACCTTTTAATCTTTGAGTGGTAGCTGATTTTAGAATGAGATATAGTCGTGTAAACTCTTATATATGTCCGAAAGTAGAACGTTGGAAGTGTGAGGCAACTAACACTAGGCAGATGTGAGTAGCAACGCCGCGAGGGGAGGCCCTAGGAGGTCATGCACTAACCTTTGGTGGTGAGGCGCTAAAAAAAACAAATTGGTATAACTCACAATTAGTATCACCTATTATAATATATTCAATAGAGTGTGATTTTATATTGTGTGCTCCAGTCGGTTTCAAAATGGATTGAAAATGTCTTTTTAATACAGTTGCTCAAAAAGTGGCGTATTGCAGGGACGTATAGCGTTCGGGATGTGGGCTATTACACACTCGAGCTTTTTCTTTACCTTTCCCGAACTCGTGCGTACTCTTTCCCAACTGTCAAAATAATGTCTATTAAAAAGAAAAAAAAAACGACTACGGAGTTTTTTAAAAAAAAATCATAGAAGTTTTAATGATTCATGCAAATATTTCTAAAACGAAGCTACTAATTTGTTTCAATATCAGATTTAATGATTTGATTCAATGAGTTAGGTTAGGTTTCATTTAATTTTCATTTCATATCAATAAAAAAAACTACTGAAGACTTGGCTGTATGGGCATAGTTCCCTTTGCCTACCCAGAATGAGTGAAGAAAACAAAAAAAAAACTCTGCTAATATTCTTTTACTGTTGGCGCCATTTTCCAAAAATGTTCTTTATTAAATTGTTTCATTTTTTCGCAACTGTATTAAAAATAGTTGTTCAATACACGTGCGGAACCGTCATTGCAACTTGTTCCGACTGTCAACCCTCACCTTCGCCTGCGCCTCGGCTCGGGTAGACATTTGTCGGAACTCTTTGCAATGACAGGCTTTCCGCACTCGCAATGAAATATACTATTTTAATACAGTTGTTTAAAAAGTGGCGTATTGCAGGGACGTATAGCGTTCGGGATGTGGGCTATTACACACTCGAGCTTTTTCTTTACCTTTTCCGAACTCGTGAGTTTTCTTTCCCGACTGTCAAAATAATGTCTATTAAAAAGAAAAAAAAACCAACCACGGAGTTTTTACTAAAAAAAAAACATAGAAGTTTTTATGACTCATGTAAATATTTCTAAAAAGAAGCTACTAATTTGTTTCAATATTAGATTTAATGACTTGATTCAATGAGTTAGGTTAGGTTTCATTTCATTTTCATTTAATATCAATAAAAAAATTCTACTGAAGACTTGGCTGTATTGGGGGCATAGTTAGTTCCCTTTGCCTACCCAGAATGGGTAAAGAAAACAAAAAAAAAATCTCTGCTTATATTCTTTTACGGTTGGCGCCATTTTCCAAAAATGTTCTTTATTAAATTGCTTCATTTTTTCGCAACTGTATTAAAAATAGTTGTTCAGTACACGTGCGGAACCGTCATTGCAACTTGTTCCGACTGTCAACCCTCACCTTCGGCTGCGCCTCGGCTCGGGTAGACATTTGTCGGAACTCTTTGCAATGACAGCATGTTTTAGTATATTTCATAACGAGTTCGGAACTCGTAATGAAATATACTAAAACATGCTTTATTCCAAGAGGTCTGTAACCAAGATCTAAGAATAAGGTTTAGATGTAAATGGGCCGTAACGTCTAGAGCCAGCCGTTGCTAGGCAACCGTGGGCGAGACACGTGTAGTACGAGGCCGCGACCTCCGAATATTGCTATTATAATAAACATGTCAGTCCGTCTGTCTGTTTGATAGTTTGACTATTCGATTAGACAACGACGCAGGAGGTCAGAAGACAGTTGCACCCAGTAACAGTTAAAGCTTATTGCACCATTGTGTTTGCAACTTTCTCAAGAAGGATTGCTTTGAAGAAAAAACAAGCAGGAAACGCCATAGGTCATACTGGCCGACATTGTATAAACATAAAGGTTCGATTCGATCGAGTATTCATTTTAGTGCTTTTAGTGTAAAGTTTTCAAAGTTCATTACTTGCAACATCCAATCATACCTAGCCTTCGTTACTTTACCAACTCTAAATATGTATTGGCCTCAACACTGTATAAGTGACTGCCTGGTCACTTATGTAAAATACAGCTGCATCCGGTTAGACTGGAAGCCGACCCCAATATAGTTGGGAAAAGGCAGGCAGATAATGGTGATGTGGTAAGTATAGCTATTATCATATCAAGGGTAGCACCTGTCATAAACCCAGTAATGTAAATTCACTTAAAACAAACCTAATTCATGCTAAATCCAATGCGTCATGACAAAGATATTCTTCTTCTACCGGTCATTGCCTAAGATCGACATAGTCAGGGTCACAGTCTCAACTGCCTTGAGCTTAATTGTAATTCCCAGAATCTAAGAACCTATTTGCCCATACGCATAAAAATTAAGCAATTTTTTACGGTCACGGTAAAAATGGTCAGTCTATAAATATAATTTTGCACACACTACTCAATTTTAATTAACTGTTTGAACTGAGGCAGTTTGGAAGTATAACTGGGTAACCGTATCTTGGCCAAATATATAGCCAATGATCAAACAAGACGGAGAGGTTTGGCAGCAAAAAGGGGAGGTCTTGCTCAGCAGTGGGAAAAGACGAAGGCAATACATACTTTCTTAGTGGTCCAAATTTACACTGACTTATCAAAGTGCGACTAGTGCTCTCTTAACCAATACATGCGTTTGCATTCATATGATTACTTTGCAGTTTATTTTAGTTATTACCACAAACTAAGAAGGAAATGTCAGGATGAGCTGACATTTTTAACGTATCTTTTAAAATACGTCCACGTATTTTAAAATACGTCCACGTATTTTAAAATACGTCCACGTATTTTAAAAGATACGTTAAAAGTAATAATTAGGTCTACACATATCTTATAATTAATAAAACTTACGACAAACAAAGTCACAAGCAAAACCTAATGAACAAAACGAACTTTTTATGATATCGCCACGTAACTGATAAATACCAGCAATTATAAACGAGAAATTATTAGAAAAATACGTTGTTATTTCTAATTGACACTTCAAATCAAATATCGCCCCTGATTGTTGAGGTATCATAATGTTTGTTTTTTTCTCCAATACACATGCACGTATAGTCTAAAAAGATTCTTAGATGATAGGCTAGCGACCACAAGAAGGTTCCTGATGTGACCTGAATGTTGAGCGAATGCTGTGGAGCAATGTGGAAGATACCACTGCAGAGTAGGCAAGCTGAACTGGCAAGGGGCAGGCCGTGTTTTCAAAAGGCCAATGGCCGATGGAACCAACGAGTCCTTGAAGAGAAACCACATTTAAGCAAACGTGGGGTGGGACACCTCCCAGCTAAAGGGATGACAACCTTAAAAAGGAGACTAGGCAAACAGGATGCGAAAGAAGGCAGAGTAGTGTGGTACAGCTGGTGATAGGCCTATGTCCAGCTGTAGGCTACGATAGTCTGAGTTGACTGTGACCTCCGACTATGATAGGCTATAAAACAGAATGGGTACACCCCCATGCTGTCAAAAGCGTTCTTTCTAAAAGTTGCATTACAATGCTCTAATCTGAAGGCAGTAGCTCAATCTTTGGACCTCCCAAACCATATACTACTTCAAAACTGTAATCTTCCAAAATAAAAACAGAAACAGCATCAGACGCCAGTTTTCCTCCTCACACTATTCTCAACAAGGTAACAACAGTTACAAAATAATTTATTAGCCTATAGCTGACCCGTGTGAATGAGTTAACTCTCTAATCCGGCTGGCAGCGGATAATCTCCCACCGTTTAGCGCGCCGCGCCTGTGCAAGGGTTGGACATAATTGGCTTCAGTTTAAATACTGACAACATGTTGTTATCGGTGTGTTAGTTTATGATGTGTGGGTGATAAAGTGATCATGGGCGTCATGATGATCACTGCTTGGATCAGCTTAGTGAGTAGGGTACGAAGAAATTGTACGTATCTGTCTTTAAGTGCGAATTTTACGAATGGAATTAAAGTCGATCTGCACATCTTAACCCCATTCCAAAGATTCCCAATATTCTCCAGTAATGATGTCATTGTTATGGAGCTTGAGGCTACATAAAAACAGCACCTCTGGTTTATCTTTAGGTTAAGCCGCGCCTGCAAAGCTTGGTCCGTGGGTGAGTGACATCCCATTACATACCGAGTTTCCTCCGTGCCTCAGAAAGCACGTTAGGTCGTTGGTCCCGGCTGTCGTTTGTAGATCTTTGACAGTCGTTACAGGTAGTCAGTGGCCCGAAAGTCTGACAACCAGTCTTACCAAGGGGTACCGTATTACCTAGTGCTAACTAGGTTGTGGAGGTCATATAGGCAGTCACTCCATGTAAGATACTGGTATTAAGCTGCATCCGGTAAGACTTGGAAAACTGACCTGAAATTTCGTAAGGCGTAAACCCTCTTAAACTTAGGACGGAGCTAAATATTATTGACGTACTTTTTAATAAAAAAAAAACAAAAGTTGCAAAAAAAAAGTTATTAATAAATCATCCTTACTCTCAATAATTCAAACCCGCAATATTACCTCAACAAATCAATCAAATCAATTACTGTTACTATTGAATAAACACAGCATCTATTAAACAGGATGTCCCCTGTGCAACTTGACACCCTGCTGTTACCAACTTTACTTTACCGTTGTCAAACTTAACACACCGACATACACCACCCTTCAAGTTTAAGATATAAGGGTGAGTTTTAAAGGTTAGGTGATTTTTTGAAGTTTTGGTGGGGTTTGGTAATGTAATAGCTACTTTATAAGCACCAGCAGATGTACTAGGTAAGTAGTTCGAAGCGAGTCGGTTTTTAAGCACGATCACACGTTTTTTCATAATTTTGTACAGGATGTGTCCCAGTTTTAAGTGCGCAGGTGGCAGTGAATCAGGGATGTTTGTTGTTCAACAAAAGTGGAAAGAATTGAGTTTTGTAGTGATTGGCTCTTCAGAGTTTGGAAGGAAGTTGTTATGATCATATTACTTGTTACTTATTTAACGGTGAACTTGGTTAAGTAGGGCACAACGATTTGATGCGTGGGGCGGTTAATCAGGTGCTGCGTTATTACCATACATGACATACATGACGCCTTTTTCCCATGAATGTGGGAAGAAACTAAAGGACGCCACCCGCTAAGGATGTAAAAGCATCGTATTTTTGTCACTCAGCTTTTTTTCATTTATATATGTATTTTTTTGACAACCTCCTGAATTTTGACGAGGATGCAAATCAAAACCTTGTATATTCCAGATGGATTCCACCATCATCATCAGCCTATAATGTTCCCACTGCTGGGACACAGGCCTCCTCTCTATGAGAGGGAGTGGGCTGTAATCCACCACGCGGACCCACTGCGGGTTGGTAGATGTCAGATGTCTTCGAATTTTTTGTTCTAGGACATGCCGGTTTACTCACGATGTTTTGAGAGTAGCGGTGATGAAATAAATTACACAAAGTAATACGCCTGCCTGGGTTCGAACCACAATACGGTTGCAGCTAAATATCAGTATTTTATATGGAATAATTGCTACTGGCGATTCTCACACAACACCACTCATCAGCAGGGAAGCAAATATATTGGGAGTGCGCCGCGCGGAGATGCGGTGAACGCCGCTTGTCCGCGCGGTTTGACGGTGTCGTGTGAGAATCACCCATTTCGCTTCCACAAACTAGTTACTACAGAAACCGTAACTGTAGTACTTACATATTGTACTTATACCCGGCTAGCCATCTTAGAGGAAGCTCTCAATCATCCTCCTGCTACGTAGAAAGTTCACAATAAAAAGCACAAGTGAACAATAAGTTTATGTCGTGCCGCTAACGACCGACAGCCGCTCATATTCCCAAGAGCTGCTGACACTCACCTGGTCACGGGTCATTGTCCTTAACTACTACTATTACTTACTATTCTAGTATCTTCGACAGGCGGTGGGTCATTGATTGTGCTATTTAAATCCGTCATTCAACAGTTGTTCTATTTTATACCCGACTTGCGGTGATGTCTGATAGGAGGACAATGTTTTTAGACTTTTAATGTCTCGTGTTATGTGAGGAGCTTGTGGCTAAATAATAACAGCAGGCACGGGTCGATCTTTAAGGTTAAGCCGTGCTTGTCGAGGTTTGCCCGTGGATGGGTGACCATAATTACATACCGAGTTTCCTCCGTGCCTCGGAAAGCACGTTAAGCCGTTGGTCCCAGCTGTCATTTGTAGATCTTTGTCAGTCGTTACGAGTAGTCGGAAGCCAAAAGTCTGACATCCAGTCTTACCAAGGGGTACCTACCTTATTACCCAGTTACTGGGTTGTGGAGGTCAGATAGGCAGTCGCTTCATGTAAAATACTGGTACTCAGCTGCATCCGGTTAGATTGGAAGCCGACTCCAATGTAGTTTGGGAAAAGGCTAGGCAGATGATGAATGTCTCGTGTATCACTACCGTATGACAAAACTTACTTGTATTTAGAGTCGGCCATACAGGCCATAGAAAAAAGTGTCTCTTGCGGGCATCAAACCCGCTACAACAGGTGCCTCTGGTGCAGACAGACAACATGGTTTTCAAATTTGAAAGTACTGTCCTGGGATATTCTATACTCGAGTAAATTAATCTTGTGAATGGAATCTTATATGTCGCAGTTGTCTTGATTTATTCCGTTAGACACGGTCATCATGTGGGCAGAACATGGGTTCCGTGCTATGAAAACACACACTACACGAGGTACACTGCTTTTGTCGAACTCACTTACTACTCACAAATTACTTGAAATTACAATCCAACACAATAACACTAGGCACCATGAATCGGGGAACAGTTTCGGGACGTCTTGACTCCGCCGCGGTCAGACACAGACTGTCCGCCTCACAGCGAGCTCGAAACATCACGACTCTGTAGAAGCGCGCTTAGGTGTGGGTAGACTGGTAAGTAGGTCGCGTGCTACCTTTGGCGCGCTTGCCGATTCATTTTCTGTCCGTACTAATGACCGGATCCTACATATACATAAATTGTATTCCTGCTTAAATCTCGTCAGAATTACTATAGCGTCGTACATAAGTTTTAAATGAATGAGCCCTCGAAAAAGAAACTCGATTTACAAGTAGTACTTCCACACTTTCTATTCGTTTATCTTAAAAAAGATAACATGAGATTATGTATGAAAAAAAAGCAAGTACATACAAAACCACATCTATGAGTACATTCCATATTGAAATCGTGTGGAGTGGGCAATAAACACAAGCAATATGTAACTACTGCTACGTGAATCGCGTAGTTCAGGCCGCTACGTGCTACGAATCTCGTAGCACGCCTACGATATCATAGCGTTCAGTTTTGAATGTACTGTAATGACAAATTATTATTATTTTAGTGTCCGTGTGTTTATGATTGCCTGGTAGTTTTGAAGATGGACATATTGTTGTGCTGTTGGTGAAATGAGTTTAGCAGAGGTGTTGATGTCAGCCTCCACACTCCTGCGTCAATATCATCGCGCTACAAGGAAGTTTTGGCGTTTGAATGACATTGTCAGGAACTTTGTTAGTATTATAAACATTTATTGTGAAATTGTGTTGACTAAACCATATGGCCGCGTTAGTTCAGAATATGGCCACGCGCCAAAATAGCCATGTACCGCTATGTTATTAGGTCAATTCACATGAGTTCATCATCAATTTAATTTGATATTTATTGGTATTCAGTTGAGATATTCATAACTCAAGTATATTGAAGCAATCTTCAAGCGACTCTCATGAACACTTTCGCTGAGATCTCTCGAACAGTTTCAATGAGACGTCTTGTGAATTGTGTAAGATATCGATGAATTTATGATGCAGTTTTAGTGGAAACGTGTTAATTGGAGACAATATAAACGATACCTAAAACTTTTTTACTTCAGCCAGAACTGCACCGCCTTCTGCGTAAGCTTATGCCAAGACAGTGCATACAGTTTTGGGTAAGAGCAGAAACATCCGCCTGCATTGATACAATAACATAACACCATTACGACTTAATTGCCCAAAGGGGTAGACAGAAGTATCGCGTGACTCCAGATTATACTAAGAAATGCCTAGTTGTTAACCAAAAAACACTGCTAAACCCAGGGATCGAACCCTAGGCCATCTCAGCAGCCGCGCTTGCGACATCTAGTCCTCCCAGCCAGAATTACTGAAGAATGACTCGTTAAAATGGCCGGAAGAAACTGGATAGCCATGACAAATAACCGCCAAAAGTGGAGAGATTTGGAAGAGACCTAGACTCAGCATTGGGTGGCCAAGGGTTGAAGAAGAGAGAGAGAGATTCGTTTTCCTCAAGAATTAATAACAAAGATACATGTTTTTAAATAATGAGGATTGGCCTCATAAGCCGGGGTTCATTTACTGATTGCTTTTCCCTAGAGAGTTCAAACGATACAAGTAACACGTTGTTTTTCCTTTAATCGGGTATTTCTAAATAAGCTGTGGTATTAACACTACGTAACATCACGCCTGAAACCCTGAACGGTTAGGCAGAGGTGTACTATCAGAAAAGTGGGAATAAACTCATTTTCCAAACAAAATCCCGTACACACGATGACCACATCTGTTTATTAACAAAATCCCGTACACACGATGACCACATCTGTTTATAACACCCATACTATTGGTCGGCACAAATAGTTTGCGGACAGTACTTAAAAAAAAAAGTTAACCGAATCATACGCGACACTTTTTTCAAATATGATTTGTTTAAAAAAAAAACTCAAGCTCTGTTAATGGTCCAGATGTTATTGTTATTGATTTTAAACAAAAAAGGGACCAAGGAATAGAAAGTTTTTGACGGTTTTTACGCTGCAAGCAAGGATAGTCCTTACCGTCCATACCCAGTTTGGTGATGGTACCTAATAGTCCACCCATATCTCGACAGTCATGCTTCTAAGTCCCGTGTAAGAGGAGGCGAGTCTATTGCAATGAATCGGGCACTACGGGAAATTCCTGATGGTAAAACCCAATAGACCTTTGCCAGTCCCGGGAATCGAACCCGGGACCTCATGCTCCGGAAAAAATGGTGGACCTCTCAAATTAAGGCGATGTTGATTTAGTGCAGTTTCTATGCGAGGGCCTTTAAACGACAGATTCCGTTAACTGGGTTTCAAAGAATTGCCACACCATTATCCGTCGTTGCTAAATTCTTGAATCAAGAAGCCCTCGAACAGGTTAGGGCCCGAGGATGAATACTGTTGCACACATGGAAAGTATTGGTACTAACGCTGTAACATCCAAATATTGTAGAACCAAATGTTTTTAAAAGAGTAACCATGGAGTTTCTTGGCGGTTCTTCTCCATAGGAAACGACCAACCCGAACCGTGCCTCTTTTGTCGACATTTTATAAGTGCCCATGTAGGCCTATGTAAAATAAAATATTTTGATTTTGATTGAAGAGACGGCCCGAATAGTTGCTTTAGTAGACTGGAAGCAAATTTGGTGAGCCAGATATAATGGTGACGGTATCGCTTAGTGTTACTGAAAATGGATATATTTAAGTCAAAACTGTTAATCGGACAAAACCACTTTTGCCCGTTGTCAGTCAAAACCCTTATTGGTTTGTTGGTTTTCTATAATATTTTTTTTGTTTGCGATCGCCTCTGTCATAATTACCTAGAATTGCTACAACACGGTGATTTTCAAAGTGTCACAAAGAAAAACCTTAACAATATAATGACTTTCTACTTAAATGTTAGTTTTTGTTAAAATAGTTTTAACTGGTCAAAAGTAGTTTTGACTGTATAAGTCTGAGTTGACGGCAATATCATATTCATCAGCTATGTGTGCTTATAGATAGCTGGAGATAAAAAGGTTTCACGCCATAGTTGATATTTATGATGATCAGGCAGATTATCTTTGATTTACGGCAAAATTCAGTGCTAGCAGATCTAGTAGGTGTTCAGGAAAGCTCAGTGTCATTGTTTCCTTTTGTATTAAGTTCGATACGTAAGCCGGATTCCAATGGATGCGGGACGCTCAGGACCTGTCGATGTGGCGACGCTCGGGGGAGGCTTATTTCCAATAATGAAGGTTGAAAATGGAGGTAAAGTCTTTCGGCTGAAAATGATGATGAAATGAATCAATGATGACTATAAATAGGTACCTTCTTTGTTTAGTGTTTTTTAAAGTGAAAAGTTCGTTAGCGGTGCGTTGTGCACTTTTGTGATAGGTAAAAATGATAAACTCGCGTCAGGTCTCGCGTCCGGACACGTGACCGTTAAGTCACGTAGATTGCGAAAGAATTGGAACTTTATGACATCTGTCATTGAGGTTGGGTTTCCAAAACTGGAAAATTCGTAAGACGGATTGACATTAGTTTACGAAGGAATTTGAACTTTATGACATCTGTCACACAAAGAAACCTTCGGTTTCTCCAAAGAGGTAAAATTCGTATTCGGCAAGACGGATTGTAATAGTTCTGAAGTGTAAAATTTTTAATGTAATATGTATTGTCATGTTTGTGTATGACAGCGCAATAAATGAATATTGTATTTTACCACCATTATAGTACTCTTATATATACTGATAATTAAAGCAAATCGTGCAAAATTATTCCCTAACCATTCCAAAATATCAAAAATGCATAATGTTACTATTCAAGTTTTCACTTCTGCCGGCACTCCCGGAGTGCAACCCGTTTTTTTTACGTTGTCGTCACTTTTAGACATCACAATGCGTTTACAATGACTTGATCATTGTTTCCCAAACTGTAAACTTACTTAACTTCTTATACAAATAAGTAGTACATACGTGTACTAACACGATCTCAGACTTCAAGATTGACCAAACCCTGTTCTGCAGTGACAATGTTGAAGTGAGCGAAATGTATGTAGAAGTTTTAGTTGTCTTCGATCCTTAAGTAGCTGAGTATGTATATTTACCTATTTTATCTCAAATGCGGCTGAATTGGTTTTGTGATGATTTTATTATTATTATTTACTATATAATCAGTCAGATCTTTTGGTTTCATAGATCTTGAGCTCCGAGACCAGCGGTGGCCCAGTGGTGGCAGCCAAACGTACGAGCAGTAAGCCGAAAGTTCGAACCCAGGCAGGCATATAACTTTTTGTAATTTATTTCATCACCGCTGCTCTCAAAATCGTGAGGAAACCGGCATGTCCTAGAACTAAAAATTCTAAGACATGTGACATCTACCAACCCGCACTGGGCGGTGGTGGATTACAGCCCACTCCCTCTCATAGAGAGGAGGCCTGTGTCCCAGCAGTGGGAACATTATAGGCTGATGATGATTATCTGCAGTTCGGGCGGGAATCGAACCCCCACCGGGATTGCAGGCAACTAAGCGAGTAGTTATACCACATTTGTGAAATGTAAACCATGACTATTACATTTCCACCTGGGGGTCAAACCCAGGACATCGAGATACCGGTAGTAGCTCTCGGTGTCTAATCGTGTGCTACGACGTACCGACGCAGGCATTGCTACGACGGAGCGACGCAGGCAGTGCTACGGCGTAGCGACGTAGGCAGTGCTACGAGAATCATACGGTGTTGCCTTTTTTTGAATATAGGGATAAGTAATAAAAGATATAAAGTCGAAAGTTATAGTTTATATTAGATTTATAATAAGATATGTAGTCTACAAAATTTCACAAATTTTCACAACGTTATTTGAACCTAAAGCGTCTACCCATTTTATTATGAAAATAAAATTATCGAAATCACTGGATCTACGTACGGCGGGGGTTCATTTTACGTAACCTTTATTTTTTAAAATATAATCTAATAGGCTGATATTTTATTCTCGCGTACTTTTACATGAGTAAGTCAAAAACTAATAACGGTAAAAAAATAAAAAAATATCAATCCATAAAATGAGCCCCCGGTGAACTCAACAATACAACGTCGCTCTCATACATATACAATCATATTTGTTATCGTTATATTTAACTAGAGTTATACAGAATAATGATCCTATGAAATATAATTATGCATTCTTTAAATTTATTCAATAATATAATAATACTTAATAAGTATCCATAGGTAATGGTTAGTCAATGTCGTACTACAGACTACTATAGTTTATAATATAATGAATGAGTTGTATTATTCTTTATCATTTATTACTTTAAATTTATTATTCGATATCATAACCACTAAACGAACATACAGCAGCCTCGGCCCAAGCGCGGGCGCACGTAATCACAAAAAAACATCGTCAACACATAAAATAATAATCAATAATAATAATCATACAGATAAAAATCATTCATAAAAACATTACAATAAAAATCTAAACATTAAAACACACTTAAAACAAACATTATATTAATATTATCATAATCATAGAGTGTACGTATGTATAATATCATTTAAGCGAATATTCGTATAGTCAAAAATAATGTGAGCATGGCCGTGCGGGGGAGCGGGGCGGGGGCCATCCAACATTCACTAGCGAGCGGCCCGGTCCGGTCCGGTCCCGGTCCGGGCCGGTCCTCGGTCCACAGCCGACTCAACAACACATTAGCTAGGCGCCCTGGGGCTCACATTCACTACAATACATTACACTAGACTCTGAACAGACAACAGGCCGCGGCCCGCTCCCCGCGCCGCCCGTCCCTCGCCTATTATATTATTATTATAATATCTTAATACTTTACGCTGTTACGTTAGTAAGCTTTATAAATTTTCGTTTTTTCCTCCATTTATGCTATCAATAATAATTATACAACTTTTTTTAAATTTTATGTTTTTTTCGAAATTTCTATCATAACGTACTTTCGACTCTCTCTGCGGCGTCTTGCGCGGCGCGCGCTCGACGACCTAATAAAAAACGTTCATAATAAGAAAATATATCGTGAACAACTCTGCCGACTTACGATAGTACGGCGCGGCGGACGGGCCGTGCCGGCGAGGCGCCGACTTTTGGCACCAGGATTTCGATTACGCGATTTTTACTTCTTTTAATATTTTTTATAACGATTCGAGTAAAAAAGATCCCTACTACGAGAACGTGCGACTCGCGATTGCGACGACCGCAGCGGCAGTGCCGGCGGCCGTAGCGGCAGTTCCGGAGCCTTACGAGATGATGCGGATGGCCTGGTGCGCCGGCGCCGAGCAGGCGGGGCACGGCGCGCCGCCCGCCGCCAGCCGCTGTGCGCACTCCAGGCAGAACAGGTTGTGTCCGCACGGCACCAGCGCCGCCGCCACGCCGCGCTCGGCACACACGGCGCACGCGCGCGCCGGCGACGCCGCGGGCGATGGCCGCGTGGGTCCCCACGCCCACACGCCCGCCGTGCCGCCGCTCGGCGACTCGAACGACGGCGACTCGCCCAGCCCCTCGTCGCGCTCCGTGGAGGACCAGATCCCCAGCAGGTCGCCCAGCCGCGCCGACGAGCCGCCTGACGAGCACGAGCCGGCAGATGAGAACGCGGCCTCCTGCTCAGGCCGCAGCAGCGACGCCAGCCCGGCGCGGTACAGTGTGGCAAGCGGCTCGCTGTCGGTCTGCGCGGGCACGCCGGTGCCGGCCGCGCCCGCCGCTCCGGTGCGGAGCGCGATGTGCGCCTCGATCTCCTTGCGCGCCGCCTCCACGCTCTCGGGTAGGCCGGTCACCTCGAACACGGGCTCGCGCTCACGCGACGGCGTCACGATGTACGTGTGTGTGGTGTGCTGGATGCGCTTGATGGTGGCGCCCTTGGGCCCCACGACGAGCCCCACGACGCGGTAGGGCACGCGCACCTGCGCGGTCACGTGGCCTGGAGCGCCCGCGGGCGGCGGCGGCGCGGCTCCGCACTTGCGCGACGCGCGGATCTGAGAGAAGTGCTCGGCTGCCGAGAGGATCTCCCTCTTGGCGCGCGCCACGTCCTCCTTGCGGCCGGTCACCACGAACACCGGCTCCTCGCCGCGGACTGGAGTCTTGATGTATGTGTTGGTCTTCGCGCGAAGCGCTTTGATCTTGCAACCTGAAGCAAAAAGAAACAAAAACTAAACAAAGGGCGACGTTAAACATTTAAAGTGACTTGTGCCAGTGAATCGAGTTAAGACTCCCAACATGAGCTTGTTGAAATCCAAGGTTGTTTAAATAACGACATTCATAGCGGTCGTGGCATTGTACAGAGCTGAAGGCCGTTTATATATCGTACATTTTAGGTATGACGAGGTAGCTGCGGGCATGTTCTCGGCGTCGATAAGACCCTCGAGACTGGCCCGAGCCTCCAGACGGGCAGTTCACCGAATACGTAATGTAATTCGTCAGTCGGCGGCAAGTCGGCGTGTGCTGCGGACGCGTCTCCCTGCCCTCAGACAGTGATGACAGATGACGCCGATATGATGATTAATGAATGAGTGGATGACTTAAACACACGCCGAATAAACTTTTACGATAAAAGTCTAACGCCCTAAAGTAGATTAGTTTAATTCCATGAGGTTTACAACGCGGTCGCACCACGTGTACGTCGTAACGTATTAAGTAATATTTCCGTCTCGCATTAGCACGTGTCGATCGCAGCATTCCGTCCCTCTCGCACATCTTACTCGAATGCGGCAAAAACATGGCAATGTTGCGCAGCATCCGCGACGTTCGTTAAGACATGACCTGACTACTTAACACAACACTGCGATGAATTCTGAACATCTTCCATTTGGAAAATTGAATTCTTTAATATTGATTCTTTTCACGAAGAACTCAATAATGCATGATTAAAATATGATGAATAAAATGTTACATAAGTTAATTGAGCAACTGTCTATGTTTATGTATGTATAGTTACAAACGGTTATAAAACCAAAAAATGTTGAGACCACTTAAAACCGACCACTCAGTTTCTAGTACTATATTAATAACACACAAATAGTTAAGTAACAAATTAATGAAACAATACATACTAGCTTCAAATAGTTCGCGTGAAAAGCAGGTATAACCCCCGGCGGTTACTAATGGGAAAGGCCTATATGTAGGGTAGTTTTATGAATCACAGGTTGACGACCCGGGCGGTAACCTCGCCGGACCGCGTCGTACTAAATTGAACCCTACGGCCTATGTAATAGAGATAATTGGTTTATTTATACAACATGAATTCCGTTCCAATTTTGTGAATGGTATTTTGAACTCTACGGGTTTGAGTGTAAGGTTTTAAATGTATTTTTTAGTTTTTAGTTCGATATTTGTGGTGGTATCGGAAAATTGGAAGGCTCGCTTTTCGATTATGATTCAGATTAGTCCGTCTGTTCCGATTGATTACGGCGTGTCATCCATTTGCCGACGATCATTCCTACTCTTAATTTATTACCATAATTGATTTGTCACGTCGGTTTTTTTAGTTTTAATTTGGCACAAACAAACTTAATCGGCGGCAATTAACTACATTTTGATAACTCGAATATTACTTAAATAAAGTAAGCCAATTATATATTTTTTTTATTTCCCACGCTTATTTAGCCTGTCTTATGATTATGAACTAGTTGGACAAAAACTTATAGCTATATCAGAAAGCGGTGACGTAGGCTCGTAGCTCGTAGGCCGGTGCTACGAACTTCGTAGCCTCGTATTAGAGCGGCTGCTAAATAAATTAGAATGAACATGGTCTGTCACTATCGGCCTACTGCAGAGAGTCTTTTTTATTGTATTTTGTAGAATAGAATAATATTTATTTGCTTAAAAACATGGTATAAAAAACAGGTAAAATACAAACAATAACTAGAGCAACATGTGTTTGCTTAACAGTGATAAGCGTACAAATTTACACAAGCATATACTTATTGCAGTAAAATGATGAAATGATATCGGGCTGATATAATAATAGAAAACGATTTTTTTTTTTAACTTTCCTTATCATTTGTCCGGAACTGGATAAAACGCTTTAAAAGTTTAACCAAAAATTAAGGAATCCACAATCGTTTGTGTAAACACAAGTTTA
This sequence comes from Cerastis rubricosa, assembly GCA_949152445.1. NCBI lineage: Eukaryota > Metazoa > Arthropoda > Insecta > Lepidoptera > Noctuidae > Cerastis > Cerastis rubricosa. Next base: position 2,527,461 of record OX424541.1, read on the forward strand.
GTAGCTTAGCGAATAATGGGAAGCCTTTCCCCAACCGAGAGGCAATTACAGATTTATTTTTATATGCTTTGTAAAAGTTCGAATTCTGGCCAACTTTCTCGTATTCTAAGTAAGTAAGTTTTAACAAAAACGTCTCTGTAACGTTAAGTGCCGCGACTTAGTAAATGTGCACAAGCAGCTGGCTCTCTGCCAAGCGCCTATCGGACAAATTAACATGCGCAATGCTAACGGCACTGCCCGCTCGCGTGATGTATGGAGGGATTAACATAGCTTTGTTTTAGATTTTTCAGTGCAATTCATTAATGCAGAATTTATAATGGAAGAGCAATGTTACATAAATAGAGGTCAAAATAAATGGTGTAGTGAAACTGCAGATGAGAAGCGTATCAAACATCGACATTATCTAAATATGACAAAACGATTATTTTTTTCAACCTTGCTTCGTTTTGAGTCTTCTTAGTGTGTCGATGGCAATCTTAATTGTGTTGGCCCAAAACTCGCCAACCACTTTGGCGCTTTCTATTAAACAATACAAGGTGTAACAAAACAAACGCAAGACCTCCTGTAAAGTCCTGTGTCCTCGGTCCATGAAACTAAACAAGTGTAGGTCCAAGAATTTAAATAAACTGGCCAAGTGCGAGTCGGACTCGCGCACGAAGGGTTCCGTACTGTTATTTATAAAAGCGAGCAAAAATCACCTTTTTGTATGGGAGCCCCTTAATATTTATTTTATTCTATTTTAAGTATTTGTTGTTATAGCGGCAACAGAAATACATAATCTGTAGAAATTTTATCTGGCTAACTATCACGGTTCATGAGATACAGCTTGGTGACAGCAAAGTCTCAGTAATAGGGTCCCGTTTGACCCTTTGGGTACGGAACCCCAACAAAATAGACATTCTATAGGAGCCGACGCCATCAGCCGATCCACATAACCAAATCCAAATAAAACTAAAAAAAAATGTCATGATTTTCTAAAAGTAATAACTACTTCCAGCTAGTCGTTACTATCGTACTGGAGCAACATAAATGTACAAAGGGTAGTTTCCACCTGTGGCCAGAAATCTACTTTGTTACAGTCGAGTCGAGGCCACAGGTGGAAGTCACCTTTTGTGAAACCACCACAAACAGTTGTCACTAACAACTGTGAGGCTCGTCTATTGACAAGCGTTAGCGACAACTGTCTGCGGTCACAGAGCCACAGAGCGCGGTAATAATGTCAGTTATCAACAGCGCAGCGTGTTACTGACCGCTGTCACTAAGCTGGGGGCTAGTGAGCACCTGTCTGGACTGGTCAGGTAGCCAGGTAGGAAGATGGATATGATTAGTTATGGTACTTTTTGATAAAGTAATTTTTACCCCAGCTGTGCCCTGTCGCTCGGCTCTTAAAAGTCTTAGCGTGATGTCAAATAGCCTATATCCCTCCTCAAAAATTAGGCATCCAAATGTAGAAAGTTTTTAGGGTTCCGTACCCAAAGGGTCAAACGGGACTCTATTATTGAGACTTCGCTGTCCGTCCGTCTGTCACCAGGCTGTAGCTCATGAACCGTGATAGTTAGCCATTTGAAATTTCAACAGATTATTTATTTCCGTTGCCGCTATAAAAACAAATACTAAAAACAGAATAATATAAATATTTAATTCCCATACGAAAAAGTTACTTTTTTGCTCGGTTTTATAAATAATGGTACCGAACCCTTCGTGCGCGAGTTCGACTCGCACATGGCCGGTTTTTTTTTAAGCCGGCTACTAGTTCCAGAGATTAGCGCGTTCACACAATAAAACTCTTCAGTTTTATTACATTGTTATAGATACAATCTGTGTGGCTGATATGATCGGAACAAAAGAACGAACTTCCTTTCAAACTTTCGCATGAATTAATTTAAGAATGTTACGCCAACAATATCAAAAAATTTAAAGAACAAGGTTCTCAAGTTTTTATTAAGTACTGTTTTTAATAAGTAAATATAAAAATAAGACGAGTTTAACACTAGCAAGTATTCGTCATTATTGCAGCAAGGTTCAAAATTGCAGTACAAATATAGAACCCTCATGTTTTGTTCACAAAGAGATGTAAGATATACTTGTAATAAATGTGGGTCAGTCTTAGCTAGAGTTACTAGTTTATACTTAGAGGGTACTGTAAAGCAACCCTGGATACATAAGTAATAGCAGAATCAAATCAAAAGTCATTTATTCAAATTAGAAATTCAAATTATTAATCGTTCAAAAAGTGCTGATAATCAGCACTTTTTGAACGTCAAAATTACAAGAGACAGTCCACCAAAACGCCCGCCCTTCAAAATAAAATATAAGTTTTTAAACGTAACCAGAATTAATGAATCAATCTCTAAATAACTAACACAATCTACGAAGAGATCGAAGTATCTTTTGGCACTTGGCAATAAATTTGCTTTTATATCATATCGTTTTATATATTAAGGTATTTTTTTTAAATCGAATTATTAGTTTGGAGATGACCTCCTACATACAAAATTACAATCACTATAATATAACCATTGTATTGCGTCAATATGTGTTCTTTTTTCTTTCATGTTTTTGTGTGTACTAATCCTTACTACCACTGTCTTTTAGTTTAATTGTTTGTTTTATTTAAGGATTGTATAGCTATTTATGAAAAGTTGTAATTGGCTATATTATCGTTATTAACAAAACTATTGTGTCTGCCTAGCTGTAATTTTCCGAAAATAATAAAATATAGACAGAGAAGGAAAATCACTTAAATCAAATAACTATTGTCCAGTAACAACTGCAATTTGCAAAAAAAGATTAATTGCAGAGTAAAAATAAAAAGGACAAACTTCCATTCTGCGATACTACAGAAAACTTGAATGAATCGAAAATCGCGTGAATACAAAACTTGCTTGAAATTACCGTGACCCATTTACAGTAATAAAATACTCCCTCGTATTTATGCTGCCCTGTTACTGAAGTATTCGGCGCATAGTATCAAAACCGATTTCTGAAGGTTTTCTATGAACATATTTTCGTTAGTTAATTATTTTTATTACCTTGGGAGGAAGGACTTATTTTAATGTTGTTGATTTATTTATTTTACGTCTAGTATTTTTAAGTAGGAAGAATTTGTACTGTAGGTTTAAGAAAGTGTGGGCGTCGTATAATAAGGCTTTTTACCGACGTCGGTTTCATTTATTATACGGTATTTTGTATTACTGTTCAGCCATTTTCTATCCCAGTCTTAATTATAAAAGTATTTTAAATTTAGACTCAACCCTACCAGCAATAAAACCCATCCGTTGCAAACGCACGACAAAGTCGAAAGCCTTCTTCCGTACGCGCCATACATACCATTCAGAAGGGTGCTACAGTGCTACGTGTCTACGAGAGTGCTACGCGGGCACTGCACTCTACGTGGCTACGGCGTAGCAAACCGGGTCACAGGCCCCCGTCCGCTCCCCCCCTCCCCTGTAGCCTTTCATGAGTAATATAAACGCGTTTTTGACGTGAATTCTTACGTTATTTTTATTTAAGGCTGTAAATATTGAGCTTTAAGGAGAGAATTATTATAACTGCCTTTTTATGTGTTTTTTTATACTTCGGGTGATACTTAAATCGTGAATTGTTAATATTTATTTGTCAAATTAAATTATTTTATAAGGTAGTTGATCTCAGACTATCCTTAAAAAATCCAACTTTTACAAAAAAAAAACATCTATCAGTTGAACAACAAGTGATTTATGAAATGGCGGAATAATGGGAGAATTATGAAAAGGAATTTCCTGAAAGCGTAGCGTTGTAGCCAGGAATAACCACAAAAGCCTGAAGGCTCTCGCGAGGGCAACGACCTGAGATTTGTCATAATATAAAGGTTTCGAAGTAAACGAGATAAATGATTGTATTATTTCGAGATAACAAGTTTCCCTTTCGACACGTTCTCTTATTAACTTTTGATATTGAGAAGGAAAACAAACTTGTTTTATTTTAGTTATTACTTCAAGACATTTTGTATATCAGTTAATTATTCTTGTATAAAAAATAATGACTCATTCGTTTTAATTATGTTTTAAGTATATTTCTGTTACCATTTGAATGATTATAAAAACATACTATTTATAGTAGCACTAAAACAAAAACCACATTTAAAAATTATCATTATCATCAGAGTAAGTCAAAAGATAAAAATAATCCGTCCTGTATAAAAATATTGCTACGGTCGGTGCTACGCGGCTACGAGATCGCTACGCCGGCCGCTACGACGATTATGTTTCAAGTCGCGCATGACTGGGTCCCTGTTTTATTTGTAGGCTTTTTTTTACTTTACTATTGTTTTGTTCTGTTTCAACGACAGTACGGTTTCTGTTTTTTCAGGAGAATATTGTTTTAAGTTAGTATCATTTCGTAACTAAATAGAATATGATGTTTCTCTTAGTAATATTTGAAATTGACTATAAATGGTATTTTCATTTTATTTTCTTTATTCATACATGACTAAACTAAAGCACTGATTAACAATAAATAATGTTCGACATAACCTTAAACTTAGGAAATAAGCTAAAACTTGATAATTTACCGAATACCTTAACTTCCGAGGCTTTCCGCCATCCCGTGATTTATGAACATGTCAACAAATAACATACCCTGCAAGCTAACAGAAACCTTATTCTCATGGGTCTAACGATCACTTTACCATGGTGAAATTTACCTCGGTTAAGACACTGACAGATTTGCAGACGTCGACTATTATAATGGGTTCCGTATATTGATTAAATATGTTTATGTGTATTAAGGAAACACATTTGTTAATTATTAACGCAGATACATTTTAGTACAATTTGCTATGAGACGTATCACGAGACGTATCGTCATGTAGCTCTGTGGAGTCATGGTGCCTTGGTATATTTCACGTTGGCTGTTGAAACTATTAAAATCGTATTATTATTTATTCTTATAAAACATAAGCTGTCAGTGTTTTAGAACTAGTTTAAGACGTTTGTAATTAATAGGTCAAGTAATCTCAATAAAGTAACAGAACAAGAATATTCGTGTTATTTTCCTGCACAGATTTTCCCTATCATGCATCCAAATGATAATTTCCGGCTGCGTAATAAATAAACTGAACTTTTTGCTTCCTCTGTTTGAAGAAGAAAATAGTCTTATAAAAGACCCAAATGTTATTTAATGTTTATAAACTGAACCTCTTCTACATTAATTGTAGTTTATGAGTCAGAAATATTGTATTTATACAACTTCGCCCGCGACTTCGTCCGCGAAATTTTTGATATAAATGTGTGCCTATATTACTCGGTAAAGATGTTGCTTTATAATGGAGAAATATTTATTTACAATCGGTCGAGTAGTTTTTGAGTTAAATCGTAACAAACACACAATCAAATCGTTATTCCTTATAATATTAGTTATTAGTTACGATTTTAAATTCAATGGTATTTACCACTACTGTCTTACAAAACATTTTATATCAAAAGTATTTTATATTATAAGTAGTAGATTGGTGCCCGAGCGCATGCGAGGACACTAAATTAACACGAGTGCATTAATAACTCACTTTAGCAAGGTGCGTAATCTACTTTTCTTTCAACTACAATGACAAAATATACCTACTTAAAATAAAAACTCAAGTTATTGAAACAAAGTTTAATTCATCTTCCCTTCAAACATACAATTATTAAAAGTGCAGTTATTAAAGGTTATTAACAACTTCATTTGCAGCTGTTTTATACTTTCTGGAGTTGAATTCATATCGCTATCGCTGTCAATTTACATGTATTTTTTACTTTTTTTTGGCTGAATAAAATTTTACAATGGTACAAAATACGCGCCATTTGATTTTTTTTTCTCACCAAGTCAGTTTTATTCAGCCGATTTTTACTTTCAGCCAGTATCTTTTTAATCTAATGCATACATTTTATTAAACTTGGGAGGAGGCATTAAACCTCTGTGGTAAATTTAATTCTAAATTTAAAATTTACAGTGCAGTAATGAAAAACAGTGCAATAATGAGACTTCATATAACTTTTCTGCACTGTTTTGTTTCTAAGCAAAAAAGACATCCTTTGTGATTGGTTTTGTAGTGATTAATGATAACATTACTGCGTAGTTGGAAAAAAACTCCCTTTTATTATAACGCCCTAGTATAACCGGAACGAAATACCAACACGACAGTTACAAGTGCAGTAATTTGCAAATCTAAAGGTAAACATGTAGGTCAAATATAGGTAAGCGGGCACATAAATACATAAGCAAGGGAAGCACCGAAAAGCGTAGTCACACTGAATAATGAAGGAGACAAAGCCTGACTTTCGTCCCTCTCGCACATGACTTCTCATTCTATCTGCACTTCTTGATATTTCGTGTGGATTAACTGATATTGATACTTTATAGTTTCAGTATTTATTGTAACGGAGTATGTTTCAGTTTGCAATTGTTTTGTCAATAACCCAGGGAGATAACTTCCAATTTCTGATGTAAGACAAAAGGTATTTAACAAATCGTCTTTTATCCTCCCGAAATTAATGTTTTTCTTTCCTAAAGGGGATCGACTTCGCAGTGTATCGGCACTTATTACATAGAAATATTATTTATCCGGATCCAAACACCAGGACCCTACGAAGGGGAAGAGGTAATCGATACCTGACGGCGTCTGTATCACCCAGTCCGCACGATGTTAACCCGAGACTCTTCACGACTTTGTTTTGTATACAAACAACATTTAATTCAAATATGTAAATTGAGCCCACAATTTACTAAAACAATTTTCGTACCTGTCATCTTTTATTTGTCAAATGTCGGCTACAGTTATTTATATACTTTTTCACTTTACGACCGCTGCGTTGTTCAGATAACCGACTTCACAACGTTAGTTATGATCTAACTACGGCATAAAATTTTATATGGGTTAGGTGACGTGCCGCGTATACAGTACCAGGATGAATAAAGAAATCTTTCCAATAACAAGACGATGGAGCATCGACTAGTCACCAGGCAAGCATAAATCATAGGACGTCGCTATAACAACGGCGGTAGGCCGTGCAGGGGTGGCCAACCTCGGGCTACCCCCCGCTCTAAGGCAAGCTGTTTTCCCGCGCCCGTCTTACTACAGCTGTTTCCCTATACAAAGCTATAGACACTCTTCCTGTCTGTAATGGATGCCCGGGAAGTCAGGAATGAGTTTTTCATTTATACTGCCTTTTCTCTGTCCTGATTCGGAATAATTTTCTTCCCCATAATATATCTTTACCGGGATAATGGTTGGTTCGCTTTGATCGAATGCTTTGCAATCTTATTATTCACCAAGATATTTGTGCACGAAAATAAACAAATCGGTTGTTTGTATTATTAAGGCCAAGTCGTTTATGTTTATTGTAACTTTACCTTTAAAGCGAGCTACAACAAAGATAGTACGGATCAGAAATAGCACGGAACAATGTTAATTTCTGAATTAAAAAACGTCAGATAAATCTTCGGATTTGTAAATAAAAGCGGGCGCGATAGGGAAACGTTGGCCAATGTTGTTTAACCAGAGACACGGTTTCGTCATAACGTTTGGCGGCGCGCCAGAACCGCGGGGGCTCATCAGATCAACATCCAGCACTGAACTGCAGTGAACTCAGACTACGACGTCAAAAAACTGTCAACACTTAACGAATTGGACAAACAATCGTACAAGGTGCTTACGATACAAACAATTTAAGGACAAGTCTGGCCAAAGTTTGTTTTAAACACATTGGAAATCGTGAATCAATTATTTGTATAAGCAAGATTTAACAATTCTACTGCAGTAGGAGCTGAAGTCAATGAAATTATAACTAAGATTTCGCGAATAAGTTAAAAAATATATATATATATATTTAGCGCCTAAATGTGTCAGCTCGGCTAACAAACTTTTATCCAGCCACAACTCATCACACTTGCTCCGAAGATAAGACGCGAAACTTTCTTCCCAAGTGTCATCAAGTTGACCAGGGTGACGCATGCGGTAGCGGAGCAAGACCGGAGAGGTGGAAGGCATGTGTGCGACTGTGCGGGGGTGAAGGGGTGTGGGTTGCGGGGGGTGAGGGGTGCGGCGCCGCAGGGGCGCGTGCCGCGTCGCACCCTCGCCACCCCCGATCGATACCGGTCAACGACCCCGGCAGCGGTCTGCGACCGGTGCACCTCGCGAATCTAACCCACATTCACGCCGACTCGCCGACTCGCAAGCCCGGCCGCCCCGCTAATTACTACACGCAGATTACGCTGAAATATGCATTGTTTTGTATTTGGGTCACGTCAAGGGGACGTATGCTTTGATTGTACGAGTGCCTTTTTTTTAAGTCTGAATAAATTATTTTCAAGAGTCCTTGGGATTTTTATATTTTTTTAAGGATCCCAAGCAATATATAAGAATTTTATTACTTAATTTCTTGCAAGCATTCATAATAATATAATGTGTTTTATATTTTTTATATGATAATTACAAAAAATATAATCTTACACGTTTTTTTCCACGTTTAACAAAATTTCTAATTTTCCGGTAGAAACTTGAGCCCGGTATCTAAAAAATACTTTGTAATAACACATAGTTTGTTGCTTAAAACAACACAAGCGATCCGTCGAATTCCTCAGTAAAACATAACATCCCCGGCCTACTTATCGCAATCTTTATTAAAAAATTATGCCAACCACATTATAAAGGCGAATCATCACCATTTTTCACTAAAATTGAGGTAACTTAAAGAAATTTTCCTCCGGGGAGAAAATGCCAGTTTTCCTTGAGTTTTGGAGCGGCCATTGCACTCGGCTTATATAACACCAGGGGTACAGAGGTAAGCAGACACTTCGCCCGTTCAGGCACTAACAGACGTATTCGGCGGTTTCGCGGCAAATAACAAGCGTCTTTAAATCCTGGAGGGTAAAATCTAAATTTAACTGGCTCACGGTCAGGATATGCGTGTACAGGAATGATTAATGATGCGTCTTAGCGCTTGCGGGTGACACAGGGGGTGCGGTGCGGCGGGGGACGTTGGGGTTGATCGAACTGAAATTGGCAGCGTTCAACGTCCGGCCGACATTTGTTATATTCAGTAATTTGTCATGAAACAATGGTTTACGAGTAATTTATCACCTTCCTGAGGTCCCTGATACGGTACGTTATCAGTTAAAAAAGAGTTTAAACCATTTTAACCGATAGGTATGCATAATTTATTTTAATATTTTTAATTTAATTAAATAAGTCAAAAGTGTCAAAATTGTTTACACTAATATAATTTAGTATTCGTTGCTTCAAATTTAGGAAGGAGTATTTGAAAATGGAGCAGTTGATGTTTTGAAGAAGAGGCCTTTCCTATAGCAATGTGGATCTTATCAAGTTGCGATTGGGTTAGAAGTTGAATGCGAGTTGTACACATGCGCCTTTCTTCGGCCAACCGTGAGGAGCATCTTTGAGCGTCTACTTAAGCAATTAGGGACCTTGTTCCTTGAGCAATAAATGTTAATCTCGTTTAATGTTTTGGCATCGAGTTGATACATTGCAGGAGTGGGTTGACACGTGGCGTCTAGGGAATGTCGCGTGGGTGTGAGGGAGAGAGGTGTTCGCCATTTCACTCTGATTGCCCGAGATAGACATCTTCCAACGAAAGGGAAACGGCGGGACGAGAGCCATGTTATTTTCGAGATGGTTAGTTTTTTCAATCTAAATATTGTTCAAGATTGCGGTAAGAATAGATGATTTGTTTTTGAGGTTTATTATTTTGGTGTTTTGAGGTTTGTTTTGAACTTAATGCAGTTATTATAGTTTACGAAAGTGGTTTTGATACTTCGGATTGGGTATTCTAGGTTATTTTAACCGACTTTTTATTTGTTTATATTCTAGGTTTGCATTTTTCGGTTCTAGAGAAAAATAAATAGGTACTTCACCCAATAAGTTAAGAGGAGATATTCCATTAGTTACCAGGCTAGCATGACAAGCGAGGAAAACAATAAAAGAATCCCTACACGAATCCTTCAGTTACTATCTGTACCGAAGCTATCACACATTGTCGTAACTCCAATGCTAATGACTTGCCACTTACGACCGCCATGAAATATGTAGTTACCTAATAGTAATACGTTGTTCTGATCTTAACTCTAGTATACTTAGTACTGTTCAGGTTGTTCGGGAGTTGATGGCTTACCTGGAAAAAATAACAAAGGTTAGTATTGTCATACTTAGATAAAAAGTTGCGGAAGATTATATTTTTCAGATCACGAACATGATATTAATTAAGTATCCTACTGGTAAATAGGATAAGCATAATCAGCCTACAAGTTTCCCACTGCTGGGACACAAGCCTTCTCTCTATGACAGGGAGTGGACTTTTTACTTCAGCCCGTTCAAATATCACTTTGTCATATTATGCCTTTTAAAGTTTCTTCAGTTATTTGACATTGTGAGAAAACTGACATGTCCTAGACATATCAGTTTTCTCCCAATGTCAAACAAAATCTTAAGTAAAATACCTACTAACACAGTGGATTAAATAAGAAATCAGAAAACTATTCAATAAATAATTTAATTAATGTATTTATTCATCAAGATCTATAAAGTTCCCATCGTTTTAATAGTCATTTATACGGATGTGAATAGACACTCACGAGCAATAAACAGGTAGTTGAAAACTTAACGATTTACTTGGTCAATCGAGTCGATAGCTAATTACTTACTCGGTTAATTTTAAGCTGTCTATTCGATTATACTCGATAGATTAGAGAATATTCATAAACAAGTGACGTGCCCCTGATTTGCACCGTTATTACAACTTGACTAAACTGTGGCATTTCAGTATTACATGTAAGTTTAATATTGATCTAAACTAATTTTATAAGGAGGCAAGATTTGATTGTTTGTTTGTTTGCATTGAATAGGCTCCGAAACTATTGGTCCGATTTAATAAATTCTTTCAGTGTTAGATAGCCCATTTATCGACGAAAGATATAGACTATATATCATCACGCTACGACCAATAGGAGCGGAGCAGCAATGAAAAATGTTGCGAAAACGGGGAAAATGTGACAGCTAGTATTATGTACGTACATTTTCCAGAATAAATTCTATTAATGATAGTGAAAACCCCGTCAAAAGATTTATTTATTTAACACTTCAAGTATAAAGTACAGAGGCGGTCTTAATGTTCTATCAGGCAACCTTTGGGTGACGTAGAGACAAGCAATGGTAGGAGCAGAGGAAAAATATGTTGCAAAGTTTTGAAGAACAACGCGGTCACACAAACATGAAAGGCGACTTTAATTTGTATTTGTAGAATGGATGTAGATTATAATTAAGGCTAGAATACTTCATTAACCAAATAACATGTTTAGTCAGACGATTAGATAATCAAATCGAACTCGATACTTCTTGTTATGACTAAATTAATTGTGATTAATAGCCCACTCAAGCAAATAACACGGGTGTTTTTATATTATCAGAACTTCGTGGTAGGTAGGTAAAAGTCGTGCCAAGGTCAGACTGGGCAGAAACGCAAAAACTTGCCACCCAAACCCTCGACCACAGTCACTATGTTGCCAGTAAAACAATTCTTACCGACATTTGATAGAAGTCACTTACGTGTTCGTATACCTAATCTTTTGGCAGAAGAAGTGTATAGTGAGCTGACTGTAGAAGTGATGTGATTGTATGTTTGTATGATATCTCTAAGCGGATGTCGAAACGGGCCATTTGTCCAGAGTTGTATTACTGTGTGTTCGCCACTGTGCACCAGGTCGGATTATATCTGACACAGTTGGCAGGCCTGTCATATAGCATTACTGTTCGTCGATTACAACTTATTTATAAAATGTTAAGAATATTTAGTTTCATAATAAAAGTAAAAAGTTTGACTTGGGGAGCTGACGACTATCAAAAATCGGTGAACTTTTCAAGAAAATAACTTTGGTAGAAATATCAAGGTTTATTGATAAAACCTTACTTAAAAAATATTACTGTGGTACATAAGACAAAGTACTTAGCTACCTACGGAAGCGATTACTTTTTGTTAATGTATAACAATGGATAATAAATTGATTTCGATAACTTGTTAATTTTTATATTTGAGAAAATCGTGCTGTGCTTTTCACAGTGAAAAAATATACAGTGTGTTTTTAAAGTTATTGGTAGTATTTCCTTCATTTGAATGTGCCCAAAATCATAATTAAATATTTCATTATTTTGCAAAATGCAATGCATATTTGCACATTATATGTCAAAAATAATTAAAATTCCGCTTTTAATTTGATTCTATTTAAAAATGGTAATTTATACTTTTCTGATTTATAACGAAGGAATCGTCAAGGCTGCGCGTGCGCAGATAGCTTTCAAATATAGAACGCGAATTAAATAACGTATTGTGTAGATGAGCAGTTGGGCTGAACAATAGAGGAGCGATTGCTACTATTAGTATAGATCAAGGTAGCGATGAGTACCATGCTACTTAAACCTTAGTTTTACTTTAATTCAATAAACGTATTACTAACTGACATTTTATAGACTTGAATCATCTTCATCGTCAAGGCAAAATATGAATATTCCTACTTATAAGTGAGCGTCTTTTTAACCGATATTTTGTTACTTGTGCTCATAGGGGGCATGGATTAACTAGTGATATAATTTTGTTTGCTTGAATGGAAAGAAATTAAAACCTTTTTTTACAATGAAATAGTAAAAACATCAAAATAGCAATAACGAAGAATGTGATCTTTGATTATTCATTAAATCCGAAAGTACTCATTAATTTACTTAAATTGCCATTGTTTACTTGATAAAGTACCAGGGAACAATCACAGCACAAGAGGTGAAACACTTCAACACTTATGTGATGAAGTCTCTCATTATTTGTATTCATATTTTTATCGGACAACAAATCATAAATATTTTCATGACATTAAGCCGGAGTCACACGAACCGAAGCCTTAAAACACGTATTTTATTGAATGTAAGAGTGAATGAATTATTAATGCGAAAGCTGTCTGTGTAAGCACTGCGTTATGACTGAATAACATTGAATGTGAATTTATCTTTTTTATAAACTTATAAGGTTAAGGGTAAACTACATCATAGTCTTGTTCATTGGATGAAATAAATAAGACTTTGCATTGAATTCCGTTTTATTTACGTACGAATGTGGAGCATAAGGTTCTCGAGAGTTTCTGACTGATTTACCCTCGCAAGCCTTCGTTTTGTTAGTAGTTTAACCAAAGGTTTAACTCGCATTTTAAGATAAGTTTTGTAAGTAAAAGATTACCTAAGAAGTGTAAAACATGATGTGTGTACCAAACTACTACTTAATGTTCAAATCTTCTAGTAACAAATGACTATCTAGCAATTTGTTATGATAATCCGTAAAATGTTACTCAACATAATATTTCGGTGGCAACACTGGCCACCTCATCATTACTCATTACCTTATTACGCAGTGACGACAGCTCGAAACACGTGTAACTTTGATATATCATGGGAATTTCATGAACCCCAAATTTTATCTTCATTCTCGGAAGCAAAAACTTTGATAAGTAGGTACTAACCATTTTTTTCTAGACTGTTCAAATAACCCTACACACCTATAAAGTGAGTCAACCTTAAAACTGCGCATTTACGAACTAGATATGACTAACACAAAGTGCATCGAACCTAATTTTGACAAGCCGACGCACTAGGTACCAAGATGACCACGATACACTTTTGCATAATTTGTCATGAAATAAACCAGAACAGGTTTAAGTTATGTACCTACGTCAACGTATGGACAGAGGCGTTATTTATGTTAAAGATTGTTTAATACGACGCCAGATAAAAGTGGCAAGAGAAAATAAATGGACTCCCGAACGTGTGTTCCCGGCTGACTCGTGCAGCGTTGCAGCGTAGTGACGTCACCAACGTGAAAAATAACGCATTGTGGAGCATTGTGTAACCTATATCTCAGAATAGACATCTATCTCCCGATTGGTCATAACTAGCGCATATTGTTAGCACGTTTCGTTGGCTTTCAAAGATGTAACAGCCAAATTCCACAGAGTATATTTGTACTGACATAAACAGCTGATCACTATCTTCCGTGGGCTATAAAACCAGATTTTATTTGTCTCTCCACGTGATAACGACACATCGGCCAGTGGTTAGTGGTTACAAAGCGTCGAGCGAGTGACGAACCACGGAGCCACACGCGTCTCGAATCACGTACCTACGTCAAACATCTTCCAACAATTTGTGTTCTCGCGAAAATCGATCATAACATTGACGGAATGGCTTGCAAATTGCAATAGGAATTCAAAACATTTAGGATAGTTCATAGTAGTAGTAGAAATAAATACAATGGTAAGTAATTATCTTTACGGCGTGTGTGCCTGTGGGTGAACGCACCGGCGTGGCCTAGTTGGCCCGTCGCCAGCTCTCACGGTAAACGCTTCTAATCACTGAACTCTTAGCGAGTTAGTATGCTCCTGATAGCTTATAAACGCCTAGTACTTGCTAAGCCGATGCACCTAGCAGTCATGGGTCGGCCTATGTCACTGGCCAGTTTTCCTGGACGATAATTATAAAGTTCATTAAACTGTATTACGCTTGTGACGTAATTAGTCATGTGTCGCCTACTAATTAACAATATTGCGGAACAAATAAACTCTGCTATGTTTATTTAGATACATTACAGTTCTTTGAAAGATTATAAATACTTTTTCAACGCTCCACAGCACAAGTTTGTATAATGTCAGAGGATCGTTAAATTGTGCAACTCGACCAACATAGGGTATTGCAGGAAGATTTACGTTCGGGCGATAAGCGTTATCGGTTAATCAACCCGGGTATCTGGCGGTGCAGTGACATAGACCTTACCGCACCTCACGTCTCGCTCCAAAATTCGGTCAAGTGTGAAAATAAATGCAAGCGCTAAGGATTTCTTACGACATTCAATTTTAATTTATTGCATTTTAATAATTTATTTTCGAATTATGAAGGAATCAGCTGATGATTAATTGGTGAATGAGGTAAAGAGATAGTTAAAATACAGTCACAAATATTGTTTATTTTCAAAAAAGTTTTTGGTGAGCCTTGAACTTTCAGACGAAACATTCTAATAACACGTTTGCCTAATTTGAGTAATTGTTATATCAACTTCGTTAGCATTGAGCAACACGGATTACGCATGTAGGTATAGTAATTTTCGGTTTGAACAATCAGCGGATTTGTCTCACTCAACCACTGGACCCCAAAAAAAGATTGGCCAAAAGCACGTATCTTTTATTGGTCTGCCGGCGAAATATCAAAAGTTGTTTTAGGTATGGAGCTGTATATACCAGGTCACCATTACACGCGAGTCATGTTTAGATGTTGATAACTTCGTGGCTATGACCTCCTTCATTGCCGAACGTTAGAGCCCGTTTCCGGCTAGCAGCCACATATTCGCAACTGAGGTCACTTTAAGGCTGCGCAGAACTCGAGGAACGTAGCATTTGATACACCTCTTGTTTATATGTCAACGCATACATTAGCGAATGATCAAATAGCTCGTGAATGTGGATGCTCTTGGATGTCCGACCGAGGTGACAGATGTGCCAAGCATGTTACAAGCGGCTGAGATGTTACAAAACAGTTATGTATCCAGGAGCTTGCAGTTACTAACATTGGTCCATGACAAAGCAACTGAAGAAACTACGTTTGGTAACAGACCACCCTCAAACCGTTATCAAAAGAACGTAGAATACCATAAAAGCATAGAGGTCTTCTAGGTAACGACAAAAATCAAAGGACTCGACAAGAAAAGGGGAACACACGGTGACCCAAAATATAACGAATTTGTAAAGAATATAAAGCGGAATCATGTTTCGATACAATTGGTTAAGGTACTAAGGCCCCAGGTGGTAAGTGGAGTGTGTTCAAATATTACAAAACATAAAAGCCGATAGTATCTCGGCCTTGAGTTTAGCTATTCGGTAATGACCCTGCGCAAGCGACGCTAACCGTCGTCGTAGTTGCGATTACGTGTTAGACTTGAAGCACAGCTGGACGGCTAGGCGAGGCGATTTTGACATGATTAAGTTGCAAAACATTGCGAAATATGGAATATTTAATACTTTCTACCAGTAGTGTTACTGTATCATCATGGTACGAGGCGCATAAATGCAAAATTCGTCCAATCTAGCAAATCCATTTTACTAAACTTAGAAGTCATCTTGATTCCCAAGTAGTTCAACATCGTTATAGTGCTTAGCTATCGCGCTATCTAGCTCTGTGCCACCAGCTTTACACAATGTTTATTTTATAAAGACGGCGAATAGAATCTGATACAAATTGTATAATATTACTAATCTTGTTTGCATGAGAACCGAGGGCAACAGAGCTCATCTCCTAAACTTTACTTACATAACAACTTGTGACTTTGAAAACGCCATAAGACAAAAATTTTAAATTTTGTGTCGACTTAAAAATGAATGTATGCATCTCACTGTCTCATCCCTACTCGGCGGATGCGCAGTAATTATTTACGAATGACACGTTTGTGTCATAAAGGCTCGTTCTTACTGCCCCTGTTCACTTTATTTAAACATACCAGTCTTTCAAAAACTTAAGTGTTTTAAATTTTCCTTGTGAATCGCAGTTCAAAGCGAAATTGGCATAACGATAATTTTGAAATAAATGAAATTAAAACATGTTAGTCGAAGTTTACAAAATCAACCAATCAAATTGAAGGCAAAAATCAGAAAAACAGTACCAATCTTAATTGGGACAGCTGAAAACCGGCAATTTTTGTCAGGAAATCCTTGAAAGTAAGTAAGCTGGTCAAACAAATGTAAGTATAATGAAGTGTCATACTGTCAATATGAACATAGCTTTGTTGTGTGGAAAGCCGCAAGCGCTTGAGGTTAATTTGCAAATATTATTAAACCCGAACAAAAGACAAGAACCACCCACATGTGGTACAGTTGTGAATATTGTGAGCATTTGAAGAAAGTTTATGAGCAATGAGGTGACGATTACAGAAAGACTGATGTAAGACCGATACTTTAAGAATTACCAGCGGCTACCTTTCGGCAAATGTTTGGAGAGAAAATGTATGGAAATTCTAGAAAAGAGTAGAATGAGAAGAGAACTAATTCTTTAACTATGAAAACCCTAAAAACATTTTTTAGGGTTTTCATTGTTAAAGAATTAATTCTTGCATCATTGCATGTCAAAACTCAAGTAGGTACCAAAAAATCTTCGAGCTTGTTTAAATTTGATTGAAGAGGCGTTTTTTTATGGCAATTAATAATGCATTGTTAATTTAAATTCGCCTGCAACAATGACGTCACTATAAGGTAGTCAAGTGCAGAGAACTCTTGACATCTATATCGTCGACGCCTCGCCTTTGATTTATCGAATAAATTAATTCATTCCATTGTGTTTTTTGCGAACATCGTAAAACATAACGCCAAAGGTCAACACTAGCAGGATAATATTACAGCTAAAAAGACAAATAAAGCTCCCATTGTATAAAAAATAAGCTGGTGCGGCGTGCGGGCCGTGTATGCTGTGCTCGTCGCGCGCGCCGCACGCTGAGCGTTTACGACGTGCCGGCGAAACCCGAGCTTAAAAATCTTCATTATCGCAACCATCAACCGTACGTTATGCCCTACAGCCACATAAACAATCTCAAATTTAATAAAAACCTCATTAACTCGCCTGTCACAACTCCCATGCAAATACTTACAATAATTCAACAATGAACCATGAATCGAGTACACGGAATTATTTAGTCGATGTTCAACGTCCGCCTAGTGTTGGATCATCACTATTCCGTCCCTGAGGATATGAATGGAGGATAACATTATTAAGCTCCACAAATAACGGTCCTGAATGCAGATGAGCCCTGTAGCTAATCTAAAGTTGGCGCCTGCCGACGCTAGAAATAACAGAGCGCTGTACAAATGTCGATGTCCAAATACTATGAGTGACGCACTGTCGGGTAATCCCACCACGTGGACATCTCGCTCATGTGGAGGATTATAAAACTTTGATTGAGATCAAGAACAACGCGACGGATTCAACTCCGAGCAACGAAACAAGACTCAAACATCCATTATCAGTAAATGCAAACGATGTTCAACATCTAAAGCAATGTCTGAGAGGTTTATCCTCGCGTTTTATGCGCAATAACTTGCAATACAATCTGTAGCAGAGGTTAGTTCTCTTTAAACCGCGTCATGCTCCGTGACGCCCGCGAATCGACGCTTCCTAAATTCTAAATAGATGGCGCGGCGGTAATAAACCCGTGATTGTGTAATAAAACTCAGCTGCTTGGAGTGGCGCCACGGAAAAAAGTGTAAATGTACGCGTTGTTTACTAACATTCAGTTGTAAGTTTCACGAACGCGGCGATTCGAGTTCAGCGTCTTTACCACAATATGGGACCTTTGACTTAGCTCTTGGACGATTATGCGATCCTTGTACCAGGATAAAATAGCTGTTGGGGAGCTTTCTGCTCAAGCTTGTGAATTTTATTTACCGAGACCGATACGGTTTCAAGCGATATTAAATAATCGATTGTTACTTTTTTCGTGTTGGAACCCTCCGAGGTGTCAAGTTTTTGCTGCACCGTCATTATGACGGGTCGAAAATTGCAGTGCTATCGTTGCGGTCTGGTACCATACTAACGCTCAATTAATTTCGAATGTGATTTGACAGCATCAAATTACATACAAATAATCGGGTGTGGGGAATTTATTTAGCAATAGGAATTAAGAGCAACCTCGTTGTGTCAAATGTTGAAGAGTGAAAAAAGTTTAGATGTGTATGAGAGAGTTGCTTTGTGTGATGTTCATTGCGAAGTTTGTTCGGTAAGTAGTCGTGTTGTGTCTAGTGCGGCGGTCGGTGTAAAGGTCAGTGCTGGCCGGCGAGTGCTGATGACGAATGGAAGGGGTTGATGAACGCAACGCGATCTATTTCGGAGCGACTAAAAGCGGCGGCGGCTCACCGAGTGACATTTAGTCGGGCTAGGTGCATCCGACTCGGTACTATCAGATACTATAGATAACTGTACTGATACTATGAATAGTTTAACTATAACTGGAGCTTTTCGTTTTAAAGATTTAAGATTGAAACGGCGACGTCTGGTCTGAGAGTCTGAGACAGATAATTTTCAGATAAAATGTAAGTTTCAGGTATTTGTGGGGATAGATCGTTAAGTTTAGTGGAGAACGAATAGTTTACAACATTCTGTAAAACGATCAAGTTTAGCAGATTACGTACGCATTTTCGCACAAAACTCAAGGTTTTTTCGCTTCCATCGTACAAGAAACAGATATTAATCAGTTAGAGATCAAGTTTTTATTTTTATGAATGGTCGTTCCACGCTCAGCATATTTCCTATATTGTATGTTTATGACTCGTAACCTGTTTCAAAGGCCTTTTAGTATTAGAATGCGTTGAAGGATGTTTTAGTAACGTTCGTACGGACATTCTTGATGTAACGAAGCTCGATTCGATGCGAGCCAACGCGTGCCCAATCTGATTAAACTGTGAAAATATTAGTGTGATCATGTGCCACATAACATGTATATAACGTGCACGCACGAATTTACGAGCTTTGTACATATTTAAACGTTTCAAACGAGTTTTGTCAGCAAAAACATTTATGGCAATGTGGACTGTGTTTAAAAAAATAAAGTATAGAGAATGGATTGTTGGAATTGTTCCACCCATTGCTGAGTATGGGCCTCATCCCTTTTGAGCCATGCTTCCCTGGTCTACGCAAGTCTCAAGCAGGACCAGCTTCTTTTCATTTTCCTTTACCTACTGAAAACAAGTGACAATCTGACCGAACGTCTGTTTGCAAAAATATTGTTTAAACAAAAATTATACATACCTACTACTTAATGCTTTATTTAGAACACGGAAGAACAAACGTTTTTACCCTAATATGGTTGGGTGATTTAAGAGACCATTTAGACTTAATTTAGTATTAAGTATTTCAAAATATATGTGAACAAAATAGAGATGACATAAAATACTAGGTGGGGCCAGTAATCAGTAAACTTTTCCCTAAATTGGTCCTTTTTTGGATATTGGATAAATTACAGTCTCAAAATCAAAAAATCAAAATCAAAATATTTTATTTTACATAGGCCTACATGGGCACTTATAAAACGTCAACAGAAGAGGCACGGTTCGGGTTGGTCGTTTCCTATGGAGAAGAACCGGCAAGAAACTCCATGGTTGAATTAATCAATTATGCAGTAATCTATACAGATATGTTTGCACTTTAACCAGGGTTTTTATCAATCATCGCTAAATTAACAATTGGAACCGTTAATTTGGCAAGACTGCATTATATGAGGAATCGTAGCACAGCAGTGATTCACTGACTGCATGCGAACATGATTGATGATGGAATTCGAGGAAGACGCGGACCATTTGATGAAGTTAATTTATTGTGAGAAACAGACACTTTTAAATGAACTTACTGTCAGGAAAAACGCGCTAATATTACTCTCAAATTATTTGTTTTGATTCTTCGCATTTACGCAGATTCAAGATATGAGAAGATTTATTTTTTCAATTTATAGGCCTCCGTCGTATAACCAGATTGCAGATAGCGTTATTAGTGTTAGCTTCGCAAAATAACTCATTAAACAAAAATGATAGGAATCGTAAACACATGTGTGTGCGACGGATCCAATTCCGAACATTTTAATTAAGGTGCGCCCGCGTCGCCGTCGAGCCGTCGATACAGTTCGAGACAAAGCGAGAGTATAACAAGTATAAAATGACTCGCGAACAGCGACCAGCGGCCAGACCAGACCAGGCGACCAGCGACACCGCGAACTTCGCAGAAACACCAAGTTTTTTTAACAAACAACACTCCGTCGCGTCGCTCAATTAACTTCGACTTTTCTGAACGATTTGAGTCTCATTCGAGTATCAGATTCGCAACCAAATAGGTTAATGGATTTGTCGATTGCAATTAGAGTTCGGTGACCGCCGCCGGCGACCGCGGATATCGAGATCTTGTCGCACGCACAACAAACGAGCAAGTCACTACAATGACTAACAATCGTACTTATCGGAATTTCTTTGCCAAAAATAGGCTAATCTTTTTATTGGTCAAATTGAAAGTGGGATAGACGCGCAAGATAAACAGTGCTTTCATTTTTATTCGTCCTCGCATTCTATTCAGGTTTGGGCTGTCACTTTTTGTTTCGTTGGCCGGTAGTCGGTAGTGCGGTGCGAGTGCGAGTGCGACTGCGAGTGCGAGTAGGATCTCGATCGGCTGCGGGGCAGCCTTGACCTTCGGCAACGATCGGTCGCGCGGCCGAGCGTCGACCCGCGCCGCCCCGCGCCTCCCCGCGCCTCCGTACCATACAGATGCACTACTACTTATTGTATTACCGGAATAACTATCGAGGTATCGAGTACTTCCCAAAAAGTTACTCATTCGGTTCAAGTATCCCAAAGTTCAAACCAACATGTAGCCGATTGATTATCTAATCACTTAATAATTTAGACATAACGGCTAATAACGACGAATAAATTAATGTCGTTGTTGTTAAACATGAATAGTGGGCTTTATAGCTTTGCAGTTATTAGAGGCGGGACGCCGTGTCTTGTTTGCTTTGTGGGTATTAAAAGTACACCGAGATAACTCAGATTTCCAGTTCGTAGGTATTTCTGATTGCCCAAGATTAAAAATAATTCCTCATTAATCGATAGAAATAATGATGTTTCGTCTCTAAGCTGGGATCGTAAGGAGCGTTGCCTCTGGACGCGTACGATGCACCTCTGCACTATCCGTTTGTCTTCCGCAAATTATGTACCTATGTATGGGCTCACCCAATCACGTGATATCAACTTTACAACATGTTTATAAATCGAACGAAGTCTTTAATAAATGTTCTGCCTTTTTTATTTATTAGCGGCTTTAGTAGTTTTCCATAAGTTACTAGTTTTCCATTCAGCCTGTTTGCGAGGATTAGCCATTTGCAAATAAAAGGAAATGGCTTCAAATGAGATGGAACAGTGTGTGTATTAGTGTCAGTAACACGTAGGGAAAGGTGAAGTGTGCTTGTCTTGAGGGGCGCCTCGCCAGCCATGACAGCGGCGCTTCCGCTGGACACGGGACTCATGGACACGCCGAATGAACAACATACACGATTACAAGAGCACTATTGTAAAAACGCGCCTCGTAATAAAACTAGGTATATCTCAAGGACGCATTTAGTTCGTTGGCCAATATTTTTTACCCAAATCAAGTACCAACAAGAATCGATTTTAATAGCTAGAAGAGCACGATAAATAAATTGATTTCCGCAGTAATATTAAATAATAAATTTATACAAATCTTTATTTAATCTTATCACGAACTACCGGAACTTTTCGCGAAACTAGACACTAGTGGAGTTGGGTGTACTAGGGCGGCAGACGCGACGGGACGTAATCTTGTTAGTCAAACATAGTGAGCACTTGAATTATCGTGCGTTAACGGCGCGCACACATGAATGGTACATACTAACATACGGCATGTACGGAGCGTACGCGATTCATTCAATTTGTTTACTCGGAGTCATCGCATGCCGCCGCGACGCCGCGGTCAAGGGCGCCGTCCATCGCCGGCTACGCACTCGCCCCAATTATTACAACACCTACTGGAGCTGCGATGTTCACAGCAACGTTCTGTTACCACATATTATACGGTACACTATCTAGCTTTGTTATTGTTTACACATGCCGAAGTTTGGTGTGAGTACATGTAATGTATAATGAAGAAACTTGTATATCATGATTTATAATCGTTTCTGAAGGGATTGAGCGTAAATCTTCAGGGAGTGTAGCTGTTTGATGTTTGTTAGGAAAGCAGGTAGAAATAGGATGCGGTGGAGCTGGGCAGCAGTTGGCAGCAACTGGCAGCAGCCGGCAGCATGTCCACAAGTGACCGGCGCAGGCGCACCACGTGGCGCGAGACCTTCGTCCGGACCACCAACTCTTAGGTCATTTACTCCAATTACGTAACACCCGTGTAACAACTACGACTACGTATATAATCGGCGGAATTTTTATTGACTAATTATTCGCCATTTTTTATAAGCGGTGAAGTCAGCGGATATAGCTAAATATTCAAACAGTGTATCATTCGAGGCTAACAATAACGTATAAAAAAGCCTTCGGATCGAATTATCTCACGTCGATATCTATTGGTGTGTACATAGGCGCTCGCTCCAGGCGTGTGCTGGGAGCTGCATGCGGCGCTCGCGAGATGCAGCCACATTCCACGCCGATGACTCGCCCCCGCCGGACCACCGTCGCGAGCTTTTCACACGTAAACAACATGTGGAAGACGTTCATTACTTAGATTTTACTACTTTCGACGCCGTCTTGTTTCAAAGATAAAGTGAACCATTGATCGCACGAGCCCGCGAGCCAGCGCGGAGTCAACGCCCAGACGGATTAAAGGGCCGATTAACGAGCACAGTTTAATTTATAACCGGAATAATAAAAGCTCACGGAAGGACCGCCGCGCACCGCGCCGCCATCGCCAGCCCTGACTAACCCATATCGCTCCCAACTCATAACTCAAGTGTCAACAAAACACCCTGCTCTCAGCATTCTTCTACAAACTATTTTTTCAGAAAGAAGTCCGACTCCTACCCAGACTAGTGGGACAATAGAGATGCTAATTCGACGCATTCGATCTTATTAGCTAAACGCGCCGCCGACATAACTGTCGGTTTCGCACAGACATTAACTTTGATTTAGAGCAGAACGATAATAAAAGTAAAAGAGCCGGGACATTGAAACCGGTTGAACATCGTCCGGGGCAGCCGAAAACTCTGTAATTATGTTAACGAGACGCGCCACAGACCCACGACCACGTGCTCGCCGCTTAGTTTATTAGTGCGATCGTAAACTCAACGATAGTGAAAGATGCTTTCATAACTTTGAGCTACTTTCATAGATTGGTAACGCACGTGCCTTCGCGATAGGCCCTGCATCTGCTCGATAACTGATAGTATATCGGGACCGGAAAACGCGGTGAGATTTGCCGGTAAGCCGAGTGCTGGAGGTACCAAGGAAGCGTGACTGATAAGGAGGTTACACAACGGGCTGAAGGAGCCAAGGTCGCGGCAGATGTGGGAAGCACAGGCTCGTCGTTCACGGCTTATCTCGTCGAATGTTTGCCAAGCATAAATAAGCAGCGCCTCAACACAGTACGATCGAAATGCTCGTCGATACGGCGCACCACGTTTATGGGTGTGAACGCACTCGGCTATGGCGTCGTGAGAACTACACTAGCACATATTAGGAGCGATGATACGCGATAACGCGACACGTGGTAATCGAAGCTTAGCGAACAATGTGTCAGTGTAACATTGCGTAACTATTCCAAAATGTGTTTATCGGAACCAAATGCGTGTACTTTTTGGGTGCCAGCTCCTTCTTAGTCAGATTAAATGATTTTTAATTAATTCGTGCGCGAGTTCACTGAGGTATCCGACCGATAAAGAGTTCAAGCGATCTCCGCGGGAGGCCGAGATGACGCCGCTAACATTCCAAAACCGATATTATTTATTTTTAATAATGCCAATGAACGCTTAGCATGTTTACCTTCAATTTGCATCTACTCCTTTATCGAAGCGCTTCCTGTTCGAGCCTTATTTGGGTTGAGATTATTTGTAAACGATATTCATTCAAGTGGAGAGCGTCGCCGGCGCGGAACGGGCTCGGACGCTGACGAAGCGAAAACCATTCGCCGTCGGAACCCGGCCAGTGCCAGTGGGTCAGTGGACCCCGGCCGGGAGCCCGTACCCCACAGGAATCCCGGCCGAAGGCCGCCATTCATAATAAAAATGACATCAACCGCGTGGGAACATATAAATGCCAAGCATACGACCGGTCGGACCGGCAGATTTAATTACGACACCGCTGATTAATATTGGCATAAACGACATTCGGCAAACTGTTCCTCTTCGTCGTTAACACAATGAAACTGAAAGCTGCGGGCTGCGGGGTAGCGTTCAGAAAAAAGACAAGAAAGCGTGTAGACGATCGTGATGCGTCAGCGCAATGCACTTCTGCCGTCCCTGTCGGCGACGCATGCACTTGTCACAGTATATCCGTCCTTGTCGCGCAGTCGTCATCGCCGTCTCGCCTTGTGTTGCGTCTCGCTCGCGCCTCATCACTTTGTTTGAGGAAGTGCGCCTCATGCTTACGGGATCGCTCCGGCCGGCAGCTGCTTAGCATCGCATACCGAGCGGATTAGGAGCCGAAGGTTTAGTCATTGAAGAGAATCAATCGAATAGCAGCGCGTGTGGCCGCGACAGTTCCCCCATAACAATGAGTGATAGTGCATCCGTCTCTCTCGCGGCGAACCTTGCGGTGCTGTTGCTCCGCGCCAGGTTCAATATCCCAGACCTTGGGCCGATCGAGAGTACCGATGCCCAGTTCAAACTAGTTACTCACACCTACCGAGACCCACTACCACCTGCCTACAATGTTATTTGCCAGTATTTTAACCATGTTCATTCCGAGTAATCCGTTCATAAAATTAATGTGATAGTAGCCATAGGCAACATTGTCGTGAGACTTCGTGAGGAAATGGATTTTTCCATCGCTTTGTCGGCAAAGTTTGGGCGATCGGTCGGGGTCACGTTTTGACATAAACGACGGAACATAAAAAAATGAGTAGTTTATGATTTCTCTACCAGGAAAACTAATGAAGCGTCGGTGGTCGGCGCCGGGCCTCGTACCTACCTACATCAAAATATACGAGCGCCCAATTAGATGTCGGGCGCATTGCGAAAATAATATAAATATTAGTAGAACCGACAAAGGTTTTTAATCACCGATCTCGATGCGTTTTGTTCCTTTTGCGGTCCGAAATTACAGGTTGCGAGTTCGCTCACCCCGCCACGCCATGCCGCGCTTAGGGCAACTATGCTCTCGTGGATCGTGTGAAAAATTACCCGAGATTTTGCTCTTATTTCGCATTATAAGTGGCATTCGATATGTATAATTTCTGCATCCGGCCGTATATAAAGCAGATTGCACGCACGGTTTTGCGGTTTTCGATCGGATTTGAAGATCGATGAACTTTTTATCGGAAGGGCCGTTGTCGTTTATAGTAAGTAGGTATTATAAATAATTTCAAAAAGAACAATGAAAACGAAAGCGTTGCCGGCGGCGAGCGCGGCGCGGCGCGGCGGGCGCGGCTCGGCGTGCTCGCGCATCTCAGCGCTCGCGCTCCGCCAAGGTTACGTCGTAGGGGCGGCGACCGGCGACGGCGACCGGCGAGACGGGCGTGACGTCACGGGCGCCGGAAACGATTGTCCGCTCATAGTTACGGTTACATTTTGAGTTTAGAAGAAAGTGCTCTGACGCCGCGTGGGCTAGGTCAGTGCATGCACTTCGATCTCTCGTTACATCACGACATTCGCAACTCGGTCGGCGGACCGCGCCCGGAGATATTAATAGACTTGTTTTTAAAATAAAATAAACAATAATTCAATTCGTTGTTGTAAGTGGGTAGGTCATAAAGCAGGAACGACAACAAAAGCTTGGTGGTTTTGTTCCGTAACCGGCAGACGTACATACAGATGTACAAGAAAGCGGTCGACCTCAGCTGATAGCTGGCTGATAAACAAATTAATTGTCCGCAGGACGACAATGGACGCCGTTTTATTTAGCATGCAGAAATGCTAAAAATAAAAATGCTCACTTAAGGCAAATTCTTTTTCGAGACACGGTAACATACTTTTGAATTATTTTGTGACATTGAGGTTTCTCACGTAGAGAAGATGATGATAAAGTATGCATTTTGTAATATAAAGACATAGTAACATACATACTATTTGTTGAGTGCTAATACTGCCGATGCTTACCTGGGAAAAGAAAATTACACTTGTTAATTTATTTTTAATGAATTAGCATTAAATTAAATTTATAAAAAGGGCATTTATTTCATCGATAACAGTGAATCAAACTCTCTTTTACTCTCTAGTGAATAAAAACATTTTAAATTTGGAACAAGCACAAATTATACGTGGGGCATACTGAAAATTTCTAGATCTGGCCACTTTATACAATAAAGGAATGAGAAAAATAATTATGGAATTCAAAAATGGAAGGAACTCTTTGGGAGCATGTTACTTTTTGATTTGCGAGACTGTCATTTGCTTCTTCATTGTGGCGTGCTTTCGAAAATAGTGTGTCGCTATCAAAATGAATTCAACTCGTTCACGAGTTGAATTCATTTTCTTCCAATGATTTTTATGATTTTCGCTGTGGCAGTCAACAAGAGAGTTGCCAGAGACTTATTTATCAGAATCCAGAAACTTTCAGTATGGCCAAAGAACGAATTATGTAAACAAAAAAAGAAATGAAACGTGCTGACAAGAATATAACAGAAAAACAAAAGAAAGGTTTTCTAACGTATCCAACTACTTTCATAACTTCTTATTAGCAAAAAGCCATTTTGTTTCTTTCAAGTTTCGAAACATTATTTTCATTGCCCAGCTGTTCTAACAAAGAACAGTCCTTAAAAATATTGTCATATTTGGAATTCATCTGAACTCCATCTCAGTGATAAGGAGAAATGATGCATATTTCATAAACACCACAACGCAAACACATAACACATTTTTGCGTAAATCAGTATAATGACGTGCGATATACAAGCGTGTTTACAAACAAACCAATAATGACAATACTTCATAAACCAACACATTAACTACGTTCAGTAAAAACTTACTACAACTCCTTACTATGTAATTCATTATTTACATTTCATGACCTACAAACAGACCGTTTTGGTAACCCTCAAACGTCCGTGAAGCTTGCCCAAAAATAATTTACATAGTATGTACGCAACGCACCTACTTTCCTTATAAAAATATTTTGCTTAACATAGCATATCGCGAGCGAGACGCGAGGCACAACCAGGCATTATTGTGCCACCGGTTTACCAAGACCTCCCGTCTCACCTTCCACTGGTAAAAGTTGATCGTAATCGAAAGAATCAATGTGGAGTGAGGGGTCAGTGAAGCCTGGTCAGGGTGTATTTAAATACGCGTCCCGGCCGTTAGCGTTTCCGATAGGCGCGTGACGCAGAGGTACGACCAGAGAATATAAAGTGACTCATAGAGTAGGCACAAGAGCAATGAGCCCCGCACTCACACACGCTACATGTCGACACCAACACTCAATCAAATAATATTCCTCTAATTGTTCCGCTGACATCCACATTCTTACTCCCAGACGCCAACTAATAAAGTGACAGAAATAGTTTATTCGCATCACTACCTTAAACTTTCAATAACGATAACGGTGAACTTTCACTATTGTTTGACTTGAACTGTCCTAATTTCTATCGACCTAAAACAACACTATGTCGCACAGGTGACTTCGAAACAATGCTCATTTATAAAAAGAAATCAAATAAAGATCCATCGACGTTTAATAAGCTAATAAATCGAGAGGCAACAATGTGGACGAACCGCTCCTACCTCCTACCAAGGTGAATAATAGGAATTGTAGGAGAGGTAATCGAAACCAATAGAGTTGAGGACATGTGATGATCATGTGCGCAGACGCAGCTCTTATTACCAGTGCATAAAGGTCGAGCTTATTGCAGATTAAAGCTGCAGACGAAGATGGAAATAATTGTAGAAGCGCGCGTCGTCGAGGGTGAGACGCTTGAGGTGCGGTACATTGTCAACAACACTGACGCTAATTTTCACCAGAAACCATTTAAACCTTTAATGTGTTATAAAAAGTAATGAAGGAACTCACGCTGGCCGTCATCATCGGTCGCAGGACATAATTCAGCGTTCTCTCGGCAGTAAAATTAAAAACGCGTAAATGGCGCGGTGGGCTCGCGGTACCCGAGCAACTTCAATTAGATTTCGCGAAAGGCGAACAATAAGAAATAAAATCTGATCTTTTACGATCGCTCTGTCAGGCCTCGGTCAGGGGAGATGATCGTAAAAACGGGAATGCAACGGGGCCGTACTGCTAAAAAACCAAAAGTTAACCGAATCTCGAAAACTTTTAACCTGAAACTGCCGGGGACGAAATTTGATGGGGCGGTTTACGGCCCCGAAGTGGGTCACTCGCGTACAAAGGTACGAGTACGAATTTCCACTTCAATTGACGCGCGCAATAAAAATTGACGCCGAAGGTGAGATGAAACATCGCCTCGGAACAATAAGTACCAGGGCCATGCAGCGGCAACTTGCAACCAGGCTTAACCACCAACATTCTACCTTTAAATCAGCGTGGGAATCGTGAAACGGATAATTAATTCGATTTACTGATGCCACTTTCTTAGTGATCGATTCAGTCCAAATTCGCATTTGAAAACATAAAATTCGCAGTCGTTCGTCGCACACGAATACTTAAGGAATGCAAAACGGAATCTCGCTCGGTCTTTGTTGCGGATTCCCAGACAGCGGCGGTGGACGGCGGCCGAGGTAAAAAGCGGTCACATGTACCGCCTTATAAATTATGAACCCCACCGGGGTTATTAGTTGTCGAAATGACAGCGCGGACCCGACCAGTGCCGAATGTGACGCCCGCTTTACCGTTACAAAACCTAGACCACTAAAAAACTAAGGGCGATAGGGTCGCCAGGCCTGTTCCGTGCACCTCTTTACTTTTATTTTTATCGATTTAAATTCGACTGCGCTCAGAAACAATGCCTCTCGGCAACAAAAACGTTTTGAATATAGAACGCAAAGATAAACTAATCATTGTATAATTATTAATTAATCGTGATGAACGGGAATCTTGCGACATTAAATTACAATAACATTGTAATCAAGTCACATATTGACCTATCAGAGAAAGCAATAAGTCAACGACTTCAGTGAAATGAAAGAAATCCTCTGTTGATTAATGTCGCACACGTCAATGTAAATAGACGTTATTATAATATAACGTTATTTATTAAACGTTACGTAAGTGATTTAATGAGGAACATAGTTTTTATTTATTGTTCTGTGTATCGAAGTAGAAATTGTAAGACAATCTATTATTAGCTAATTGGTGTTATACGTCTATGCATATGATAAAAGCTATTTATAAGTGCATAAATCAGATAGAAGGCCGAAGCATCCCACGCAAACAACATCGAGGTAGGTCGGGATAAAAACAAATACTGAAAACGACACGAAATGTATTGCAGTGATGTGCACAACACTAGCCCATTCACTATTTAAAATTTAGCGAATGATTGATGCAGAGTAGTCTCATCAACTTCAGCGTAACCTTGCTACTCGATCAGTCTTTTCGCTTATCCTCTACTAGGTTATAACCTCCATTGTGAACCAATAAATTTGCTAAACGTGATGTTTTGAAATAGGAACTAACCTAAACATTGTCGAAACAAATTAAAATTCATTGCTAAAATTGATTGTTTCATTATCGTCTAAAGAAACACGCTTTATGCTTGTAATACCTACCTGACTGTAATTACAGGTTAACAGCTAATCATATTAATAGTAACATAGTTTTTATGTTTAAATCACCGGGTATGTAATAGGTAGGTGTGTTTTGAATCGTCCTTTTCGATCAAAACTTGAAGACCTCAGAAGTCATATTTTTTATATTTGCAACGGTTCAAATAATAGCTTGTTTTATTTATGAAAGACGGTACATTATCCCTCGTTAGCTCACGCCAATAACTAGTACTTACCAGGGCATCACAAGTGCAGAGGGAGTGCAGAGGTTGTGAAATTGCGTGTGACCGCAAGACATCCGGCGGACAATGGCGCATGCGCCCGGCGCGGCAGACGAAAGCCCAGCGCGCCGGATGTATGTAATGTTCAGATATTGGTGTGCATGTACACATTTATTGAATAATGCTTTACTTGTAAGGATACGAGTAGTTTAAGAACACGAAACGCGAGATTGGCGCTGATAGCTGAGAACATTTTAAATTGTGATGGAATCTTTAGGTCTTGTAAACTCATTTTCCGTTTTCGTCAAAATATAAATTTTGATGATTGAAAAGCTGCTTGACTTTTAGGCTTTTTCCCAAAATTTGAAATCTCTTAAAGATAAAAATCACAATTTGACAATGAACTGAATTCGATAAAATTTATTTCATTGTAGACTTTCGCAACGATCAGATTGAAAGGAAACCGCAAGGAAGTGGGTTCAACGCCAAGGCCTCGTAATTATTTAATATACCAGTGAAGTTTATTTTTATGTATTACTGTAAAACACAATGGGGAAAATAATCACTTCACTTAAGTGTAAATAGTTAGGTAGGTACTGCATATTGTCCAGTATCATGTGGTTAGTGACAAGGGCTACATAACAATAATGAAAGTGGTCATCAGAAAGTATCAAATGAAGCGATCTATCAGACGAGTCGTTACCGCAGGGTTCGTTGATAGGGAAGCCTTGCATGTGTGGGAGCTGCATAGTGCTGAACTGGTTTGTCTATGTGTACCGATACGTCCGATACTTCTTCTTGTTTTTGTTGTCCTAGTCCGTGAAAACAAGCGGTGGTTAAATATAAAAGGAAAATAAACACCTCAATGCGCAATTTACTTTATTTCGAAGTTATTATTACGGTGTTCCTTATTAAGAGAGGACAATAGAAGCTCGGAGAAAAAAGTTTAAAAAGTTCGTATTTCTTAAATTACATCACGAATGTTGAGTAACTCCCGAGTTCTTTTGTAACTGAATCGTTTAAACACGTAGAATGTGGGACCAAATTATAAATAACCGTTTACTTTTCA
Source organism: Cerastis rubricosa (assembly GCA_949152445.1). Taxonomy (NCBI): domain Eukaryota; kingdom Metazoa; phylum Arthropoda; class Insecta; order Lepidoptera; family Noctuidae; genus Cerastis; species Cerastis rubricosa. The sequence goes on from OX424541.1 coordinate 2,559,176, forward strand.
AAAGATTTCCAAAATATGACCTAAGCCTTTTGTTCGGTGGTAATTTCAAGAAACTCGCATTCCTGCTCTGAATCGGCAGCATACAATACTGAATCAAGTCTGTATTCATAATGTTCCAATAATTACTGATATTTAAAACTGGATTGGCAGCGGCTATAGGAACTGTAAGCACCCATTTATTACTTGCGACCTTCAACACTAAATAAGCCTGATAGGCTAATTGCTGTGAACAGATTAGTTTTTAACAGTTTTTTTGGACCACCAAAAACCCGATGCTCTTTGTTTATGATTCATAATTACAATACGATGGAGAGGCAATCACCAAACCTGTCATTATGCTGTACAAATAACTACTTATTTATACATTCTGAGTGTGGCGAGTTAATTCGATACCCTGTAACGACCATGTTATCCTAGTCTGTAGCCTCATTTAGGTATTTATTTATCGATTGGCCAATTGATGTCTAAATAAAAAAGGGGTTTCTTTATTATATCGCTATATTTCATCGGGCCGTTTCTCAGGTTACTGTTAACAAAAACTTAATGTTATTTATGGTAACGTGGAATTAAGATTAATATGCTTATTTTTTTGGATGTTATTCTGCTAAGCTCGGTGATTATGATTTGTGGCTATTAGACCTACATCAAACGGTTCGCGTGTGACCCATGCATAGTGCAACGCTGACGCAATGCAACGCACAAAAAAAACAACTGTTAGATTAGGAGTTACCAACAAAAAATGTGTTATTTACCTTGGCTTTATTTGTAACACAAATTTTTTGCGCGAAATTAATATTGGGGTACTTAATAATTTTATACCATAAAACTTATACGATGCAGAAATAATTAAGTGCTCATAAATCTGAGCAGGTGGGATATGTTATAAAGAGTTCTCATAAACCGTAACAGATTCGCCCTCCACGAAGCCGTACGTCGCGACCCTGAAGAGGGACGTCCTCTCCCGCGGCGGTGTCAACTCCTTTATCTTCGATATTAGGTAGATAGCATAACCAGCGAGCAACACCGTGGCTCGAGATAATAGGATATTATAATAATAAGATAATAACACGTCTGCTCTAAGCGGTACGGCGAAACAGCGCGCTTTTTTCCCGGCGCCCCGATGTTGCCATGTCTGTCTCGCAGATTCATTCCTGGCTGGTTTAACTAGTTCAAGGTTGTTTAAGATGTCGTGCTCGTGAATGGGCGGCTTTATTTTTTGTCAGCAATAGGTCGTCTTTAGGTCACCGGAGTCACCCGCAGCCGGAACGGACGATGTCGTAAAGCAACACAAAGAATCTTGTGTTGTCCTCCCATACACACTGATCATGATGTGATACCTATCTACCTAGCTATTTGTTATACGCTCACAATTTGTTTCGCAAACACAATAAATTACCCGACGACTGTTACACATTTGGAACATTACAACAAAAACAAAACGTTGTCGCTAAAAGGATCCGATTTAAAAATTAATTAACTACATAAGATAATATGTTTGGGGTCCGACCAAAAATGCATATTTAATTGTGGCAAAACATCACAAAAAGTTGTCTCGAATGACGAAGACATTAAGTTATTTTGTAACAGAGTGCAACGCACTGGGAACTGACCGCGTTAGGTTGGCAACCCAGCGACCAGCGCCCAGCGGAGGGCGCAACTAATAAGCATCACATTTAACCGTAAACTGTTATTCGAATTTCGAATGTGCCACGTGACCCTCATTTTGCGGCGTTTGAATTTTATTTTGGAACGCGTCTTGGGCGATTAGTTCGTTAATTAAATTAGGGTGTTTCGTTTATTAGGTCTTCAACTGACCGGCACATTACGATGAGGAGTCACTTTAAACAAAACAAGAACCTCACCAGCGAAATGATTGATGCAGAGAATATAAAAATTGTACATTCTACTTTCCGGGTTCGTTCGCCAGGTGCTCGGCAGACCACCGTGCTGTCGAACGCGACCGATACAAAGTCACTTACAAGTCACTTTGTTGAAAAAAAAACAGGCCGCACAGTAAGTCATCCATGCATATATTAAAATAATCTGCGAAATATCAAAACATCTGTCAACCGGCGGCTAACACTTTGATCTATGAGCCGGGGTCTGATATGCGCCGAGCTGATGACGAATATCGGTAAAAAACCCGAGTCACGATTTTTCGCCACTTGAATCGAGTTAGATTACTTAGGAGATGGGTGGCTCTAATGAGATTCTAATTTGATGTTTATTGTTCGAATTTCAATTAGATTTTTATATAAAAAACAGTATCATTGCAAAAAGGTCAATTGTCTATTATATCTTCATACTCTCGAGACTTTGATGAGTTAATTACGTGTAGAGCCTTTGATGTTATGTTTTCCTGGTATCTTCAGACGAATTTTCAAAGATGGTCGACAAATGGGGACTGTAGCTTTCACAGAGGCACTTGAGAAGCGGAATGAGATGGAAATGTGGCCACAACGAGGCGAGTGGCGTCCTTATTGACCTGGATATAAGGGAAGTGGATGCCGGGACTTTCACTAACACTTTCAAGTGATTACATTGAGAGGAACCAATTGTTTTCTTTACTTTACCTGTACATAAGTAGTTTAAGTAGGATCATATTTTAGAAGAATGGTTTGGGGTGTTCTTGTCTAAAGCCCTCGAGGATAGCTAGTAATTTAAGAGGTTGGCTAATTTTCAAAAGCACCATTACGAATCAATATTATTTAAAAAAAAACTTTACACATTAACATAGTTTGTCTAACAAGCTTCCATCTGTCCGCTAAGCTCTTCTCATCCTATTATTACACATAAGAACCGTGACGTTATTAGTTTTTCGCCTTAAAGTGATAAACATCTGAATGAATTGTGATTCATTATGTCCGAGGTCGATCTTTATGTGAAATAAATCGTCCGATGAAACGCCGGGCACATCAAACGGCGGCTCCTCAACCAGAATACCACTTAACACTGACCTTCCGAAATGCCCCACCAGACCGAAACCTAGACTAAGTCATTAACATACAAGGGAGACGAAGAAGGTCACACAATACTAGACGCTAACCACAGATTTGACCAAAACCGTGAGATACTCATAGAATATAAAATTAGCCGAAACCAATAGATGCTGGTTTTCGTTAAAAATCTCGTCGGCATTTTAATGACTGTTCGGAGATACCTGAAATATCGAATTGATAATTTATTGCCTTTGTATTGTATTTAGGACAAAATATTCACGATTGCAAACGTTGTTCTTAAAAATAATTAAAAACTTGATTTATGGATAACGGGTTCATTTAATTGATTCTTTAGGTAATATTAAGTAGTTGACTTTTAATAGAGTGGTACGGTTTTGTTTGAAAAATAGTTTAATGGTGTAGGTTAGCGATTACAGCGCATATATTTTCTGTGTGAATGGTCTCGGTTCACGGTTGGGCGCGCGTCAGCTGCTCCCGTCCCTCGGGCTCCCACACTGCCGCACTACCTCGCCCTGTTACCCCTAATTACGGGGACTGTTTCTGTGTCAACACACGAATTAAAAAAGTACACATCATGACAGTGACGTTGGCGCGTTCAAATAAGAAGTTCCACGTTTGAAATAGTTTGAATTCTAGCTGTTATTTTTTTTATCTGGTTGGAATCACATCAGCCTACTGTACATTCAGATTCCAAAGGACAGTTGCGCAGAAAGCCATCCCTAGCATTTGTTAGCTAATCGCCGCACAATAGATCACACCGCAGACTTTCACTCACTTTCGTTGTTTCCTTGCCAACTGTTCGACATTAAAAACAATATGGCGGAGAATAAAGGTCCGCTCGAGAGATTCCGGCGCAAAAACAAGATCGGTTTAAAGTTGGAAGTAGGGACGAAAAAAGCCCATTTCGAAGAATCGTCGACCGCGTTGCCAATTATAATAAAATTGTTGTTCAATACCACCGGGTGGTAAGGTTAGCGAGTTAGCATACATTTGACAAGGCTGGCGAGGGAGGGATGCGGGAAGAGAAATGCAACACTATCGTCTGATAAAGCTACTATGGAACATCTCGTCTTCTCAGCTTGCGCTCATTAAAATCTACAGTAGGCACTTTAATTAAAGGATGCCAACCAGACGAACAACAATCATCGCAAATGAGTAAACCCATCTGCCCAGAAATTCCATATTAATGGTTGTAATGACCAACAATGCTACTTTTCGCAGATTGTTTCAAAATGGCAGCAATTTTGTTGTCAGGATGCAGCACTCGCGAGGACTCGCGTGAGCAGCTATCGTGTGGCATCTTGTAAAAAGTGAACGAATAGGGTCCGCCTCCGAAATCGATTGTCGCGAAAGGATACAAGCGTCTGTCGGTGCATCGTCTCGATTCTAAGGACTATTACTTAGGAATGCCACCCCGCGGCTCTCGCTTTCCGAGCGCAGCGAGCGCGTGATATAATCGTTTTATAGTTTATTTAATACGGTCATTATCGATACTTTTGCTTATCGATACTCGAAACTGAACGATGGTTGATGTTCGAAAATCGAATGTAACACTGGCAGTTAATCGCGGCTGTCATTTTGAAAACGGTTGCTATTGTTACATGGCTCGTATTATATGCAATCTGTTTTACGGGAGACATTTTTCAATTACCCGCAGAAGTCGAAATTACAGGGCGGTGCGTGTGCGCAAGATGCGTGCGATTTTTCATTTTGAAATTGATGTAAAGGCGAGCTGCATGGATCGTGCCTCAGGTGTCAATTGCTATGTAAATGTCCGTAAAGGAGCCCCTGATTGACGCAATTGGCCAGTTTTAAATTATGTTATTGAAACCAGACTTTAATGTGTTCTTTCGTTTGCCTCGAGTCAAGCTGCTGTTAAGGAGTCATGACTTCATGATGCATTCTGTTGTGTTCTTTAAAGAAATTAAATAAGGTAATTTGCATGTCGCGGTCCTTGAGATGCCTATTGCTTATGTCCTGCCTCGGGCTTAGACACAAAATTATTGTCTTTTCAAAATTCTTTCTTAAATATAGGAGAAAGAAACGGGAAAGTCACAATTCTGAGAAAGGATCTAAAGTTTTAGGAGCTAGTAAGCTTATCTGTGAGCCTCATCTCGAACACTTGGTGAGTTTGTGTGGATGCAGCAAAAACTTGAGCAGGTGCAACCGGCAGATGTTGCCACCACTGATTGACGGCTTTTCGTACGGAAATACCAAATTTTAAAATAACTATACGTTTTTGTTACTGTATCTCGGCCATTCTGGCACCATTATAATTATGTAATTTCGTGTTATCATTATCCGTCCTACCCTCGACATCGACAGTGGAAAGGTAAGTAAAGGTTACGTGTTTTATTTTTTATGACAGTAACACGTGTCCATATCATACGTTATTTCCTACAGCCATCAGTAATTCATTTTCGACGCTTGGGTTATTTTGCTGCGGCGAACAACTGGCGGTGTTCTGACCCCTTAATTTTATTAGCATGAATAAATTAATAGTTCCTTTATACGTGACTTTAAGGTTTATAATTTGAAATATTTTATTAAATGTCAGAATTACGAGCGAGACGGGCACGCGACTGTGACCGCTGATGTCACGAATAATGACGCCGACTCCTGCACCACAATGTAAGTACATCAAGTACCAAGTTGTAGTACCAAGAATCGAACCGATTTCGAATTCGAACGAAAACAAAACAAAATTGCATTTCCGGCACCGCTCGGCAGATGGCGCCTTTCCGCCAGCTGCACCGCCTCCCGGGAACACACCGACTCCAAGTTAATGCCGCCTCTCGAACGCGACCGAGAACACCACCGCGAACCGAAAGCTCAAACAATACCTAGCATTGCTCGCAGACATCATTGCTGAAGCTTAGCTAGATTAACCATCGCCGTCTATAAGATGTCTGTTATTTTATTTAAATACGCGACTATTGAAGGTGAACGTGTACGGACCGGAGCGACCGGAGGAACTTCTTTTATCGAGCGAGCCTGCGAGCAATCTTTAATTACAACAGCCTCCGATACCGACAGGTGGCTTATGTGAGCCTTTACACTACAAAAAAAAAATGCAGAACACAATAATTAACGACGCGAAATAATGTACCCGGCCGGCAAGCGAGACGAAAATCTAAAGGCTCGACACGCATCGGACGCGGGAGCAATACGACACCAGCCATTGAACACATTTTCACGAGGGAAATATCGGCTTACACGCTGAGAGTTCGCCACCCACTACGCACTCTAAGTCTTTCACAACTAGACCTCCACTCGACGTCTGCGGCCCTGGTAAACAGGTTCGCGATGTCAACAGGGTGGATTGTGAACGATGATCCTGTTATCCCAGTCCCTTTACTTTATAGTTCTATCTGTCATATTAATATCCTCAGTTTTGATAGATGCATCAATTTAAGTACATATTCTAAAAAAAAAACTATTACTCAGTCTCTATGGGTCAACGGCGCACCCTCGCGGTCACACACATTTACATGGAACGTGCGCTACCCCACACATGACAGATAAGGAACATACGCAAATGCGACAATAATGAACTCCGGCGTCGCCATAAATCCCTCTCCAAACTTTTAAACGTGCATTTAATTTATGGTATAAGCCTGATTAGTGCGCAGGTAGACCCAAAGGAGCAGGTAGACTCTTTCACGGGAATTTAAAGAACCCGTGATTTAATAGCGGCCCCAAGCTCTCACAAGGACCTTTTTTTCGGTGGTCACTTTAAGATACAGTTAGGTTTCTGACAAAGCATCGGCCCTTTTGTTGCGAGTGTGAACAATTTCACAATATCGAAAAATTCGACAAAGCTTTAGATAAGATTCCTTTGGCTCTTGCATCTTATTGTTTGGAGACAAAAGTTTAAATAACGCCAGTTTACTGAGCGTTAAAATTGTCAGCTCATTCACGTTGCGCGGTCAGCGATCGGTCCTCGAGTTTGGCGTGGTCGTTTTGTGTCGCTGCTGACTCCTTCCATCCGTCTTGTCCGTGTGTTCACATTAAGTTATAAATTTCCGCTTATTGTGATAGACGAGTGATAACCCCTGCGTCCGCAGCCGGTAACAAATACGCAATAAGTTACTAATAAAATGAATCATTGGAAGTCCTACAACTCGAGTATAAAACGCACGTAGGACCAGACGCGTCCAATTGTTGAACATTTGTTTGTCCCAGTTCACGTGGGGCGCTACACTAAAGGGCTCGGGAGCTCGAAGGACGCCACAGTTAAAATCGGTTAAACCTGTCTGCATTTATGATGCCCTACTCTAGTAAGTCAAGTTTGCTACCGCTCCTGATCAACCTGGTTGATTTATTTTAAACATCACGTTCTGGTTATTCTTGGCTAATAATGTTGTACTTGTAAATTGCTGCAAAAACACGTGCAGTCATTTAGATAGAACTTTATATTTAAATGGTTGTCTGCGATTTCTTCCAGAATAACTTCAGCCCTGAAACTTTCGCGACTTAAATCTTTGCGATCTCAAAAGTTATGACATAAATACTAAAAAGGGCAATTCTGAAGAGAAACAATATAAACTTGAAACATCGTTGAGTTTCCGAAAATGCAAATTATAGTAATTGGTTAATTGGTGTATAATTAATTTTAAAATGATTGCAGTATTAATTGTATTTAGAGACTGCTGTTTTTGTACTCAATTCGGCCGCCACTAGCAAGTTAATCACAAGATTAACAACACAAACAGTTTTATTACGGACTAATTAATCAAAGGAGCAGCTACTAGTTCACAAAGTGTGGTAACTGTTAGGTGTCAAGTCAACGGCGACGCGACCGTTGAGCCGGCCGCTGCGCACACGCACACCCGTTTCGAAACGGAAAGCGCAGCTGCCAGAATGTTTGTCGGTTGAAGGTAGAATGGAGCTTTGTCGTCGCCCTTTTTAATAAAATTTCATTGAATAACTGGCGCGCAAGACGGTTATGGTGTAACTAGTGTTACCTTCGTAAAAAAATAGCAATATAAAATTTAATTTAATATTAGTTTTGGTTACGTTTTAATTTATTCTGTGAGTGAACTTGAGAGCAATATTGGTTCATAATTTAGAACAGATTTCACAACAGTTAATAATAGTATTAACATGTGTTCATAAGACCATAAACAAGAGGCGTAACGACTGTCAAATGTGTCTATCGAATATAACAATCGAAGTTTTGAAATTATAAAAAAGTTAATTATATTCGAAGCTATTTTAAAGCAGTATAATGGCAATAATAGAGGAACTTGGAACCCAGTCTTAAAGTATAAATAGGCGACATTCTGTAAGTCAGCCGAGTACACAGGTATTTGCCACATGTACCAGCTGCCCAGTTTTTATTTTTGTTGTTTAAAAGCGGTCGTATTACAACAGTCGCCCGATAAACCGATCGCTATTGAGCGGGAATCGAATAAGTAGTTTTGGTAAGCCTGTAACGCGAATGCGATCCATTTGGTGTTTAATCGATAAAATGCTAAAGTTTAACAATAGATCTAGATGTGGCCTCAGGAATGTTGATCTTTTTCGCAATTAGCTTTTCTGGTCAGAACGAAAAAAGTGGAACTAAATTATCTTTATTAGATCACAGTATGCCTGTAAGTAATTCCCGAAGGGTTAGGGAAAGGTGTCCTTCGAATATACCCACATTTCGCCAGTTTTAGTTCCTTGCAAAAGAGACATTTTTCTTTCCCTATTTCGAATTTACAGACATCTTTAATAGTGTGTCCTTGTTAACTAGCAGTTGATAAGTTGTCAATAGTTAAGCTATCAATACTCATGTGAATGTGAAGACGGGTGAGGGTCGGGGGCTCAGGCAGGTGCGCAGGCGCAGGCGCAACGCGGTTGGCAGATGGCAACCCCAGCAATAACTTGAAGAATTTGTTAACCGCCAATTTATTATAACGTCCCTAACCGATACTTCTGATGGAGGTTTTAATGTTTTTTGACAGCATTAACGAGAGTACCTTTAATGATAATTTATATATAAAGGTGAGACTTTTAAATTGGCCTTGTTTTTTTTTTATGTAAGTGTATTTTTGAAAATGACTGCATTATGAACCATGTCCTCGGGCATGACTTTGGCTGGCAATGTTAATGTTGTATAAATGCAGTATTAGATTAAGTTTTTGCCAAAAACAATAACTTTCTTTGATGGTTCGGATAGTGAATAATAAATTCTATGCACATACTTGGAATCACCCATTGACCAATTTGTCCTTACGGCACAGAATAAATACTGGTACCAAGGCTAACCTCGTGAGCCTAATAACATTAAAGTATTAATTCGACAGTCGATATACGAAAGATTTAAACATTAATCAGCTCATACACTAATCGTGTAGTAAGTACATGCTCGTAATAAATAGCACACATGTGGTGTTGCTAGGTAGAACGGAACAATCCTTCGGCGACATCATTTTGCACATCTGCGCTCTTCGGACTTTAACTCGAAGACATTAACATCACATCCTGTCATTAAACCTCCACGAGAAAAACGTACGCTCCATTTTTTCCCAACAATAATGTAGTCCGCGACAAATAAATTAATCTCGGACACAAATTGCCATCACATAGTTCTCTCGGATAACCGCGAACTTGTAAGGCGGAATAATGGAAGTCGCCCGCGGGATGGTAAGATGGCCACGCCATTACCAGCCCTAGATGAAGAGTAAATCGAAATGGGAGTGAGTCTAATTCGCGGCGCCGGCTGACAGGCCGAGATGGATTGTTGTCAACATTAGTGGGGAGCATATCGACTTGTCGCTCTGAAACATTGCTCCCGTCGACCACTAACCCCTGATGACATAATTTAGCTTGCTATCAATCTAAATTAGAACCAATAGCTCATAAAATAAGAGTCCGTTTTACTCCGCAACGTCACGTCATTGCGGCTTTACGATCCGATCACAGCCACTCTCGTCCAGGAGTACATGCCGCTAGACGTCTGACATTCGATTTGAAGCTCAGAAACAAAACAGCTCAAGGTCTACAATTAAACGCAGGAACGGTTTTCGCGCCGGATTACGGGCTTATTCGTGCTGCCGCGGCAATTAGGAAGTCATTCATTAGGGTCCCTAAGTTTCGCAGACGTGGGGGTGCCGTCGCACCGTGACGTCGAGCTGTTCTTTCGCAACTCGTTATGATTCGAAATGATTTCTAGTTCGCTGCGCCTCGCCGCTAGTTAGTGCTCCGCTTCGAAAACAAAATGTAACCATGTTTAAGAATGCTGTTGGTGCGACGTGCGCAATACAAACAGGAGCGAGTTAGTTCGGGCTCGGCTCTTTCTTCCCGCGGCCGGCCGTGGCGCCACTTCGTGCGACAGGGACGGAGAAATGCTCCTTAAAATTACCCTCAAATTCGACGTATTAGATACAGAACTCATACAACCGTAGATTTCATTTCCGAATGCACGATAAGGACGCAAGATGCGGTTAGCGGCGGCGGCGGCCCAGACTGCATCTGTCAAATCACACAAAAAATGGGGCCCTGGAATTTCGGGACGTCTTGGCAACGAAGGGACACATGCTTGTTTATTTTTTTACCGCCAGAGTAGTTTCATTCAAAAATTGTCAAGGAATAGAGGGATTTGTGTAATCTTGTTAAAGTAATATCAGTCAGCTTGTTAACAACCAATTTAGCGACTGTTCAAGTTTCTTTAAAGTCGAAGCTGACATTTATTACTTCGGAAACAAAAATATTATAGCATTAATTTCGGGTTCGTCTGTTTTTGCCTGAGCCTGAAGTCATTTCCTAACATTAAGTTATCAATCACATAACAATCGAAAGTAATTTTCTAAGTGCTGTTGTGGTGGACGACATAATTTCTAATATTATGAGCGGAATTAGTTCAATACAACGTCGTGGGAATCATATAAATTAAGTGGTACCTATCAGTTTCGCTTTTAGCATCCCATTTCCGCTTGACGTAGCGATAGTACAAGACAGCGTTGCGGCTCGCGTCCACCAGGCGGGCAGCAGAGTGCAGGAGCCGAAGCCTTGACCCTGACTGCGGTGGCGTCGACCGGAACGCACGCCGAGCCACATTGCGAATCTTGCCGATTGGCGTTCACTGCCTAGCCCGTGTTGCAATCTTAGTACATTCCACTCGCACGTGTGCTTTACGAGATTGTTTTCTCTTTCGTTTATGTTCGAAAATTACATCGATTAAGTTAAATAGGTACCAACTTGCATCTATTTTCAATAGCGTACCTTGTTTATGCGAGTACTAAACTAAGTAAGCGAAACATTATTTTAGGATATTGCTCTCGGTATCGTTATTAATTTACCCTAACTTTTAGATCAACGGAGCTTCACTTGAACTTTATCTAATCAAAACGCGGTTACTAAGCAAGACGAAACGGCCTAGTAACGTCAAAATCGAGAGTTATTGTTGAGAAAAAAGTCGTAAGTATCTCGAGGAGTAAACAGACCGGGAGAGGGGTAGGCAGTCATTGATGTAGAACCGGTTGTAGCGAGTCGTCATCTAGAACCGGCTTGTGACGGACAGGGATGAATTACTCACCGAAACATTGGAACTAAACGTTACGAGCATAGCTCGCATACCGAGACAACGAATACTGAATACTACGAGGTCAATAAAATTAAGAGATGGCCTGAGTTTTATCATAACAAAGAAGATAGGTTCTTGTAAAAATACCAGACGGAAAATGATTAACATAAAGCGTTAAAAATACAATGCACTATCATAAAGTATCGTTCGTGTAAATACCGCAGTGACAGTTGGACAGTTCACCTTACAATACATCGGATTCACAGATGCAAAAACATTGTTCGGCGCGCCCGCGCCACTACAAATCAAAACAACAAACGCGCCGACAGGAGGTCCGATCGACATCGACATCGAGACAATCATCGACAATCGTATCGATAGTCGACGCGGGCCCGACACGAGTCGACAACCGGACGTGACGTCACGCCGACCGTGTGTAAACGCGAGAATTTTAAACAACCTCCTTTTGGTATATTGCGTTGTCTTGAACAGATGTCATTGGTACAAACAAAGATGTCTCATGCTTTGACATTTTATTACCATGTATTTAAGGTTCAATTTGTTATAAAAAGTTCCCGATCAAAGGATGGACTTATTTAATATTCACACCGTATGAAAAGTGCGCTGTTATAAGGTCGTATTAGGTTTTGACACGAATTTACAATAGACAATAGTATATAGCCGGAGATCCATGGAATTCTATTTTTACCTTCTTTTGTTCTACTATACATATATTAATTTGCCATGTGATGCCTCATACTTATGAAGGCTAACCACGATTTAATAATACGTTGTTCAAAGTCTAAATCTTGGCGATAAAGGAGGACCGAAGAGGTTGCGAATAAACGTTCTAAGTTCGAATTCAAAGTAATAATTAGAAAAAAAAAACAAGATCATAGAAAACGTGATAAAGATAGCATAGACCTTTTTGATTTGAGAATCAAAAGAAACTTGAAAAGGGAAGCAAAGACCCTCTAATCCAGACAGAAATAATAATAAAAAAACAGGACACAAAGTACAGGTAAGTTTAAAAAAAGTTTTCTAAAGTTGTGCGTTTTAAAAAGAACATCTTCGTAAAAGTCTTCCACGCGGAATGATTTTGCAAGTGGAATGCTTCAGTATTGAATTACGGACTATTATGCCATCAGGTATTCAATAAAAATATTGTAAAACCATCTTCTTAGATTTTTTTTTTAATATTTGTTCAGATTTTTTCAGCTAACATGTATTCACATTATCGATTAATTTTAAGAATGCCTAAGTTGGGTGGTCGCCCAACAAAAATATGTTTCATCATCATCATCAGCCTAAAATGTTCCCACTGCTGGGACACAGGCCTCCTCTCTATGAGAGGGAGTGGGCTGTAATCCACCACGCGGGCGCAGTGCGTGTTGGTAGATGTCACATGTCTTCGAATTTTTAGTTCTAGGACATGCCGGTTTCCTCACGATGTTTTCCTTCACCGTTTTTGAGGGCAGCGGTGATGAAATAAATTACACAAAGTAATGCGCCTGCCTGGGTTCGAACCCACGGCTTACTGCTCGTAAGTCGGGGCTGCCACCACTAGGCCACCGCTGCTCTCAAAAAAAAAAATATTATAATAGAATGGGATTAAGATAAGTTTCCGCGAAAGCTTACATTTTCAGCCCTTGTCTAAAAACAAGCTAATCAGTATTAGCTTAAGATATTTATTAATTATTGAAGTTAAACGTAAAACATCAGCCGATATTCTTTAACATTACAATTTGCAGGTAAAAAACCACCTCAATAAGCTCAACGAAAAATAAAAACCTTTTTATAATCCACATTAAGACTTTTGACATATTATTATAAACTTTAAATTGAATCCTAAACGTGTTTCAAACTGTGTGTGTGTTGTGCTACTGCAAAGACTTAAGGACGCTTTTATTTACTTTTTATCGTGAACCGATCAGAATATACCAGAGGAAACAGAACGTAACGCCCTAAATATAACAACTGTTTTGAAACTCACGGCCCACCTTATCGCCTTTAAGTTTACGGTCCTTCTAATTACGTCTTTCGGTTTAAATACGAGACAACATTGTGTCCTGTGAGTGTTAAAGATACTTTAAACAAAGTTAGAATGGTAATTCTTTTCAATTTTAAAAGGACATGTTATCTTATTTGTAGTTTCGGTTAACAAAAGATTATCCTTCAAAAATCTCGCAAGTTTCTCACCTAATAATGACATCCCGAATTTCAAAGCTACAACAAAAGGGAGCCAGGCAGCAAGGTGAATATAAACCGTGCGAAATTCTCCAACTCTTGTACTATATAAAGGACGCGCATAGTTAGACGGAGTTCGAAGTGAAGCAGCTGCGTTTTTTGCTCTCGTTTTACAAGTTCCTTAGTCTGGAACTAAATATAATATATAAATGCAAGGGACCTCTATACACACAGCCTACCTATAGCACGGGTATTATTGTTTCGTTCTACAGCTATGGGAAAGGTTTCCGAGCGAAACGGCCACTATTAAACGGGTCGGATCGAAATAGGTACCAGTTTTTGTATAATGCGATATTATTATTTAGTTTTTTAACTTTTGTGTTTATCTTTTGATGTACGCTGTGAGCCATGATTTAAGATTCGTTTTCAGATATTAGGTAGCTAGTGAATTAAAAAAAATACTTAGATAAAGGGCTTGAATAAATAATAGCTGCTCCTCCAATAGATTAAAACATATTTTGTTTAATTATTTTTATAAATTGATCTAGTGTTTGGAGACTTGAATAATATAGCGGAACAGAGCTTTTAATTTTCATTCAAACTTTTCAATGATTGACTAATGGAGTAGCTCTTACCAATATTAAAATGTATGCCACGATCAATTGTTATTATTATAGAGGAATGAATATGGAACTAAATTTATGAGCAATTATAAAGGGGATAAAATTAAAATGAAGATGTAGGTAACTAAAAAAATACGCGGGAAAACCGACGACCGTCGTCTCCATAATACCTCGATCAGTTCCAAAATGTGAAAGTAAATAAACGGTCAAACGAAAAGATTTTCAAGAATGTGAAGAAATTAAGTGTTGTTGTGTACAAAGCCGTGTGAATATAAATAACAATTAAAAGCCCAGAGGTACCAGGACCACATAAACGCGAACAGGATCATAATGTTTATCTTAAAAAGAGCAAGTATATTAATTATGTGCAGCTATCGAGCGACAATTAGCGACCTGTCCCTCCCAAAAGGTGAATTCGTAATAAAAAATGTGTTTCAAAGAAAATGTTAATATTTTTAATTATGACAACTCAATTTCGCTAAGTTCTGTAAATATTGTTTTATTTATTTATTCATTTACTCAAATACTGATACTGATTTAAATAATTTAAAGAGTTTTGTGGGGAATATAGTTATTTTGTTTACTTAGCCATGCATATGACAGACATGCTGAATCAACTTTTGTTTTATTTTCTTGGCCAGGTTAATATTTTTTTTTTGGACGCTCGATTTATCTTCTAGTTTAAATAAATTCTCGAGTAAGTACGGTTATTAAATCTTTTAGTGTTACTTTTACGTACTTTTGCCGTAAGAATTTAATTCAACAAACAAACGAAGGAAAGTTTCGCTCTGCTATCGGCTTCGAGCTATTATTACCAACTTGTCGTAGGTTATGTTGTCCGTGTTACCTACGTGAATAATGGAAATCGACCCCGGGATTCTTATTTCATCATAAATATTAATTAACGACTGTCACCGATACCGATAATATTTGAGAGGGCCGCTTGAATGTTAATTTCATTTATTAGTTAAAAATGTAAGAACGAGATGTGTTATTTAAGAGCAAAAGTGATGATTTAAGATTATGATGTCAGGACATTTAGAACGTGATAAGGACATATCAAACGACCATAAATGATCATTTCTAGTTTACGGTTAAAATAAAACTAAAAAATATACGGGTTAGATAACATAGACAACAACAATACCTAGCTACTATGTTTTTTTTACCTGTGAACAAACTACGCTAAAGTACACATTGATTCTGCCTACAAATTGGGGTGGTTCGGTGCAAAGACCTACAAAAAATAAACAAACTAAGGGTAAAGCGAACTCCAACAGTTTTTTCTTTCATGAAAGTTTTTGACCACTAACCTACTCGTACCTGTATCATTACAACGCGATCAGCTAAGGAATAGATAATTGATTCTTTACGCAGAAAGCGGGTAGATTTGAAAAATTAGGGCCAGATAAGGACTGCCGACCTGCTTTGTCGGTACTTTTTGCTCATCCCTTACAAAAAAGAATACCAACCCTTGGGTATCGTTTTTTGCCGAATTGTACCTTTTAATTAGAACCAACGAAATGTTTTTTTCAACTTTTAAACCCAATTTGATTTGACTGATACCGAGAAATTAGATCGAGTTTAGATGGATGATGCAAGATTATGACAATTTGTGGGTAGCTTACAATTATGATACAATTAAATATTTTTTTAGAGGGGAAATGATTGTAACAATAAATAACTGGACGTTGAAAGTTTCTTCTTAATCATTATGTCGTAAATTTATGACAACTATCTACTCGGAAGATTGACAGAATAATGTAACAAACTACTACTATTTAAACAGAAATTAAGGGTTAGAAGGTAACCTACAAAAATATCTACGCATGTTCTAATTTACGGTAAGCACGCAATCTATACCAGCACTCCATAATCACGAACAGATGATCCTACGTCGAACGCAGTCACCCCAGCCAGCTGAACTTTCGATGTCTGTGAAGATTCCGTACCTATGTACTACGGCTACAACGACGATTTTACGCAGCTATCTACACAACACTACAACTGACGGCCATCGGATAAGCGTAACAACAAATATTACGAGGGTAAACAAACAAAAACAATGCAAATTTTTCGCCGGTCGCCGTTCGTCCAGCGTCCAGTTCGCACGGATCCTGTCACTGGGTGTTGGTTGTGATCGAACATAACCTAAAAGCGCCCGGCGGCACGTGCGCCCTTACATAAGGGTAGCGCGGTCCAACCCCGTCTCGCGCGGCGTGACACCGGCTAACCTCTACAGCTGATCGGCGGCGTGACGGCGTGACAGCGTGTTGGGGAGACAACAAGCAGGCGAGCACTAGAAGCAGTTGGTGCAGTACCTTGGCGGCCGACGATCTCCGCGACGTGCTCGGACGAGGGCACTGGCACGCACTCCGTCATGTTCTGCGACTTCTTGGCGCGGTCCTCGGGCGGCGGCGCGAACCCCAGCGGGCTGCCCAGCGAGCCCGGCGTCGGCAGCGACTCGCCCAGGCTCAGCATGCTCAGCTCCAGCGCCAACTGGAACGCACGCTGGTCCTCCACCAGCCCTCCGCCGCCTCCGAGATCTCCGAACAAGCTTGACGGCATTTCCACTTGAGAAGCTATTTTTTACAATTTACTGAGAGGTTGCCCTCTCTGTCACTGGTATGATAAAAATTGGGGTGCGTTCGATCGTTTCAAACGCCGCGATTTGTCATGAGAGTCACACGTCTACCTTACACGCCGCGCGGTCCCGAACTGTCGTGCCGGCCGGCAAGCGCACGCGCCCAGCGCGCCGGCGCGGGTGGGGGCGCGGGGCGCGCGGTGCGGGGGACTGTGGGGACGGTCTGGGGGCTGGTGGCGCGCGGGGTGGGGCGCCGGGCGCGGGCCCACTGCAGCCAGGGCGGGATGCGTCGCAGCTTCCGCCCGCCCTGGCGGTACCTACACTACGCTCTGTCCGTGCTTTAACACCTTGCCGCGCTCTCGGCTAATTATTTCGAGATCACGTTTTATGTTGTAGGTGGACGCCGCAGATAACGGATATAAAAAGTAACTTGGTTTACGGGGAAATTGGGTTTTATAAAAGTTTGTAACTAAAACATCGGAGATATTACGCTGTAGGCACAATATTGTATTTGGATAGAAAAAAACATCAATTCTCTATACCTAATTTGCCGGCAATCTAAAAGTTCAATACGGTATCGCTACGGGACAATAGTCACCAATTACAACTCGAGCTGCGTCGAACTCGATCTTCACAGCGCGATAATGTCTGCAGCTCGTTTGGCGGACGACTATAGGTTTATAGGTTGCACTATGTTCTATGGGCCAATAAATACCCAGGTATACTGAAATACTGAAATAGGACGAGGTGATGTGGACTGCGATGCATTTTTGAACTATCTGCTTCGAAAGTTCGATACTGAGATCGAAACACTTGATGAATGTTGATTTGTTTGTGTATAATAAGTACCTATGTGGATTTCGAAAACAACCACCACGAGTACTAAAGGGTCATGCAGGATACCTATTACTTTTATTCGAAGTTATGAATAAAATCTTCAATAGTTAAACCTTCTGAATCTAAAAAAAAGGATACCTATTACTAGATAATAAATATTATTTATTTAATTAATTTGTAGATAGACTACAAGAGAAACTTTATTTTCCCTTTGTATTGCATCTGTTGTTACAAGATCAATATTAATAATACGTTACTTACTGTATTTACTATTGTACTATGACTGTCAATAGTGATGTATATTTGTTTCAAGAAATTAAATCTTTAACGGTAAAATAATAAATTATGGTAATGTTCCACTTTTGACCACAGAGCTTTATTAGATTATGATATCTACATTCTTATTAGAATTTTTGGAACTTCTAAATAAAAGGTATATCGTTCATGGTCTAATTTTCTTTTTCTATGTTTTGTTTTGGCATAATAAAAATTAATAAAATGTTTTGCCCGAGTAAAACGTAATCTATCTAAATTCTTATAAGTCTGAACACGTAACCTATTTGCCGCGTACACTTTTTAATAAGAAAAAAAAGCATTTGATATAATTAATAAGCAACATCCTTTGTTTCGCTGATTATAGCGAGTACCTACAATCAGTAATCGGCATTCAGCGACATCAAAGTAACGTTCCCTTATCAGAGTCACTAGAGTCAGTGAGAAATGCTTATCAGTAGCGGGACTTGTATTTCGAGGAATATGGTCTCCTGGTCATCATGCGCCGTGACCTCACCGGCTGACTTCATGAATGTTTCCGGTAGGTATTACTAGTACCCATGTCATCGTAAACTAAACCAATTTCGAATTAGTATTTGGATCTTCTGGTTTATGATTGCCTCTTCATCTGCCTAGCCTTTTCCCAAACTATCTTGGGGTCGGCTTCCAGTCTAACCGGATGCAGCTGAGTACCAGTATTTTACATGAAGCGACTGCCTATCTGACCTCCACAACCCAGTAACTGGGTAATACGATACCCCTTGGTAAGACTGGATGTCAGACTTTTAGCTTCTGACTACTCGTAACGACTGTCAAAGATCTACAAATGACAGCCGGGACCAACGGTTTAACGTGCTTTCCGAGGCACGGAGGAAACTCGATATGTAATTATTGTCACCCATCCACAGACTAACCTCGGCAAGCACGGCTTAACCTTAAAGATCGACCTGGGCGGCTGTTATTATTTAGAAACAAGCTCCTGGTTTATGATTGCCTATTACTAGAAATTTGGTAACTTTTATTTATGACTACGTTGCAATGCACTTTTTCCTACCAACCTAATCGTTTTTTTTGAAGTGAAAACTTCTTTAGCGGCGTTGAGCACTTTTCTGTAATGGGTATAAAATCTTAAACTCGCGTCAGGACACGTGACCTGATCGAAAAAGCGTAAGACGGATGGAGAGTTTTTGACCAGTTATTGGATCTCTCCACACGCGATTATTTAGATAACTTTTTCAAACATTTCTGCTTATATCAAATTAATTATGAGTTCTTGTTCAATTAAATGGTGTGGGAAATCGTCTAGAACATCCAGCTATAAAAAAGATGGCATAACTTTTCATCGGTAAGTAAAATATATTTATAATTTAATAAAATTATGAATAATTGCAGGGCTCTAGCTAAACTAGTTGTTTACGTTTAAGGCACAAAAAACGTACACCGCGTTGATGTCTTTTTGAAAAGTCCCTTTCTCTCACTAGGTATTGTCAATAAGTCTGTCCCTTTCCATCTGTAGGTGTAGATAGAAAGGGACAGACGTAATGCTGTAGTGTTGTGTCAACTTCGAAACAAAGTATAAATAATATTGAAGATAAAAATTACGGTGTTCCCTTACTGTAAAAAAGTAACATTACTTAATGTTTACATTTTAGATTTCCAAATATTCCAGAAGTGGAAGAAAAGTGGATTAATGCTGTTAACAGGGAAAGTTGAGGAGGATCGTCCAACCTAGGCACAAAATTAAAATTTTCTTTGGATTTTTTTCGATTTTTTTTACGATTAATTTAATAGCAACGTAAAAAATAGTGATAATTCATTATTTTATGTATTCGAGGCATATCTAATCATATTTTTTGATATTTCAAGTATTTTCATGCATTGAACTCCGCAGTTGGAAAACGGCCGATCTTATAGGAAGTTTGAGTTGGAATCTTATATGAATAATGTATGTAGGACTCCTAAAAAACACTGTCATTAGATTACCTACTTGTATATTTGTGATGTTAGTTATAAAGTTTCGTATAAATTTATTGCGTAGTTTTACTAAACAAAAATAAAATACGGTGACAGTCTATTTGCAGCAAGCAATCGCATTTCTATGGGATGTTTATAATTATCAAGTAGTCATAGAAAAGTTGTATATATTATAATACACGGTCTTGTTATCTAAGAACACGACACTGTTTACCGTTTAAGATAAGCTTTATTAGAACTCTGGCGATAAGAGTTTTTATGTCGGCCGGCCGAACGACGTCAGCGATGACGTAATGCGCGCGGCCGTTAGGGAAGTTACGCGTTAAGAAATGCAGGACGGAGAGGTTAACCTTGATTTTATTTTAGCATTGATTTGAATAAAGTGAAATTTACAGTGTTACGTAAGTGTTTTATTTGCACCCAGTTAACGCTCTATCAGTATAGTTTAAAAAAAAGTAGAATTAATAGACATCGTAATGTTCAATTTTATCGATATTAGGTATTGTAGCAAAACTGACTTGTGCATCACTATGTGTGGAACATTCGTCCTGACATTGTTGCATCGGCCAATCACAACCGCTATATTGTCTTCGTCCCCCGAACCGCAGTGTAGTACTTTTATACTGATAAAGCAATTGGTGCAAAATTATTCCCTAACCATTCCAAAATATCAAACATGCTCAACGTTAATAATCAAGTTTTCACTTCTGCCGGCACTCCCGGAGTGCAACCCGTCTTTTTTTTTTTACTGTTTTGGTGGTCTAAAACCATCTTCGTATTCAAATGGAACCGTCACAAAAGTCTATAACGAACATAGATACCTAGGTACAAACATGTTTTTTTTTTTGCATATATCCTAGTTTCTTTTTACTTTGTGGTATGATTGAAATTCAATAATACTGATATTATTTTGTTATATCGTGTTTTAATATGGCTTACGAACTTGCGAAGTGTAAGTTTATACGAAATGACACAGATTTTTCAAATCGATACTTCACCTGGTATTTTCTTTGTTTCTATAAGACTTTGAACTTTAGATACTTACGTTAAAACCTATGTTTACTTGCCTTAAGAAAACTTTCACCCTTTGCCCCTGTTTTCAATTCCCGTTAGCAACGAATGATGAGGCCTAGTAAAAGTTAGTATTTGTTATTTAACAAAGTCTCTCTCCATAGTTACGGCAGTTGTGAACAAAAAGTTAGAGGTTTTTTAGTTATTTCCGGTGCTATGACCTAGAGTGAGTGAGGAGTGACGGAGGAGGGGTCAAGGAGGGACATCCACGCGGTTTTTGTGTACTTTGGCAAGTAGATTGGTATTATTAGATATTATTTGAGAACATGGTATTCAGTGGCGCACTATTTTAATTTAGAGTATTTTTTACGGGAATTACCTCCAAGACAATTTTGCATTTTTCCAGTTAGAAACAGTGAAAACTAACGAAAATAATTATGACTTCAGCTTAAACACGCAAAAAGCGTACAAGCGCTAATATGCATTTAAAAGGGGGCGAGCCTGAAGTGGAGAGATTTAGAAAAGACTTACACTCAGCATTGGGTGGCAAAGGGTTAACGAAGAAGAAGAAGAGCCTATAGCCATCAACCGGGTACAAACCCAGACTCCGTGGCAGCTACTGATACATTTCTAATGGATAAACCCAATAATACCTCATTGAACAATATTTAGTCATTAATATTATTAGTCATTGCTTAGTTTTCATAGAAATGGGGTGTAGAAATCCATGTCCACTGTCCATATACTAACGTAATCCATTCATTACCTCATACAATTACGAAAACACGTATCTTTCTCGTCCATTTTGGCCGCATGTGTCCACAAAATCCATAGCGCAGTCAGTGGATAGCCAACGTCCGCGGTGTCCATTACTCTGAGGATAGGACCATGCTTTCGGATTTTTCTGGACGTGCCCGTTTTTTGGCTCTTCTTCCGAACTTTGACATGGCTTTGTCGTTTGTCCGGATATTTCGACTCAGAGGTATTCTTTTAAGGTACGGTAAAAACGACCGAATCGTGCTACGTACTGGTTTCGAACACTGGATTATTTCCGGTTACCGGAGTCAAGTCAGGTATGAACACCTCGAAGAAAATAAAAATACCTATCCCGTTTTTAGCTAAAAGTTCGGTATTTTGTCAGGAGTTTTCAAACCAAATGGTAACCCTATCGGGGAAGGATTTACCAGCGTGACGGTTATAGGATGACGTCACCGACTATTACTACGAAACGAAGTGCTACGAGTCTACGAGTCTACGCCGGTGCTACGACCTACGGCCTTCGTAGAACCTAGTGTGCTAGAATGGTTTTCATTTGTGAAAAGATAACTATTTCTGTAAGTTGTATAAATACTTTTACAATTAAAACCGCGGTGAAGATGGTGGTATCTTGTTTCCTGGTCAAACATAGCCAGAGATCGTACGAGGTAGGTTTGGAAGGAGATAGGGAAGGTCTTTTCCAAACAGTGAGAAACAAGATAGGCAAAACCGATCATATAGATGATGATGCAGTCTGATATGGGCTTATGAGAGAAGAGTCACACAGACCTCCACGACTGTTCCTTGAGTCCCTCGTGTGGAAACCAGAGACCTATTTTTTGATGTAATGTACTTCTGTATCATTAAAGTTATTTGTATAAGGTATTATTTATTTGTATTTTAGTGGACCTGTCCAGTCAGTGCATGTGACAGTGCAACACCTAGACATTAGACACAGACGCGAAACCCAAAACTGATGTCAGACGCTTCACTTTTAGTTCATCTTTGTCTTGATATTCTTCAAGTTAACTCAAAGTGAAACATCTGAACAAAAATAGATTAAAAATGAATAAATAGTGAATCAATCCAACGATGTTGAATATCGCCAATCAACACCCTCCACTCACCTACCGAATGATCGAAAAACTAAATGAGAGTAGCAGATGAACATTAATTCTTTCGTATGTATTAGTGTCATTATAAACATGGATTGATACAAAAATGAACAGTACCGAGTGAAAAGTTCACTCAAGTAACGCGTCTGATATCAACTGAAGCACTAAGCGCTAGGCGAGCCCGTCTGCACGGCAACTATTTTTGGCGCGCTCCGTCTATTACCTACCTATCATGGTCCAGAGATTGCATATTTTTGATCTTACTTGAGAGTAATGATAATTAATATATGTGCATTTTGAGTATTTATTTTTGTTCTTTGACTAACATCCAAAAGCCCAAACTCAAGGTTTGCCAACGTGCTATGGAACGCAGTATCTTAGGTGTAAAATTGACTTAGACTTTATTAGACTGAGTTCGAAACACTACACTGCGCTCCAAAACGCAAATCGTTGACGTGGCTCAAAAGGCTGCCCAACATGAATGGGACTGACCAGGACATGTCTGTCGCATTTCGAACGAGCTGTGGGCCCGCAAAGCTCAGGATTGGTGCCCTGAAACAGTGACACTGGGTCGCGGCAGACCACGAAGGAGATGGCGGGACGAACTGGATGTCTTCCTTGAGAATTGGAAAGAAGTAGCACAGAATCGTGACCGTTGGAAAGAATGGAGAGAGACCTTTGCCCAGCAGTGGGGCAATATGGGCTAGCTATAATAATAACTTCTTTTTCTAATCTTTTTTTCGCACCGATGTTCATTTAAGGATCAGTCAAACTGGTACGAACAAAATACGGACCGGCTGCGGATACCCGACTCCCACAGATTACACATTAATTGTATTTATCCGGAGGTCCACAATTTAGTCGTGCTGCTGCGGACCCTGAATGTTGACCGATATTTCAGTACGTTATATGTATTAGTCAGGTGTCTGAAGTCAGGTCTGGAGTCTGGTCCGGTTGGTTTGATGGCACTTTTAGACGTCCTTCAACTCAGCCCATTGCAGTCGACTGCTTTACTGCCTCTTGATGACGGATTTTGAAGTGTCATTAACAGAGGTCGGACGCAAGGGAAGATCCATATTAATATTAACATTTCGATGCAAGTACACAAATAACTCTACCTAATTCCGACCTCTGGTCATTAATTATTAAATCATTTATATTTGGTTTCCTTGCTTCTGTTTATTTATAGTACCTAGTGATATTCTTGTCTCATTGCATTTGTACACGCGGGACGTATCCAGCTAATGTTGCCCGCATTAATTGGAAACTCCTGCACGAGTAGGTACACATACCTATTGATAAGATATTCTTTAATCCTGCTTAGCTTAGATGCACCACTTTTTGGAAGCTTAAAAATTTGATGAACTAAAGTTAAAATTTTTGGTATCGACCTCACAATCATCTCTTCCTAAATACCTATTTATTCTACTCAACCCAATTTAAAAATGTCGTAACTTTTCTCACGAATCTGATTTTATAATAGAAAAGCACATGAATTCCGGTTTAAAATGTACCTATTCGTTCATTTTGAACCAGAAAATAGCTGACTACCTACCCTCTAAATGCTATGACCTCCTAATACCTCCCTCGCGTGACGTGCGAAATTGATCCCTGTGGCTTTTGTAATAGGTGCGATGCATAGCTTCGAAGACACATCGTACTGGAACTGGGTCGACCGGGGTTATTGCCCGGGCCTCAAAATAAAGGGTGGTTGTCGATATTCGAAAGTTCATTCTATAATAAGCCTTCCGTGTTATTTTTCTGTAATTCCCTTGATTGTGGGTGTACCGGGACTTTTTGTAGCAGTTAAAAGATGTTTAAAAACAAATTAAGATACGTTTTGTTTTGCTGTCACGCACTGAATAACTTTGTTGGAAAAACGCGCCAATACGGAGTTTGGTGAACCGGATATTTCTGGAAAACTTTTCCCCAATTCTCTACTTTATAACACAGTCTTATTAAAACTTAGGATAAACAGTATACACAATACGGTAAGTATTCTGGTTACGCCGCGCGCCGTTGTGTTGGTTAGCTTTTTGGTTGTCATGACTGGCTTCTACTAGCCAATAATCTTATAATCCACTTTTTTCTTTATTTCTCCTGAGCGTGTTTATGCCAAAAGATTATTGATACATCTACCGAGGATTCTGTCTGGTTTACTAGCTAGCCTTATGGCCGATATTGATATAAAGAGGATATGATCTTCTTTGTAAACTATTTGATTGATTACAACGCGAATAACATACCTACACAGGTGAAGCATGGTCGTTAATTCTGGTATTCAGCATATACTTATTGGTGACGCCATCTCTTACCCCTGTTTAAAAATTTTCTACGCATCAACTGATCCTTTCATATGACGTAAATAAGCAGTCAATTGCAAAATCAAATAGTTTAGTAAGAAGATTTATTCTCTATATCCATGTGGGTCTAGCTAGTAAAATTGTCAGAATCTTCGGTGGATGTATCGAGAATCAAATTGCAAACAATTTTAAACTATTTTGAGACGCATCATGACATGCATTGGCCACATTTGCATCAAATTCACACTTTTTCTCATGGAAGCTTACCTGTAAACCCGATGTTTTTGTGCATAGATCTATTCTTTTTGTGTATATTTATATTATAATGTGGGCTCAAGCTGTATGGAGCCGTGGATTTCTCTTCAATGCATGCATTCACCATGATATTAGCGTTCAGGATATTGTATAGGATCTATAATCACAGATCTGTCTAGGATAATTCTTTGGGACTTGTAACTTCACTGAGTTGCGAAACGATGTATCTTAATCTATAGCTTCTATCATCATTTCTTCTTAGACCTTTCCCAACTATGTTGAAGTCTGTTTCCCGTCTAAGAAGATAGAGATAAGGACCGACTGCCTATCCGACCTCCACAACACAGCTAATGCGCTATACGATATTCTTTGAAAGGAAAAGTGGCTTGAAAACTTAATCTACTCTCATCATCAGCCAACAACAGTCCTCTGCTGGACATAGGCCTCTCCAATCGCACGCCACTTAAATCGATTCTCGGCAACTCACATCCAGTTGCTACCAGCGCCCCTGCGAAGATCGTCGCTCCACCGAGACTGAATCTACTCTATCTGAGACACCGGTAAAACTGCATTCGCCACAGCATGCCTGTCTGGTCTTAATATCCTCCAAAATTAACTTTAATCTAATTTCTTTGATGCTATAATATCTAACAGCTCTGCCTGGGTGGTCTTGTTTGGCTTGTGAAGTTCATGTTTTAAATAAATAGCTGTAGAGATAGACTGTTTACTTCCTTAAATAACTTTGTTGCTACCAATAATGCCAATGAAATTATTTCTGTTAAGAGAAACTACGATGTACAATTCCATCCCTCTTGAACCGTGAGAACTGTCCGTGTTACTCTCGTTAAGTTAGTCACCCTCTGTCTGTACGTCTCAAGTTCAAGAATAAGTACACTGCGAGACAACAATGAATATAAGCAGGTAGTGATTTTTTTAGCGTAAGGCCCTTTCAGACCATCTGCTCATAATACCGGATAGCAGATGTGAGACGGCCCTTTTGTCCGTAGAGTACTGTTTTTTTTTTGCGCCTGTTACACACTTCTTTGGATGTCGTTCGATGTTTAAAGATAAAAACGGATGCTCCAAGAGATGTATGAAGAATCGATTTTTGAATATTGCAAATAGTATCCGGTTCTGGGTTTCCTGTTTCGTTTTTGAAGACTTGCGTGACTATTGTTTGGCGGAGATTTAATAGCGGATCTTGATATTGAATAGTTTCAATGTATCTCTGTCAGGTATTATTTTCGGTAAATTGTAGTTATACAAGAGCGGAAGTATAGTATATATGTCTATAGAAGAAAAAAATACCTGCAGTAGCAGGTAAAGGCAAAAGTATAGGTAAGTACCCGTATTAAGATCATAATCATCAACTGATTAAAACGAGAGAAACCCAGTCATCAGACTAGTTATTTGATTGTGACAGTCATACAAACAATATGAGGAAAAAAACACGTGCTTCATAATCATAATTCAAGTACTGGCATGAAATAAACAAATAAGTACCTCATTACAAGATTCTCTCTCCTACATCCAACAATGCAAAGAACAATGTTTTCTTTTTTGCAGGAAAAAGAGATCGTCTTGAAAGCTTTAGAAAATCAGCCGGGTGTACTATTTTAATCCTTTAGTTGTTCGCACAAGACGTAGACAATGCTGCAAGATGCAAGATGCAATCTTCAAAATTTACCTGAACTGAGCGGTTGCTTTTATATTATTGTACGATTATTTCATATATTTACTTAGATTTTTTGCGAATGGTATGTGTGTATTTGTTGTGATATTTCTTTGGTGAGCTTAATTTAATTCAAGCTTTACCAATTATAAGCCCTTCGAGCATATGATTGCAATTTACGGTGGATAGCTAGTACCGAGAAGTCTGGCAGCATTGCCATGTTCGAAGACATTATTGTGATGTCTATTTTTGCCAAACAAAAACCCTCAAATATTGGAGTAAGTTTCTTTTTGACGACCAATCACGTAATAAACTGTTTCCGAAAACCAGACGAGCTCTTTAACCTTCATCTGTGACTCAAGACTCGAAAGTGCAGAATATAATAATAACGTGGAGAGTTAAATAAACTCTTTAATGCGGGATTTATACAAGGAACTGTACCTTCAGTATATCACCGACAGTAGCGTACCTACTAGGTAGGTAATTATAAATATGCGTTGTTCTGCTAGGTATGCAACTCCAGGCAGCAGAATCAAAACGGGGTTTAGAAAGCTCAATTCATATTTCAAAATTCAAAATCACCACATCGAATTGAATCATATAAAATTCAAATCATTTCGTTTATGTTGAAAAAATCACATCTTGGGTGAGGTACCGTTAAGGGCTGGTGTCTTGGCGAAGGGTCGCGACCCTCGATCAAACCTGCAGCAGCTGGCCGCGGTCAACGACCCCCTAATGCCGGCCGGACGGAAAAATGGGCAAATTACTTGTTCGCCAACTTTGATTTACCAGGCGCACCGGAGATTAAGGAGATAGCATCAGTAACTCATAAAAAGCAGCAAATTGAAGACCGTAAACTTATTTTAGTAACTTCAATTTACATTGAATAAATAATCACCGTAATCGCCATCCATACGTTATCATTTCTAAGAAATATCGCGTCTTGTGTTAAGAGTAAACCCATATCAATGCTCATTATTTGTGTTTACGGTTAGCGCATATGTTAAGCCGTAGTTAAGAAAACTGGCTATCATTTGTAAGGGTGCTCTAATTCCCAAGCGAGTACCGATTGAAGGGTTAACGTGTCTAACGGATTGTTCCTAACCAGTTCTAACATCCTTACAATACCAAAAAGGTGTGCACCCCTCCTAAAAATCTCTTGGTTTAACATAGGCAACCAAACGTTGGCGATTTTTTTACTACCTAGTTAAAAATAAAAAAAAACTTAAGGTTATCACTGGCCAGTAACAGTTTGGGAACGGAACACACAGTATAGCAGGCTAGGAAAATGGGCCGTGTCATGACCAGTGATCGGAGTAGGTAGATTGATTTTTGGTACTTGTGTCATAAATGCACACAGAAAAAATAACATGGATAAGCCACTTTTCCGGAAAGTAATTCCGGTATTTCCGGATTCAATCAAATATTGTTAATGTTGGTAGTGATATTATTACTACTCAATTCAAAATTTAAAGGAAGTTATCAAAACAAAGTTAATTTGGTATTTATCTGTTGAATAATAAAAACAATCGAATTCCGATCGAAGCATTAATAATTTATTTATTTTTTAGTCTTTTTATGGCCACAACTTTTTTATAAATTGTTGCACTTAAATTTCAATCAAATCAACCAATTCCGTCGGAATGTCCTTATTAAAATATACGTTTCGGATCAATGACCCCAATTCAATCTACCTACTCCTATCTATGGTCAGGAGCATGACTCATGAGACAATGCAGAGTTAACCTAGGTTCCAAGGTAGGAAATTAGTTATAGTAGTGTTGACCATAAGGACAACATTTTCTTACACATCACTGTTCCTTTTCGGTTACTCTAACATTTACCTCTCGTACGACCAAAACAGCGGGAATTACAGTTTATAGCATAGATCATGTAGGTATAATTTAACGAATTTATTCTCCTTTGTATAGCTACTAGTAATATCAGTAGTCCATGCTCATTAACCGTGTTTAGCTGCGAAATTACATTGAAAAGATCGCCCCACGAGAGCTCAATGCAAAGCTTTTCCCACCGCCTCATACGTCGCCCCAATTTCTCGAGCTCTAAAAGATTTTGCCTTGCGAAATTTCTTTCACATAGTCTGCTGCCGACCCTAGCCCCCAGGTGAGTATTGTAAGGGCCCTTTCTCAGGCCCTTGGTTCACATCTGTCGTTGCACCGGCCGCGGACGTCAGCCCTACTTGCAGTTGCATACAATGCAAGACGCTTAATTTCGGTTATTTCAACGGTCGAATTTGGAACGAGACGGTTGATGCATTGATTTAATATTTATGGTAACCTGGTTGTTTTAATTTTGCCTTCAATTAAAAAAAACCTAGTAGGTACTAAATTTATTACTTTTTATATCGAACTTGCGAGCTAAACTTGGGCCTTTGGGTATGTCCCGAGAGCTTTTAGTGCTGGAAATTTGAATGCAGACAAATACATAATAAACTTCTGGAAAAGTCCGTACTAGTCACGAAACTGTCAGCTGTTAACTATTGAACTGTCATATGAGGCACAGTTCCACATTCACCTAAGGAAATACATGTTCGTAGATACTGTACATAATACCTTATGCAGTTCCGAGTCAGCTCACGTATCTTTCGACTGATTTCTGTAGATATCTGAAAATAACACAAGTCATAAATAAAAACACACAGAATAGCAGCCGGCTTCTATGTTCCCTGATTATCACAGATCGGAGTAGCTAGAATGATTTTTGGTACTTGTATCACAAATGCACACAGAAAGAATAACATGGATAGATAAGCCATTTTTCCGGAAAGTAATTCCGGTATTTCCGGATTCAGTTAAATATTATTAATGTTGGTAGTGATATTATTACCACTCAATTCAAAATTTAAAGGAAGTTATCAAAACTAAATTAATTTATTATTTATCTGTTGAATAATAAAAACAATCGAATTCCGATCGAAGCATTAATCATAATTTTTATTTTTAGCTTTTTTACGGCCACAACTTTTATAAATTGTTGCACTTCAATTTCAATCAAATCAACCAATTCCGGAGGAATATCCATATTAATATTTACCTTCCGGATCAATGACCTCAATTCAATCTACCTACTCCGATCTATACTGATCATTATACTGTGGATCTCTTAAAACGTCGAGTGAATCGGTTTCTTCCAGGCAAGCGTGCTCCAGCCTATGCATCATCGCTTCACATCAGGCGAGCCAAATGCAAGCCTATTACTTATAAAAAAAAGTTGTTATTACACTTTATTCAAATTTGTTTATTTAGGCATAAGTAATACATACAAAATGTACTAACTATCATATACAAGGTGTTGTTTTGCATCCTCGTCAAAATTCAGGAGGTTGTCACAAAAACATAAATAATCTATTAAAATTACGGTAATTATGTACCTTGTTAATTATGAATAAACGCTGATTTTTATGGTTGTTATAAATATAATAAATACTGATAAACTTATTATCAGTATTTCAGAATAACCCCCTTAATGTGGGCTAGGGAATAAGAAATTATCGAATAAACCTTTTTTATTGTTTGTATCTGTAGAAGCGCGGTCATAGGGCGAGATTCAGACGTGCCGCGGGTTAAATAAAAATATGGGTGGTTCACACTTACCGAATTCCGTAAATAAGAAAAAAAAATAATTACCTATTCATTTTATTATTGATTCGGGACGACAATCATTAGCATATCTCCCTCCTTGAATTTGACGAGGATGCAAAACAATACCTTGTATATACAGGAGCATTGTATTCAAGTATTTTTTTTTAAATTAATTTGACTGAAAACTCTTAGATTGGGATTCAGACAATAAAACTGGACAACATTCCGTAAGGAAAATAGATCGATTTTTTTCGATAATGTTGTTTGGAAAAACCATTTTTAATTCATAATTTCAGCCGAAAAACGTCCACTGCTGGACATAGGCCTCCCCCAAGTTGCGCCACATTGACATAACATGGGGGTTTTGCCATAATCGCCACGCTTGGCAGGCGGGTTGGCGATCGCAGTACGGTTGTTACAAAAGCACAGAGAACGGTGCTGCCTATTCTCTGGCAACTCCCTTAGTCGCCTCTTACGACACCCACGGAAAGATATGGGATGGTGCTATTCTTTACGTCCGACACCATACAGAAAGTTGTCCAGTTTATGTCTAAAACACCACCTAAGAAGTATTGGAATAAGATGAAAAGGATGAGAATAGATTCTAGTTTGTTAATTGTTGTGTGAAGGGAAATGACGTAACTTTAATTTAAATCCTCTCTCACCTTGCACCCTGGCAAACACATCTTTGATATTATGTAAGTACTGCTCGGAACTTTGTAGTACTATTTATGTATTCAGTGAAGCCAATAAACACTTAGTTTTAGTATAATAAAGACAGATATAAGTGAGTATTTTTGGGCTAATTTGTACCTTGATCAACGAGGAATAAGAATAACAGTTAGGTACTTTACCATAAATCATCATCTAAATACGTGTTCTTATAAGATTGATTTGCTTGTCTCAACTTTAGATGTTTTCTCGGGAAAGATATTTTATTGGTACTTTCAAAGATAAGGTTTTTTTTTGTAAACGTATTGTGTATTAAATATAAAATATGTAGGTACAGTGTTATGAAAGTTCGAAACATTGCAAATAGGTCGCCACAAAAAATGACATTATGAAATATCTCTCTGTAAACACAAACATTATTTGAAGAATCACAGAATTAGTCATCGCAGTCATTTGTTTTATCCTCTTTTCAAATTGTAAGACAACTCTTAACTCTTACTCTTATCTTCGTGAACTACCTACTTAAAGTACTTACAATAACGTTTTAACACCTAAAAGTATATTACAATAAGCCTCCAAAGCTTTTTAGTGTTTCCTTACATTACCTGTTAAATGGCACAATTAAATAATACTCTCTTATCTCTTTCACAAAAGAAAGGTGCGAAAATAATGAGTTTTTGTTACAAGCTAATAGTTTATTACAGGTATTATTGTTCTCTCTTATCCATTCATGTTCCCCTAGTCTCATTGAAATAATGACAATGTTCTTTCTGAGTCAGAATGCAAAAAAAATATACTTACTGTCTTCTAGATTTTGGCGACTACGCTTCAACCAGGACAGAATAATGGAACAAAAAAGAACCTACAATCGTCTGAAACGCCAAGTCCATCAAGCACTCGTTGATTATAGCAGCGAAAAATGGACCCGAATAATAAACGATCCACAGAACAACAGAGCCCAGATGTGGAGAATCCAACGCAACCTGAAGGCTGCCGTACAGAGACTTCCCCACATTGAGGGTTGCAACAGCGAGAGAGAAACCATCGATGCCCTGGTCGATGCAGCGATCGTCACTGAAGCCGAGATAAATAACGAAGATAAGAGCACAGAGAAGACCACACCGTTCCAGCCTCTCGATCCCACCTCCATAGAGGAAATCAGATTCGCACTGAAACGCTTTCAAAAATAAGAAGGCGCCTGGCCCGGACAAAATCAAATCGGACGCCCTCAAACTCGGAGGCGACCCCTTTCTCATCAGGTATAAAGTGATAGCTGACTACCTGTTACTGACAGGTTATTATCCCAACAGATGGAAAATCGGAGAGTGCATCTTCCTACATAAAGCAGGAAAGAATCACCGAGATGCAAAATCCTACAGACCCATCACTCTCCTAAACATCATGGGTAAACTACACGAACGCCTGCTCTTGTCGCGCCTGCAACAGACGGCCGACAGACTCCAACCACCATTTCAACATGGCTTTACCAAGAACAGAGGGACAGGCACACAGATCCTTCGCACCGGCAAGTTCATCACGGATGCGCTGGAAGCAAGGGAAAGTGTGGCCATGGTCCTGACGGATCTTTCGAAGGCTTTTGACTCAATAAACCACGAAGGTCTGACGAAGAAGCTTCAAACAGCTGACGTCCCAAACAACATCATCAAACTAATAGAGAATTACCTGAGCGGTCGCAAAACCTTTGGACACTTCAGAACCACCAATGGCGACGAAAAACCGGTGCCGCACGGGGTCCCCCAAGGCTCAATCCTGGGTCCGGTAATCTTCAACCTGTACGTACACGACGTTTGGGACCAACGGGACCGTATCCGCGGACTCAAGCTCTCCCAATACGCCGATGATCTGTGCATCCTTAACAGGTCTCCCGACCCAAACTTCGCGACACACCGCGCGGGCTGGGCCGCCGACACCGTCATCGACTACTACCGTCGCTGGGGGCTGAAATGTAACGTAGACAAAACGGAGTGTGCTATGTTCACACACAAGAGAAATTAC
Source organism: Cerastis rubricosa (assembly GCA_949152445.1). Classification (NCBI taxonomy): domain Eukaryota; kingdom Metazoa; phylum Arthropoda; class Insecta; order Lepidoptera; family Noctuidae; genus Cerastis; species Cerastis rubricosa. The sequence goes on from OX424541.1 coordinate 2,592,528, forward strand.
CACAGAACCATTCGCATCAAAGACGAGGCAATCGAATATAAAAACAGCGTAAAATATCTGGGCGTACACTTAGACAAGACCATGACCATGGGCAAACAGACGGATTACGTCGTGCAGAAGGCGCGACGAACTCGCGGCGCACTAGCCCCTATCATAGGTTGGCACGCCAAGACAGATATCACTGTGAAACTTGCTGTCATTCAGGCCTGCCTACTTCCTATATTGGATTATGGCGTGGTACAACTACTCTCACGTTACAGTAAGAGCAACTTACAAAAAATTGAACGTCAATATCGAATGGCTCTCAAGACCAGCGGACAATTCCCAAGACGTCTAGAAACCACATTACTCTGGGATATGCTCGATTGGGATCCATGGCACCTCCGTGCACAAGACTTGAACGAGGGCATGCTGCGCCGACTCCGCGAAATGCACATCGAGGATCTAGAGACCCCTGGTGACGTCTACCTCGGATACGGACAGCACAACCCCCTCCTCACTAATACTAGACTAGGTGAAATAGATTATGTACCAAAAAAAGACAGGAGTCGGTTGCTCAGCAAGCGAACCACCGCTCCACGTCCCCATAAATTGTAATTAGCTGTAAATAGGATAGGGCAATATACAACAACATTATAAATTTATATAAATTGATTCTGTACAAACTAATAAGCTCACAGCACACACTACACGACACTTATATAGATCTCTCTCAGACAAACTTAGGTAGATTGTAAGTAGCTGACACACCCACAGGCCGAATACACCATCGACCTGTGGACATAATGTAACATATGAACCAGGGAAATAAACATCTTTCTATTCTATTCTATTCTATTCTAGATTTTGATGACAAGTACTTCTCTGTATGTTTTTTGAAATGTTATTTCTTTCAAGTTACCATAACTTACATGTTATAACAAGCATTAGAATAGAACGACTATTATAGACCATGTAAATAGCTCGACGGTTCAGTGTCCGCACTGCGAATCGTGGGTTTCAGGTTCAAACCTTACAGTACCTAAATAATTATTACATTTATCTAAATCTCGATTCTAAATTCGCCTTCCACATTCTTTTCTTAAAATCGGAAATATGTGTTAATGTATAAATAGACTACCTTTACCCACATAATAGGTAATAATATCCTCTCCAAAATACCCAATTTTAATTAAAATCGGCCATTACAATCTTAACTTATCAACTATCAGCATCACAATCAATGGTGTTACGAGTCCAAGTAAGCCAGGTGGTAGTCTGTCTACCTGAGTCTTTGATATTATCAGAAAAAGTGCGGCAAAGAATAGACGAAGATTATTTTCTTTCAACAAAATTGTTTAGCGTAAGCTAACAATATTTACTGTGTACAAGCACAACAATGTAGGTACATTGTCGTATGTACTTGATTATTTTCTACATTTAAATAATTGTTATTTTTTTAGAAAGCCATCTTTGTTTTTATTAAACCAATCTTTACCTATAATAAGAAGCTATAAAAAAGTTACAATAAGATTTACCTCCTAATATCTTTTCAGCATAATTAATAAGTACAACCTATTAATAATAATAAATTGTTTTATTTGGGACAACATAGGAACCATTTTTGTTAGTACAAACCTTAGACCTTACTACTACTTCTACACTAGGATTAGTCATAAAGAAAAGCAAACAACAGACTATTACGAACGGGTCATTTAAAAGTCGTGGAGTCGCTCCATGTAAAATACAATGGTATTCAATCGGAAAGCCGCATCCGACTGGAAGTCGAACCCAACATATTTAGGAAAAGGCTACGCAGATGATGGATTTAAAGGAAATATAAGTAAATTGCCAAAAGGTTCTAATACCACCTCTATTTAGTTATTGTTATCCTTGAAAGAATTGGTCAGTAGGTCGTCTTAGGAGCGGAGTCATTGGATCATGGCGGATTCAATCAAGTAAAAAAAAAGCATAATTATACCTTAAACGTATTCTATTGTAATTGAAATTGCTGCCGGTCCTCGCTAAAGACTTGCGTGATGATGTGATCTCGGTTTATTTCGATAAGAGTAATGTCCTCTAGCGGTGGTAGAACGAGTTATTTGCCCCATTGTGGTATGTTTTGTATCGGAACTATTACCTTTCCTTTCATGGCAATTGGGGTTTTCCTTAATCCCTATAAAGATGGCGAGATGGCGTGGTCTTTTGGTTCTGTTCGATAACGATTTTGAGTTTGGTAATGCCCTCTAGCGACTTTTATCCAAACTAGTAGATCACAACAAAACTTTTTATAATTTTTAGAACATGGCAGCACTGAGAAAATAAAATGACACTTACAACAGTTACAACCTGGCAATAGTGAACAGTTATTAAACGTCAAACAGTTGTCAAAATGGCACGTCAGCAACAAGATGTTGATGAGCTTTTCGATGTTAAAAATGCATTTTATGTCGGAAATTATCAACAAGCAATCAACGAGGCACAGAGCGTATCCGTAAGTAACATTTGTGCCTTCAAAACTTTCTTTACGTCATCATTTCAGGGTGTATTTTAACATGTTTTGGGGCGGTGACGTTGTGCCGCTCCTGTTTTTTCTCATTATTTCTCTATTACCTCGGTTTTTTAGCAGCAATTGTGTTCCTTATACATAATACCTATATCTTAACGTAATAATTTACTTTTGCAGCCATCAACACCTCTCATAGCGCTCCAACGTGATGCGTTCCTATATCGATCGTACATCGCTCAAGGAAACCACAGGATCGTGCTGCAAGAGCTTAAAACCGCGGATCCTATGCTGCAGCCGCTGAAGTCATTGGTGGAGTACCTGACACCTAACGCCAATAAGCCAGCGGTCGTTGCTGATATTGATGCACGCGTGAGTAGTTTCTTTTAGTTGAAAACCTGTGACTAATGAACTATGTTGATATGACTCCACAAAATAGCTTATTTAATTATTCTCAAGAGTTATTCGTTGATAACAGTGGTGACAAGTTACCATGGAGTCATACTATTTCTTCTTGGGTGTGTGACCAATTCTAGATGTTGTATTTTTGTTGTAGCCTCAGACAATTATTTAAAGCAGCTGTAAAATAATAGTCAAATTGAAATAAATGCATTGAATGAAGTGTGTATCTAAGTTTAAGAATCACAATGTATTCTTTTATTAGATTAAAATGATGCAATAGATTCTCACAACTGATCATAATGGTGTAATTTTCAGGTGAATAAAGGAACGGAGCTTGCAAATGAAATCTTCCTCATTGTAGCGGCAACTATCTACTACCACGAGGACAACTATGAACAAGTACTCAGGTAGGTTTCTTTTTTTTGTGAACAAAATGGTTAACGAAGGCACTTATTCTTCAATGCTTGGGATATCAGATCAGAACTCATCACCGCTGCCCTCAAAAACGGTGAAAGAAAACATCGTGAGGAAACCAGCATGTCCAAGAACTAAATCTTGGAAGACATGTGACATCTACCAACAAGCACTGGGCCCGTGTGGAGCATTACACCCACTCCCCTCTGATTGAGAAACTCTCTCTCGAAACTCAATGTTATTGATCTACAGAACGCTTAGATGACGGTATTTTTACGCCCTGTATGTTCTTGCTTCTGTCTGCAACATCCATCTGTGTCAACAATACCACAAAACATGTCCTTTGCGACTCACATAATGTACCTAGTTTGCAGTACATCTAGATATCAATCAAACCACTGCAAACCATTTTATCTCAGGTCATAATATAAAAAATCAATCATCATAACATAAAAAATGTAATTTGTATGACTCAGCAACAAGCCATAGGCTTGACTCAACTGTTTTCTACATTGATAGAAACAACAATAATTGAATGCATACATAGAGCTTGATTCATGTTTTCTGAATGGGTTACAATCTATTACGCATATAAAAATATGAATTAATTAAATAATAAAATATGTATCCTCGTACATATAAAAATAAATATGTTTATGATTGAATGCAAAATAGAACACTCTAAATAATCTCCTATGTTGGTGAAACACCTTATGATTTTCATGTAAATTTAAAATAATTTTCAAGCATGTATGAAATATTTTCCACATCTCTCTTTTCCAGAATTCTCCACAGTGCTCAACCGACACTAGAGCTCCATGCGTTCAAGCTGCAGTGCCTGCTGGCCATGAACCGACCTGACCTGGCCCGGAAACAGCTGAAGGCTCTCCAAGACATTGAGGATGACAGCACACTGGCACAGCTGGCTCAGGCCTGGCTGAACTTGTCACAGGTTAGCTCAAATACGGGTTTACTAGCTAGATAATGTGCCTGAGGAAGATGTGCAGTACGGGAAGATTGTTGACAGCACGTTAATGAGTGAGATCTCATGAAACGTGACCACACCCCTGGATTGTGCAGTAACTTCAGGCACATTTGATAGGTCTGTAGTGATAGTTCTTGGGCATTTTGACCTATTAAACATACTTTTCAACAAGACTGACGAATGTCTGAATGCCATCTGAATGTGTCATCATTTCGTATTAGCCATTCAAATAATTTATTTGCAACTTTCAGGGTGGACCAGGAGTGCAGGACGCACACTATAGTATTATGGAGCTGTCCGAGAGGCTTGGCGCTCTGGGAGCTGGCCCGGCAGCCGTTGGGGCCGCCGCCGCTGCCTCCAGGGGTAAATGTTGTGTGCTAAAATATATCATATGCATGATATAGAATAACGCTATCTATTGAGGCGATGGGGCAATTCTTGCTTTTATGATCATCAAAGTACAAGTACTGAGACGATGTTGCATCAAGTAGTAATAGTATCGCTCAGCATCGCTCTTGATGACACCATATGTTACTACCAGCAAATTTAGTAACTACTCACAAAATTTTTCACAAATAATCATCTGTTACAACTGCCGTCGACTGGCACTGTGGGCACATACGAAAAAGCTATGTCGCAACTACGACTTTACAAATAAACCGTGGTAACTCCGCCTTTTAAAAAAAATTGGAATTCCTGTCTTTATTAGCATTCCATTACAGCCAATAACAGGTCCTTGAAATTGAAAACAAGTGTGAAGACAAAGTCAGTCTATTTATATTATTTTAACCTAAAAAGGGATGATAACTATTTTTTTTTTTCTTATCTGTCAGGTAGATTATTCAAAAGTATTGGACACGTATTTTTTCTTTTCTCACTTAGTCCAAAAATTACGGAGATATATTGAGTTTTAGAGCGCATAACAACACGGTTAACTAAATTTTATACCTACTTTTGACGTAGTGAGCGCCCACTCTCCAAGTATAATGTGTTTTAACTAAGTATTTTTTTTTGTTAATTTAATAAAACAACAAAATATGAGTCTAATATTTTTGTATTACCTGACTGACGGACAAAATCGAATTTCGTTTTCTTTACCGAGTCATCATCCTTATTTGTGTGTTTCAATGTATTTTTATAAACCTGCATTTGATTGTTCTCTCCCTCAGGCATGTGGGAGGAAGCCGAGCAGATGCTAACAGAGGCGCAGGCGCGCGCTCCGCAACATCCTGACCTGTTGCTAGGGCTGGCGGTCACCGCAGCGCACAGTGGGAAAGCGCCCGAGGTCTGTACCATATTCCTTTATTTTAATCACCGTAACTGGAATAAATATATCCACAAAAGCTCTTTTAATTGATATAAAATTATTATCATCCTCCTGCCCTTATCCCAATTTATTTGGGGTCGGCGAAGCATGTCTTCTTCTCCATACGTCGTCTTCGTCATCTTAGCAGTCCCCTCCTTTCTACCCATACCATCCTTCACACAGTCCATCCATCGTTTCTTTGGTAATCCTTACTCTTATAACCATCTACATTCATACTCAACATTTTCCTCAACTACTTTCAACATTTTTCTAATTAAAAAAAAAACACATTACAATTTACCGTCACAATTTCGCTGCCATCCGACTGCAGGTGACGTGCAATTAAGTGTATGTATGGACAGTCGAGCCTGTCGGCTATCATCATCAGTACGCTGTTGGGGCTGCCGCGAAGATATAATCCATACTAATATTATAAATGCGAAAGTCACTTTGTTTGTTTGTATGTTTGTTTGTTACCTTTTCACGACTAAACGGCTGATCGGATCTTAAAGAAATTTGGCAAGAAGATAGATTTCAACCTGGGGAAGGCCATAGGCTATATATCATCACGCTACGACCGATAGGAACGGAGCAGCAATGAAAAATGTTGCAAAAGCGGAAAAATGTAACGCAGACGAAGTTGCGCGGGACAGCTAGTAATAATATAACTCCGCTTAGGTCCCGTTTAAATTTGGCGAAGCTCTGACGCTGATCTTCGCAGATATACAATGGAACTCTTTTATTATAGATAGCTCTGAGGGGGTATGGAAAATAACTTTTAGCTTCAGAAGTCGGCGGCAAAAAAACTCAATCAATGTAACAGAAGTCACCGAGTTCTGAAGCTAAAAGCTATTTTACACTATTTGTGTTTTAGAAGTCGGTTTTATTTTTTAGAAAAAAGTTTTTTTGTATGAAGAACATGTTGTAACACGGGTATTATTACCTGCCTTCACGATAGTAGTGGTTACAGTCTATTTGAGGAAGGACTGTCTGATGTAACTGGTTTTGTTTTACCTCGTCGACGTTTACCAATATCCAATGCGTCAGCAAACAAGTACTTATTCTTCACTTAGTATATAGATCCTGCATCCGTGCATCCTGCTATCCGCAGTGAATTTGCATGTGGAGCAAACATTATAATATGTAGCCTCCTATGAAGATGAATAAATATGTATCCTGTTCCCAGGTGTTCAACCGCTACATAGCCCAACTCCTGGACAGCCACCCCGAGCACCCGTACACGAAGGAGCACCACGCCAAGACCAACGAGTTCAAACGCCTCGCCGCCCAGTACCAGCCCTCGGTCTCAAGTTAAACCTTGCGGCCCTAGCAATAGAGTTCGATATCACTTATGATTTTATGTATGTTTGTGTACTAAAGAGCCTATATTATTATACTATAGTGGAGTTTTATTGTTGGTCTTCCTGTTCGTAGAATGTAGATTTAGAGTACTTGTTGTAGTATAGTTTACTTGAGTATTATTTTTCTTCTTGGCCCAGAATTGAGCCACTTGTTAAGCGCCCTCTGTAGCGTCCTCCAGTCAGGATATATGTACATTTATCATACGAAGTTGATTATCGAAATTCCTAGAGACTAGTATAGTTACCTGATATATCACTAATTTAGCCCTGTACCGTTATACCTCCAAGAGTAGTTCATCGAGTAATATCGGTTCAAATTGCCTTTATCTTGTATAGGTAAGTTTAGTCTGTGATATGTAGAAAACTAATCACTGAATAGATATAGAATTAATCGACACAGTCTACTAACCTATGCATGGAATTATAGGGACTCCTGTACCTCTTAAGTTGTGTCAGAACACCCAGTGCCAGCACTGACAAATACTGCACCATGTTTATAAATAGGTAAGTAATAAAAAAAGCCCAAATATACAAAAACTCCTTTATCCTCATGTAATCCTAGTAGAAGCTGTAGTCATAGTCGTTGTCTGGTTCCTCGTCCTCCTCGGAATTGGTCAGGTTCACCAGTAGGTGGTACTGGCGGAGTTTCTCTAAGGCTGCCATGTCATCCATCAGGCCCAGGGGCAGTTCCGTCGGGTCAGGTTCGCCCTTGACCAGGGTCCAGTCTGTTGTAGACTCGTGAAGGATCTCGCCGTTCAAACCTGTAAAGTCAAAAGGATTTAAAGCAGTCAAGAAATGAACCATAGAATGGAATGAGTTCCCACTGCCATCTACTTTTATTTAAGTTTAAATGTGCTGGTTTTAGCGTTTTGGTTTCTGCACCGTAGTCTGGTTTTTAAGTTTTTTAATAACTTTTTTTTCTTTTTCTTTCTACTTTCGTGATGTGAAAGATTTCGTGGACAATTTAACTTTTTACTATGCGATTTGTTCACTTTTTCACGATTTGCCATTACGAATTACGTTTAACAAGAGTTATGTATGTACATATTTTTGTAATCACATTTAGTTTCATACCCAACTCGATGTAGATAGAATAAAAAAAAAACGAAGTCCATAATATGGCGCCCAAAATCCGCCATGTTGCTGTTTTGTTTTAAATTTTAATGTTACCCTCACCACCCAGTGACACTCACGCCACCAAGAAGAATCTAACAACGAATAATTTGTGGAAATCGGTCCATATGAAGGATCAAAGAAACATACATACAAGTCAAACACAGAACCCTCCTTATGGGCTGGGCTTCGTCGCAGTCATAAAAACAATAAAAAGCTGTATGTAAGCCATAATTTTGTACTTCGTACTAAGCAAAAGAACTACGCAGTACGCACGGCCGCAAGTTCGAATTGCTATTTTTAAAAGCAGCAGGCGGGCCAGGCGGTATGGTAATCCGTTTTCGTATTTGGGCATTATAAGCTCTGCCGAAGCAGAGCATTTCAAAAATATTATAGACTCATTTGAGTGTTCCCCTCCACGGAAATCTTTAGTAAAAGGCGAAAGATTTATACGTTTTGAAGGGAAACCAGAGATACCGAATTTTTGGTCGCCTGAGCTTATATACTTCGCGCGGTAACGAAACCATAGCGCGATCTAATTCGACGTCAACGCCATCTAGGGAAACAAGAGTTCAACTTTTGCAACTTTGTAAAGTAATAAATAAGAATAACACTTGTACTATTAAACATACATTTTTTTGCATATAAAGAAAAAATAATAAAAGAACGCCACGATTTTTGTTGTATCACCGTGATACAATAAACACAAAATGTGATATAGTGGTATTGAGTACCGGAAATACGTGTATTGTTTTGTTTTTTCTGCTTTTTCAGTGCACTAATTACGATGAGTCCAGTCTAAATAGTTATCGTTATTTTAAGTACCTTTAAATTCCATTATTTGTCTAGCCGTTCGCTGACTAGGTTGGATATATTTATAAAACGGAATATGCACCATAGCATAACACAACATAATCAGCCAATAACGTTCCACCTGCTGGGTCTTAGGTCATGCAGGTCTCCTCTCTTTGTGAGACAGTGTTCCATAATTCACGAAGCACCAGTATCTGTCAGTGGGTTTGAGCTATATTCCACCACGCACCAATAGTTACTAAAATAATCGGTAAATAATCTAAGCCTCTATTCTTGTTAGCCTGAGTCATCCCACTGCTAGGCAGTCTACCTATGACTTCCAGGTGTTCGATGCAGGTCTAATATAAACCTGTGATCGTTGGGTTGGTTGTATAATACGCAACATCATCATCTGCCTAGCCTTTTCCCGACTATGTTGGGTCCAGTCTAACCCGATTCAGCTGAATACCAGTATTTTACATGGAGCGACGACATATCTGACCTCCATAACCCAGTTAGTACTGGGTAATACAATACCCCTTGGTAAGACTGGTTTGTCAGAGTTTCGGGCCGCTTACTACCTGTATAATACGCACCATGAGGCAGTATATCGACAGGACCTTCGATGGGTGGTGCGGTGTACGCCTCTAACTCCTGCTCGGTCTTGCTCTCCCGGTCCAGCTTCTCTTGTTTGCGCTGGCGACGCCATGCCTTCTGTAGGTTGAAACGTTCTGGCCTGGAATGTCAAGTAAAATTCTTTAGTCATATTCGTATGGGAGCGAGAAGAAGAGGAAAAGGCAAGAAACAAATATCTCTGAGTGATGGGTAGAAGAAGTAAAAGAACCCTGTTTTTAAAACTGAATCAGTAGCTAAAGGAATGGTTATCGTGGGGTTACGTATCATTCTGAGAAAATCAAAGTCCTTACAAGACTTTCACTTCATCCGGAACCTTTATCTTTAAAGGGTAGTTAGTTATAAGGCTTTACAGCACTGGGATAAGTGGGATACCAAAATTCTTTGTGTTTTCAAAACATGATTTTCCAAATATTTTGGGACAGATTTTAAACCTAAGCATAAAGAGGTTCGTTAATCTGTGGCACAGTCCGGAACAAACAAACAAACAGTGATATCACCATATCTTATCTATTCGTGAAATAAACATAATATTTACTATCCATCAGTTTGGTGAACTTACAACGGGACGAATGGCTCTAATCTACTCAAACTCTGATTCATGTTTAAAGAATTATAGTTGGTATTTAAAATTTTATTTCAGAAAGATCTACCTAGTAGCCAAACCTAACCTTGTTCTCTGTTTTTAGTTTGTGATATAAAATGTAGCCTGGTTGCGAGACTGTTCGAAAGAGATACCGTGGCCCTGGAACAAAGGGCTAAGAAGGAACATGGCTGGGTTTTAGTCAGTAGAAGTCTGACACTCCCTTCCGCTCCGCCCAGAGCGGGATCATTTAATGATTTCCCATCCGTAAAAAAAGCCTGTATTTCACCAAAGGCAAAGATATATCTATAAAACTACACCCATATTTCGACAGTTATGTTTATTTTGTCCCTTATAATCGGGCGAGCATAAGATGATCTAACTACCTGATAAATGATGAATAACTACTTACAAACTACCTACCTACCTACTACTAACTACAAATATATACACAAAAGCTACTGAGAAATCCCTAACGGAAAACCTGATAACGCTTTCATCATCATCATCATCATTTCAGCCGAAAGACGTCCATTGCTGGACATAGGCCACCCGAAAGTGTCGCCAAATTGGCATAAGAGGGGTTTTGCCATAATCGCCACGCTTGGCAGGTGGGTTGGCGATCGCAGTACGGTTGTTACAAAGGCACAGAGAACGCTGCTGCCATTCTCTGGCAAATCCCGTAGTAGCCTCTTACGACACCCACGGGAAGATATGGGATGGTGCTATTCTTTACGTCCGACACCATACAGAGCAGATAACACTTTGCTGACTTAGAAATCAAATCCAGGACCTCACGCTCAGCAGTAACGCTTTCGAATAATAGCCTACAACAGATAGATGACAAAACATATTTACGTAAGCATTACAAAATCCTTTCAAAACTTGGTGCTCATCTCCGTACAGAAGAAATACAATTAAAATGAACTTGCTTTTCCTCATCTTTGTAGACGCGTGCTTCTATGTTCTGGATGTCGTGTCTCAGGTCAGCTATCATGAGCAGCATGAGGTCTAAGGAACCCTTTGGTCCTCGAGGGCCTCTTGGACCCCTTGGTCCGCTTTCACCTTTTGGTCCTTCCATACCCGGGGGGCCGGCTGGACCCTGTAATATAGAGTTTAGAAGTTTTATATCAGATACCCTTCGCTTTTGCTGAATTATAAGCAGTGGAAAGCATACTAACATATCGTATGTTTTATTAGCTTGAACAAACCTGGGCAAATGTCTTGCCTCAATCCAAGTAGGTAGGTACTAGGGAAACATATTTACAAAGAAAAGAAAAATGTGCTTATCTAGGTATTTACCCTTGGTCCTCTTTCACATCTACAGTATCCTCCTTCTAAAGGTGCCGTTGAATCTAATACTCGGTATGCATAGGTGCCCTCTGCAAATCTTTCGCCACCTTGAAATAAAGCATTACACTACCTTTACTTGCTCTTGTAATCCTAGTACTTACATTCAGCATGATGCTACCTAGTTTTCATTTACATTGGGGACCCCGGCCATCTTATTCTTATAGGTGGACCAAACCGAAACAGCCCGTTATATCTGGCTTAATTATAATCATCATATCAGCCCGGACTGCTGTGCATAGGCCTCCCCTTTTTTTGCCAGACTTCTCGGTTCTGTAAGTCCCTCCAGGTAAGACAATATCATAAATCTCAGAGTAGGTACCTATCGCACACCAGATTTAAAATATGAAAGCATTTTGATGGTTTTGCTGTGCTTTGCCTACTTCATGGATAATAGCGTAGCATACAGTAGCACTGTAGAAGTAAATCAACTTAGTTTTTACTTCTAGCTATTTAAAAGCGTTTATACTACCATCTCTCAAAGCAGGACTGTCCATCAGCTTCTTCAGCGCCGCTTGCGTGCTGTGCAGCTGGTCGCTCAACTGCTTGACCTTCCGAGACAGCCAGGTCACAGTGTCACAGGGCGCGTAACACCTGGAAGACGCTCGCACCAACGGCAATGGCTCCTGAAGCAATGCGGTTACCTTGGCTAAATTATGTGACATCTTTTGTTTGTGATTGAATGGAAACAATCGTTGTGGTTATTCCTCGATTCCAGGTGACAAGTTTTCAAGATGTAATAGGGAGTTTGTTGATAACCATGGATGTTACAAAAATGGAGGTCTGATTGGCATGATTTTTGACGTTGATGATGAAGTAACAGCCAGGATTATAGTCCCAGTGCATTGAGATGAGACGCAGAGTGGTATTCTTAGTTTATCTTAATATTACTAAGGCCAAAGTAATTGGCCATCCTTAGGACAATCAAGGATGGAATTAGACCTAGTGATGTTGAACTAAAAATATTACAACTTACTGGGACAGCAACTCTGGATTCACACTTTTTTCCATCGCTGGCGAGGACCAGCGGAGGCGAGCACTCGCAGTGGTACCCGCCGGGGTCATTGATACACCGCTGTTCACAGCCGCCATTGTTGGAAGAGCATTCGTCCACATCTGGGTAACAGGAGCTCAGAAATCAATGAGGGTATTGTTGTGAATCGAAATAAAGACTGGTTAATGCTCAGCGAAGCTCGGAGTTACGTCTGTTGCTGGAGGTACCGGAACGAATGAGAGGTTTTCTTCAAACCTTTTTTACTACGAAAAACAATATTCTAAGATATATCGATACGTTATTTAGATGATCATCATCATCATTCTCTTGTCCTTATCCTAATTTATTTGGGGTCGGTGCAGCATGTCTTCTTCGTCCACACTTCTCTATTACTTGTGTTCTAATGAGAGACCTCCTTTCCTCCTTCTTGTCATATCATCCTTCACACAGTCCATCCATCGTTTCTTTGGGTATAAGAGTAGAGGAAAGAAACTTTATTCCAGTTTAAATCCGGAATACAGATGATATGGGTTGACATTAGTGCCAAACATCCATTTCCCAATCTAATTCTTAAGGAACAAAGATATCGTGTTTACCAACGCAGTAAGGCTGGGTCTTCCTCCGGTAGTGGTCTACATGGAACTGGAACCCGCTGTGGCAGGTGCACCACACTCGGTCACCTCGCACCTCGCAGGCTTGCTCACACAGCTGCAGGCTGCAGGGGTCCGTCGACCGCGGTATACACCTGGCAAATAAAAATATAATGGCGTTTCAGGAAGCTTTACGGTTCAGTTCACAACCTCAAACAATGCTATATGCGGTCAGCAACACGTCCGCGCTTCTTTCGTCTCTCAGACGAAAGAAGCGCGTACGTGTCTCTTCAAAAGTCGTTGAAGAAAGCGTTGAGTCGTGGCATATTCGAAAAATTTGAAACTTTTTTGTTTTCTAACAGTCTCTGACTCTTGAGCTTAACTCGTGACGACAAGTCATGGTGGCAAATTACTGTACCCCATGGTCTCTCTTCTCTATAAATCGCGGTAACTTGGTCGAGACCTCTAGCCAAACTTTAGCGAGCATTTGACAAATGGGTTGCACCTGTTAGTAGTCTACCGCAAGTGCGTGTTCTTTGGCAAAGCAAACAATATAACGGTCCAGCAGTATTCGCAATCCTGCACTTGATGCCAAAATGTTTCGAAAGCCAAACGTTTCAAATGTTAGGATTGCAGGACCACCTTTATTCAACAGCACATCTACCTATCGTCGGAAGGTCCCTTTAGGCTAATATAATCAGCGTAGATATTAAGTTCTCACAGCACACAGCTCAGGCTTTCATCTCAGTGAGAAGGAATGGCCTGTTAATGTAATCTATCACGCCTGACCAGTGCGAGTTGCTAGCTGCCACATGTCTTAGAATTTTCGGTTTAACGACATGCACACGATGTTTTCTTTCACTTTTTTGAGATCAGTGGTGATGAAATAAATTTCACAAAAAAAAGTTCGTGCTTGGGTTCGAACACTACGAACTCACGCGCTCGAAACCACTGTAGTCTCGTCCTTTTAACTTGCTAGCAGAATAAGCTTCAACTCATCAACAATTAAAATTCTTAACAAACAGAATTCATTAATTACCATAGTGAATAATCTTATTGAATATGCTGGGTACCTAGTTCCTCATTCCTATGCTTCACATGGCAACAAGACACGTTGCCCTTCGCTCGCACGCAGCTAGAATATAAATCTAATCTCGTCAGCTCCACACTTAGACGAAGATGGATAAGGTCAGAGCTTTCTTTGTTACGAAATCCCTTGGTTCTTTGAGCGGCATACAAGTCATGTTTCTAATTGGAATCAGGAGTTCGCCTTTGATTTTATTCTGAATGTGATTTATAGAGTTTACGTAAGTATTGGCTGTCTTCAAAGGTAAGGTAACCAAGGGATGTTGGGAAAAGGACCTGCAATCAATATATCTTATCACAACGGCATCTAATAAGAAATGCATAAGTTTACGTACGTGTGCTTCTTGAAATTTGATAACACCGATTAATTTGCGAAAAACAGCATTGATTTATATAATCTAATTTTCATTTCGTACGTTTCCGTAAATTAGAACAAGTATTTATTAGTCTCAAACAGGACAAAATGGTTAAAAATAACAAATATTAAAATTATATAAAAGTAAACATAAGAAAATTAAGACAAATTAAACTAATGCGCTTGGTTTTGTGTGAGAATTGATATGAAGGAAAAAGGAGTAAATGACGAATAGCGATTAGCGTGACGAATGACAGGGGAATTAATTGGAAAAAAAAAAACGCGCCGACTCATAAAACAACATGGGACTAGGGCAGGAAGGTGATGATGATGATTAAACTGATGCCAAGTGGTACGACTAACATTTAACATTAACGGTAATCATGACTTCAGACTGAAAGATTACCGTTAACTAGAAAAGTTGCAGGAATATAATAATATAATCTATTTGTTTCACTCCTTTTCCAGTGTAGGAAAGAGATGGCGCTAGGCATCCTATATAGCTCCTAAGCTCCGTCTCTTTCCCACACTGGTATAAGAGTAAAACAATACTGCTTTAAGAATATGAACTTGGACGAAGCAAAAACAGTATTTAAGGATCGTAGCGGGTGGTATTCTGTATTTTCTGCAAAGCCAATAGTACATAAGTCATGTATGTATGTCCTTACCTTCCAGCGATGAAGACATGAGTGTCACAGCACCTCAGCTTGATGCACTGGATATCGGCGCCGTCCACACGGCAGGTCTCGCGGGTGCGGAGGAGACTGTTCGTGGGGCATGGCGAACTGCCGTCTAATCTGGAAGTAAAAGGAAGGAATTTTATTTTATACAGGGTGTTTGGTGCATCGTATGCCAAATTGAAATGGTCGACTGGGTGGGTCACCTGCTATCCTTTCAGCCCCCTAAACAATTCTCATGCCCTGTGGATTTTTTTTCATCGAGTTTTTATTGTTTTATTAAAAAAATACCCAAATTTTACATTCAAATACAAATTTAAAAAAAAGTATAAGTCGTAGACTCTAAATTGTAATTTTATTTAGATGTGTATTGTATGCCAGTACTTTTGAATTCAAAATTAGTGACATTAGCCACCTAGTTTTTTTTTAAAATTAACTCGCAAAGTTTCGGACTTCAATTAACGCTGTCCATGTTACAGCTATTTACATAGCTATAAAAAAAAACTAAAAGCGACCGGGATCTTCCATTTCCCTCAAAAATTCTCTATTCTATCAGCTTGCTAGTGATGTGCCACATGCCATAAAAATCTTTTTACAACTTTGTGAATTCGCTAGAATTGTAAATCAAGTCACAAAAAATTAAATTCCAAATTAAGATTTAGAAAAATATTTTTGCTTAAATGATACCTGAAAATCTTATTAAATCTGTTATCCCACTCTTATAAGGTAAAATCTGTCTTGTATCTCTCTTTTGGGGGAGAAAGGGGGGTTTTAGAAAAAAAAAAAGCAATCTAAACATTTAATAATTTTGTGTGACGATGTGTTCTCCAATGCGTGGATTGGTTGCGATGGCCCTATTGCATGGCCGGCACGTTACCCAGACCTAACTCCGCTACACTTTTATGTCTGGAGACGTGCCAAAGAGCTGGTATAAGCCACGGAGGTTCCGACTAGGAAGGTACTACTTGAATAGGGCCATCGCAACCAATCCATGCATTGGGGAACACAACGTCAAACAAAATTATTAAATAAATTTAAAAAATGCATTTTTTTATTTCTAAAACCCCCCTTTCTCACCCAAAAGAGAGATACGAGACAGATTTTACCTTACAAGAGTGAGATAACACATTTAATAAGTTTTTCAGGAATCATTTAAGCAAAAATATTTTTCTAAATCATAATTTGGAATTTAATTTTTTGTGACTTGATTCTCAATTCTAGCGAATTCACAAAGTTGTAAAAAGATTTTTATGGCATGTGGCACATCACTAGCAAGAGGATAGAATAGAGAATTTTTGAGGGAGTTGGAAGATCCCGGTCGCTTTTAGTTTTTTTTTTAAAGCCATGTAACTAGCTGTAACATGGACAGCGTTAATTGAAGTCCGAAACTTTGCGAGTTAATTAAAAAAAATCTAGGTCGCTAATGTCACTAATTTTGAATTCTAAAGTACTGGAATACAATACAAATCTAAATAAAATTAAAATTCTGTGTCTACGACTTATACTTTTTTTTTAATTTGTATTTGAATGTAAAATTTGGGTATTTTGTATATAAAACAATAAAAAGTCGATGAAAAAAATCCACAGGGCATGAGAATTAATTAGGGGTCTGAGAGGATAGCAGATGACCCCCCCAGTCGACCATTTCAATTTGGCACACGATGCACCAAACACCCTGTATACTTGTCGGATCCGGTCAATAGTACGGACAGAAAATGAATCGAAAGCGCGCCAAAGGTGGCATCAAGCGACCTACTTACCAGTCTACCCACACCTAAGCGCGTTTACTACAGAGTCGTGATGTTTCGAGCTCGCTGCGGGGAGGACAGTGAGTGTCTGATCGCGGTGGAGTCAAGAGTCAAGACGTCCCGAAAGTGTAACCCGATTCATGGTGCCGTGTATTGTGTTGGATTGTAATTTCAAGTATGTAACTTGTTAGTTCGATAAAAGCAGTGTACAGTGTGTAGTGTGTGTTTTCATTGCACGGAGCCCATGTTCTGTCCACGTGATGACCGTGTCTAACGAAATAAAATCATCAAACTGCGACATATTAAATATGCTTGCGTTTCGCCTGATGTGAAGCGATGATGCGGCCTAGAAGAAATTGATTCACTCGAACTTTGAAGAGATACACATTATAATGATCAGGGAACCAAGAAGCATATAACGGTGACGCTTCGCCGTAACTCTGCTCTTCCGATGATAGAATGGGGATGAGGGAATTACTGATACTGTTAGCCTGCGTCATCCCACTGCTGGGCAAAGGCCTCTCCCCATGACTTCCAATTGTCTCGATCCAGGGCCAATGTGGACCACTGGTCGCTGGTCATGTCTAGCTCGTCCCGCCATCTTTTACGAGGTCTACCGCGACGCCTTCTGGCTGTGTCAGGGCTTCAGAAAGTGGTTATTTTGGCCCACACATCATGGGGGAATTAGATTATAGATCCAAAGCACACTCTCCGAAATGTATCCTATAAATAGGATGTATTCCGATAGGCTGGCAACTTTGCGGCGATGTTCAATGCTAAACTACGTTCATAACCTGCGAGTGTCATAGAATATTGACAAAGGTATTAGATGTGCTGATCGCGTTCAGTTTAATTAAAGTTCGCCCTAAGCCATTGCTCCCGTTAGTACCTCATAGCCTCACGGTTCTAATAAGTATTCTATTCGTTGGACCAAAACAATGATACTGTGAGTGTGACATCGCCTGATGACATCATTACAGGACTGATAAAAAGTTTGCCATGAATATTCTAAGAATATGCGACTGATAAGAGCCTATTCGCTTGTTAACGAAGCATGGTAAAAAAAAATATGTAAGGTTATTAAAGACTGAAGTTTATAACGATGCATCATTATATTCAGATTTTGTAGAATTATACTAAAATAATCCCATATCTTCCCATGGGTGTCGTAAGAGGCGACTAAGGGACTTGCCAGAGAATGGGCAGCAGCGTTCTCTGTGCTTTTGTAACAACCGTACTGCGATCGCCAACCCGCCTGCCAAGCGTGGCGATTATGACAAAACCCCCCAAAATGTCAATGTGAATTGGGGGAGGCCTATGTCCAGCAGTGGACGTCTTTTGGGCTGAAATGATGATGATGATGATACTAAAATAATGATGTTTAACTATATAGACTTACGTTGATTACCTACTAGTTTTATGATATTTTGAGATACACATCGATGTACTTCGCCTGATATAGGTACGCACGGCGACTAATAAAGGTAGGTATACAAAACCAGTTTATGCCGATCTCTTACTGTAACTATATGCACCACGAGGCCATTTTATACTGGAAATATAAAGTGTGATGTGTCGCCGTGTGTACTTGGTCCTACGGGTTCTGCACAAAATGAGGATTACGGAACGGTCATTATGTTGTTTTCACTTTTCACCAGAAACAGAAAACTTAAGTATTCTACCAAATCATCTTTTTCATGATCTCCTACCCTTATCCCAAATTATATGGTTATTTCTATAACAAACCTTATGGCTTTAATCTTTCTACTTTCGTACAAGACTAAGGGTCAACTCACACCAACAGAGCGGCGAAGGGCAGCGAAACAGAGCGCAGTTTCAGTGTCATATGAATTTTAACTTTATTCTCATTACTATAATACTTATTATCGCATGAGAAACTCGAACGAGTCGCGCGGATGCCCGTGGCGCCGCGGGAATTCCATAAACGGAGAATGCTCGAGAAGTCGGACTCCGCGCTTCGCTGCCCTTCGCCGCTCTTTCGGTGTGAGTTGACCCTAAGAAATCTCAAACATATTTTATAATTTTTATATGTAAAACTCAAGAAATTAAAACTCACGACTATTTTAAAAACCCCACATCTGTGGTTTTCTAAAAATAACCTACGTATCTGTCACACGTCATTTCACATACCTAAATCATCGTTGTTTGACACCGACATTAAACTTCGGAGCAACAACAAATAAACTTTATCTTATCATCTTATGTTCTACAAAGTCGTTCAGACGATGATTAGCTCATTAATGAATAATGTGACCTAATTATTGTTTATAGGTATCGTCTATCATGCATGACTTAGACGGAGTTTTATTTATTCACAAATCGGTCAATAGGTACATTAATTTATTAAACCTAAATTAAAGAGAAATTCCAAAGCACATAACAGCTTGCTGGGCTCAGCATGATCTGAAGTAGTAAACACGGCGGCATGCATAAAGTTTGAACTAGTTAAAGAAAATTAGATCATCATTCATCATCATTTCGGCCCAAAAGACGTCCACAGCTGGACATAGGCCTCCCCCAAGTGACGCCACAGCGACATTTAGGGGGATTTTGCCATAATCGCCACGCTTGGCAGGCGGGTTGGCGATCGCAGTAAGGTGGTTACAAAAGCACAGAGAACGCTGCTGCCCATTCTCTGGCAAGTCTCTTCGTCGCCCCTTACGACACCCACGGGAAGATATGGGATAGTGCTATTCTTTACCTCCGACACCATACAGAGCAAGATAATTAGATACGATGGACGATATGGCAAGACAGGTGGTGAATGATGAGATAACGAGTAAAGTAATAGAGAAGTATGGAAGAAGAAGACATGCGGCGCCGCCGACCCCAAATAAATAGGGATAAAACCCTGAGAATGATGATGTACATTCATGTATTGTATAGCATTTATCTAAAACCATCAGGAATCTAAATCGAAATTGTAAAGATCGATTGGTTTTGGGACCACGAGTTATTTCACAGGGCCACGGTAAGGTCTCTTCTTGTACATGGAAGGCATAAACATTGATAGCTATGTTTGTCATTACAAATACAATAAGTAATCAGTACTATTATTGATGTGAGTGGTATATGGTACCTAATGTTGGTCCTTAATTCCATGACTCAATGGAACTAAGGATTGGTAATGAATTAATGATACTTTGAAACGGTCCTATAGAGCTTTTGAAAAGTTTCAGTTATAAATGAAGATTGTAAATTTGTAAGTAGTAATGTCTCGATATCATTACCAATTAAAATTCTTGACATATTGATCTAGTTTCTGGCTACGCGGAGTCATGGCCATAGGTCACGTCTAATGAATTTGTCATTTTATTATCTTGGGTGCCTAAAATATAGTTTATCATCTTTTAAATGACCTCAACCTTTTGCTTTGTGTGTTTTTATAAGGCCAAGTTAATTTTCAAAAGCTTGATGATGTTTTATGTCCTTGTTGTTTTTTCGATGAATATTCCATTTGTAAAAGTTAAGTTCTTAATTTTCTTTTATTAATTCACCACCTGCCTAGCCTTTTCCCAAATTGGTTGGGTTCGGCTACCAGTCCAACCCGATGCAGCTGAATTTCAGTTTTTATATATAGCTATTCGGCTGCACCCGTTTAGACTGGCAGCTGACTAAAACATACTTGCGAGATCCTCAGTATTTTCTGACGAGCTAAATATCTAAATTAGCAGAGTGTTTTGACTAAATGTGGCCTTAATAGGAATAATTAGAGTGAGAATGTGTGACCAGGCTGACATAACATACGAGAGTTATCTGCATCGCTTCCTTAACCAACAATTAGTCGTGAAATGTCATTATGATAAACTTAGAACAATTATTGTACTATTATGTTCATGATGCACTCAGTTACTAAGTAACACCACATAAAGCTTTTAACCTAATGGAACTATGGAGTGTTTAGAATTTTTTAACTTGTGCGTTCAGAAATTGATTGTCTTAGGGCTTTATTAAGTTATGGTAAGAAAAAATAAATGAATAAACTTTTGGACCTTACCATATAGAAGGTAAGGTCCAAAAGTTTATTTATTTATTTTATGTATGGTATCTTTACAGCGCCAATTACGAAGTAACACAAGGTTTATCTATTCGACCTGTATGTATATAATATTGTCTGAAATGCACAGTTTTTTTATTAAAATAATCGATAGCGGTTCTGTATGGTGTCGGACGTAAAGAATAGCACCATCCCATATCTTCCCGTGGGTGTCGTAAGAGGCGACTAAAGGGCTTGCCAGAGAATGGGCAGCAGCGTTCTCCGTGCTTTTGTAACAACCGTACTGGGATCGCCAACCCGCCTGCCAAGCGTGGCGATTATGGCAAAACCCCCCATGTTATGTCAATGTGGCGACACTTGGGGGAGGCCTATGTCCAGCAGTGGACGTTAAAAGGGCTGAAATGATGAATGATGATGAATCGATAGCTAAAGCACATCGACTTAAAAGCCTGTTTACTGAGTTCGACCGAGGTAGACTCGTTTTGGTATTTTGGATCAGCTAGCTTTGTCATGCCTTTGTTGGTCTTCAGTGGTATTTATCTATACTTGATGTAAGTAGTTTTATTTAAACAGATGTCCAACTCAATATCAATCGGCATATAAACAAGCTCAATACTCAGAAGCTCAGTTAACTGAAGTGCTCTAGCCTCGTCCACATCACCAGTACAAGCCTAAGTACCCAATCCTTCGCCCGAAGACTTCCAAGAACACTTCAATGGGTTCTTACACTGAACTATTAATACCACGTGCAATAACGTTGTAATACTACATGTATTATGATGGTGCAAGTGTGCAACAATCTCCATTCAGTAGCAGTCGTTGAACTCACGCACTTTGGTTTTTAAACGGGTCAATGCAATCTGATTCATAAATTAATTGAAGTATTAAAGGGAATTGTGGACTCTGGGTCACGATTCCTTTATTGATTCGTTGTGTTGTGTTGTGTTGTAAAGCAGTCGATCTAGTAAAGCTTTCGAGGACTTACAATTGAGTTACTTATGTGGGGTAATCCGGATTGTAACTACTAATTCGAACCCATTTTTTTCTCTCACAGCCCGCAGGCAACGTAATTACAAACTCGCACGTTGAATTTCAATTAATTATTCCTTGTTTTATATGTTTTCTAAATAAACTTTGGTGGTCGAAACATGATATAGGCTGAATTAATAATCATCATGCGCAGAAATAAAATTATTCGGAGCAACCATTTTACGAGCATCACTTCCGCCAACCAACCGATACGTATGTCAGAAATAATTAAAATGAAAAATCACTGAAAATCACTGAAGATGAACAGCTTCACAGAATTACTAGCAGCACATGAATCACTCACACGTCTAACACATCGTCGTGATATGCGTCTTCTGCTTGATATCCTCTCTCGTCCTGATAGCAGAGTACCAGGGAGGCAGGCCAGATCAGGAGTAATGCGGCACAGGCCGCGGGTGCGAGCGGCGCGCGCATCGCGACTGTGGCTGCGCGCGCGCCGCGGATATGCGTTTGAGCAGTGATAGCCAAAGTTGTAGTTGTACGTATGTTCGCATACACGACTTCCTATAAGTTCGGATATCACAAAATAATATATCATTTTCCTCGTTGCATAAATAATGCGTTATATTGTGTGCTCTTTTTATTGGAGTGCCTTCTGGGAACAGTGGTGATTCGGGGTAATTTAATAGATCCATAATTTAAGCTGCTGTCACTTCTTGTGAACAGATTTAAAAATAAAACGTACGTAGACGGCAAGGCTATTTAATTGAAGCAAGATAATTTTAGATCCAAGATATGAAAACTCAAGATCGAAATAAGTATTGAAACCCACACCCAGAAACCTGAAAAAGTATGATAAAACAGAAAGAAAATCAAGATTTGATAAACAAATCTTGGAAACGGACCTCAGAAGAAGCATTAAAAAGTTTGTTTTAATAACTTTTGTTTCCATCACCATCACCATCATCAGCCTACCGCAGTCCACTGCTGGACATAGGCCTCTTCAATCGCTCGCCAGTTAACCCGATTCTCGGCAACTCTCATCCAGTTGCTACCAGCTACCCTACGAAGATCATCGCTCCACCGAGCCTGAGGGCGTCCCACCTTACGCTTGCCGATTCGGGGCCTCCACTCAAGAACACGTCTGCCCCAACGGTCATCGGTTCTACGGCTAATATGGCCGGCCCATTGCCACTTCAGCTTACTTATTCTGTGGGCTATGTCGACTACTCTGGTTCTCTGTCGGATCACCTCGTTCCGGATGCGATCCCTCAAAGAGACTCCAAGCATGGCCCGCTCCATAGCTCGCTGAGTGACCTTGAGTTTATGGACCAATCGTACCGTGAGTGTCCACGTTTCGGCCCCGTAAGTCATTACAGGCAGAACGCACTGATTGAAGACCTTAGTCTTTAGGCTCTGTGGAATACGCGACGAGAAGACCCGACGAAGGTTCCCAAACGCTGCCCAGCCCAGCTGAATTCTTCTGTTAGCCTCTCTCTCAAAGTTGTTCTTACCAAACTGCAGAATTTGCCCGAGGTAAACATATTCTTGAACAACCTTGAGAGGAGCGCCATTGACAACAATAGGTCCTGGGGTGACGTGTTCGTTGAACATAACCTGCGTTTTGTCCAAGTTCACCCCGAGACCAATGCGTAGTGAAGAATCAACTAGGCCATTCAGCATCTGCTGCAAGTCGTGCAGCGATTCAGCCAGTATGACGATGTCATCTGCAAATCTCAAGTGTGAGATGTACTCGCCGTTAATGTTAATGCCACGTCCTTCCCAGTTCAGCGTCTTAAACGCATCCTCCAGTGCGTTGGCGAACAATTTCGGGGAGATTACGTCCCCTTGTAACTTTTGTTTATTTTGAACAAAATATTATTATATTGAGGATTCACCGTAGGTATAAGAAGAATCGTGCCATAAATAGATATGGTCGAAGCGTTAAGTTCAGTGAATGACGTATGTTAAAGTCAGACGAAAATAGAAACACATTTTAAAAGAAGACTAGACTGTAGTCTCTCGAGGGATTACTTATTTAATATTCAAGACTGTTGACGACATGATGAAGTTTTCTCAGGATTATCTGGAAGCAGAACGCAGAAAGCCTATATTAAATGCTATACTATACGCGATAACGATGATGGAAAAGTCAAAAATGTAATATTGCGTGATTTACATAAGCTCATCAAATCATAAGCTGGTATGATGTAAGCTGTAGATAATCGTTGTAGGTATACATATGCTTTGAAACCCATTGCATCTCATTCTACCCTCGGGCTAGAACGGTGAGAAGGAAAGGTTGCTCTGTACTGGAAATCGGGATAGATGATACTAGGCCTTATTTTGTTATCTTACGAGGCGACTTTGAAAGCGAATGTGAGGAGAGCATTTTTTTTTGTAAAATAAAAAAACAGGGAAAGAAAAGTTTGAGCACCGATGTATCTAGTAGTTAGTAATGGTCCCGAAATAGTCTCCAGTATAGAGAAATATAAGACGGATATAAGACGTTCGAGTATTTTGGCCGTCACGAACGATTCCGTGAGTTTTCGTTACTATGGCCATGTTTTGTATATAATTAGGAACATCTTTTACTTTCATTTCAAATTAGTGTAGATGTAGGGAAACAGGGGTTCTTTCTTATGCAAATAATCGCCTGAGATTAGATTTTTACGAAGTAAAAAAACTCATGTTAAGTAGGGTAAACGAGTTAGAACGTGGATAACCGGCAACTTTTAATTTATTAGCGTTAAATTATAATAATAATAAGAATAATAAAAAAAAAACTGGCAACTCTGTGTGTCAACACGTAAAATTATTATCCTTATTCCTTTTTTACTATAAAATATTTATTTTAATACCCAAATTACCACTGTATTTTAAATAAGTCGAAAACTCATTGAACCACCACATATTTGGAAAAATACTGAAACAAATATCCAAAAACAAGACTGCAAGTGAAATGACATCTGTCAAAGTTCCAACGTCGAAGACGAAATGGAAAAATCCTACAAAAATGGAGTGATAATGATGAAATTTTACAATGATAACACGAGCTGCTGCACGTCGCGCACGCCCACCATCCCCGGACTTGTCGCTGAGCTCCGCCTCGCCGCCGCCGGACCCCGGATCACCTGTGTCACCGGCAGCGGCAGTCGCGTCGAGCTCCAGTGACGAGTATTTTTCCCCGCCGACGTCGCCAACACCTGAACGTCGGCCGGGGCGAGGCCGGCCACCGAAAAGCCTGGGACTTAGGGGCCAACCGGCCCCGAGCCGGGTCCCCGCTGCCGGTGGTTGTGTGCAGCGCATGAGATGGACTTATTCCATTAATGAGAACGTCATGCGCGCATACTATGGGTCTACAGAGGGGGGAACTAACCTCACTGCGTACCGTGTTAGGATGCTGTCTATGTTTCAGGAACTTGAACCAACTATCAACGTTTCGGCCCAACGGTTGTCGGATCAGGTGCGGGTCATCCAACGCAATCACATGTTGGACGACGCCGCACTTGATAGGCTGCGCTCAGAGGTACTGAGCAACCGTATCATCTTGACTTCTTCACAAACCGCGATACAAACAAGTTTTGCCAATGATGCCATTCCACCGCGGCCCAATGTTACTGTTGTAGAGGAAGATGATAGGGTTGCCACGGTAAGTAGTCAGTGCAACGACCAATTGAGGAGTGCTCTGGAAGATGCGCTTCGCGAGTATCGATCCACTCCTGCCGAACTTAGACCCCGATTACCGCGGTTACCCATGCATAAGAAAAATAGGGCGCTGGTGTGTGCCTTGGACTCGCAACTCAAAAATATATTTGAGCATAGCGAGAACCTCGTTGATACGCACTCGATCTTGTATTGTGGGGCTGTTGCGGCTTGTCGTTTAGCTAACGTCAAATTCCCAAATTGTGACGTAGCTACTCGACCAAAACCAGCCGTACCAGCTTGGCAACGCAGGATCGAGTGCCGTATCGACGGGGCCAGGGTACTCATCGGCAAACTATACTGCTTCAGGGAGGGCAACACACGACCACGTGTGATGCGCTTTGTGAGGCGGGCATTCTCGGGGACTGGAATCAGTCCTCAAGAATACATGTCCCGTGTCACAGAGCGCATCGACTTCCTGAAGCAGAAAGTTTATGCATGGGCGAACCGTATTCGGCGGTATAAGCGCAGGGTTGATCGATACTCGCAGAATCGCATGTTCCGGAGCGATGAGAGGTGGGTATACAGAGATTGGGAGCGACCCGAGCAAAATGTGACAGACGTATGCCGTCCAGATGATGATGCCACTAGTTCATTCTGGCGCAGCATCTGGTCGGTGCCCGTCTGTCATACTGAGGCTGACTGGATGCGAGATGTCGAGCGAGTGTGTGAATCTATCCCAGAAATGGAAGAAGTTCTAATAACGCCCTTAGATGTTGCCAGAGCAGTCCGTCCGTTACCGAACTGGAAATCTCCGGGACCGGACGGACTGCACAACTTCTGGCTTAAATGGCTGAGTAGTTCACACACTCGGCTGGCATCTCAATTCCAGTCATGTTTAGAGTCTGGGTCGCTACCAGAGTTTCTTACAACGGGTGTTACCCACCTGCTTCATAAGTCAGGTAGTACTGCGGAACCCAGGAATTATAGACCGATCACGTGTTTAGCGACGGTTTATAAACTTCTTACATCCATTTTGAGAGTGAAAATTAACAAACACATCGATAGTAATTCCATAATGTCGGCCTCTCAAAATGGATGTAGGAACGGATCCCGCGGTACTAAGGAGCTACTCCTCATCGATATGGCCATTAGCCAACAGGTTCGTCGATCCCGCAAGGATCTGTCAACATGTTGGATAGATTACAAGAAGGCCTACGACTCTGTGCCACATACATGGCTCATGAGGGTGCTGGAGTTGTACAAGATTGATGCAACACTACGCACCTTCCTTGAGTCGTGTATGAGGCAATGGAAGACGGTCCTTCGATATCCAGGATGTCGACAGATCCAGGGGAACGATGAGCCTGTATGGATTAAACGGGGAATATTTCAGGGCGACAGTCTGAGTCCTCTTTGGTTCTGTCTAGCCCTGAATCCTCTAAGCACACTGCTGGAGGATTCAGGTCTAGGCTACCGGTTGAGGAGAGGTGGTCAGGTCATATCTCACCTTCTTTACATGGATGATCTGAAACTATTTGCCCCCAGCAAATTGCAACTGATGGAGCTACTGAAAGTAACTGAAAATTTTAGTAGTGCCATCAGGATGGAATTTGGTGTGGACAAATGTGCAGTCATGTATGTAAAGCGAGGGGAGATTATGGAATCCGAGGGACTACAGCTCTCTGATTCTATACACCTAAGATCCCTTTCCTCATCCGAAAACTATAAGTATTTGGGTATGTCGGAAGCGTTAGGCATTAACGTAGCTGACATGAAGCAATCGTTGAGGGAGCGCTTCTTTGGTCGCCTGAAGAAGGTTCTAAATAGCCTTCTTTCGGGCGGGAACAAGGTGCGCGCCTTCAACGGTTGGGTCATGCCGGTTTTAATGTACTCTTTCGGCATACTCAAATGGACTCAGACCGAACTGGACGCCCTGGATAGGAGAGTTCGTACACTGCTGACCGCAAACCGGATGCATCACCCACGATCATCGGTGATGAGACTGTACATCCCGCGGAAGTGCGGAGGTCGAGGCTTTTTAAACGCGAAGACCCTCCACAACCGCGAGGTGTGCAGCCTCAGAGAATATTTTTTGAAAGCCGAGGTGGGTATGCACCGAGATGTGGTCGCAGTGGATAAGGTACTCACCCCGCTGTCCATGGCTAAAGAGAACTGGCGCAAACCTGTAATACTAACTACCGATGACCGCAAGGAAATATGGCAAGGCAAGGTTCTTCACGGACGCTTTTACCAGGCGCTTCATGGGCCCGATGTAGATTTTATAGCGTCCGTGTCCTGGTTACGTTTCGGCGACCTCTTTGGGGAAACTGAAGGTTTTGTCTGTGCGATTATGGACGAAGTTATGCTGACGAACAACTACCGGAAACATATTATGAAGGACGGGACGGTGGACGTGTGTCGGGCATGCCACCGTCCGGGTGAGTCCATCAGACATATTATTTCTGGTTGTTCTCGTCTTGCTAACGGCGAGTACTTACACAGGCACAACCAAGTGGCCAGGATTATTCACCAGCAACTTGCCTTGAAATATAAACTTGTGGAATCTGAGGTACCGTACTACAAGTATGTGCCCGACCCAGTTCTCGAGAAAGACCATGTCACGCTGTACTGGGATCGGCCTATCATTACTGACAGGACTATTGTTGCCAATAAGCCTGACATAGTGGTGATAGACCGATCAGCGCGCCGCGCAATGATAGTCGATGTTACCATCCCGCATGACGAAAATCTCGTGAAAGCTGAGAAAGAGAAACAGATAAAATATCTCGACTTGGCTCACGAGGTTGTCGATATGTGGAATGTGGACTCGGCTATCATTGTGCCGATTGTCGTAACGGCCAATGGCCTTATGGCCAAGAGCCTCGACGAACATCTGTCGAAGCTCTCACTTGGCAGTTGGATCAAGAGCCAGATTCAGAAGGCAGTACTCCTCGATACGGCCCGTATTGTGAGGAGGTTCCTGTCTCTGCAGCCCTAACCACCGGTAGCTTGGACCCTGCTCTCGTTACCGGCGGAAACCTGTTTTTTATATTTTTAAATGTTTTTTGTTAATTTTTTTTTTTGGAAGAAATATGTAAAAATATAAAAGATAAGATGATAGATAAATAAAGGAGATAATAATAAAAGCTGGCAACTCTGTGTGTCAACACGTTAAGTCATCCATAATCTTTTTTGAAAATAAAATATTTATTTTGATACACAAATTGTTTACTACAGTTATTTAAATAGGTCGAAAACTCATTATACTGCAAATAATTTGGAAGAATAATACAAAAGAAACGAACAAAAAGCCAAAACCCAACCACCAAAGACCTTACAGATATGACATCTGTCATCATAGTGAAAACGAAGACGAAAATGAAGAAAAATGGAATGATTTAACTAAATGAAAACACGAGCAGCTGCACGACGTGCACTCCCACCACCCCCGGACTCGTCGCTGAGCTCCGCCTCGCCGCCGCCGGACCCCGGATCACCTGTGTCACCGGCAGCGGCAGTTGCGTCGAGTTCCAGCGACGAATATTTCTCCCCGCCGACGTCGCCAACACCTGTACGTCGGCCGGGGCGAGGCCGGCCACCGTCAAGCTTCGGACCTAGGAGCCAACCGGCCCCGAGCCGGGTCCCCGCTGCCGGTGGTTGTGTGCAGCGCATGAGATGGACTCCGTCTATAAACGAGAACGTCATGCGCGCATATTACGGGTCTACAGAGGGGGGAACTAACCTCACTGCGTACCGTGTTAGGATGCTGTCTCTTTTTCAGACTCTTGAACCAACCGTCAACGTCTCTGCCCAACGACTGTCGGATCAGGTGCGGGTCATCCAACGCAATCACATGTTGGACGACGCCGCACTTGATAGGCTGCGCTCAGAAGTACTGAGCAACCACATCGACTTGACTCCGGCGCAAACCGCGGTGCAAGCGTCAACTATTGACGCAATACCACCGCGGTCCAATCTTGGTGCTGTAGAAGAGGATGATAGGGTTGCCACGGTAAGTAGCCAGTGTAACGAACGTTTGAGGAGCGCTCTGGAAGATGCGCTTCACGAGTATCGATCCACTCCTGCCCAACTTAGGCCCCGATTACCGCGGTTACCCATGCATAAGAAAAATAGGGCGCTGGTGTGTGCCTTGGACTCGCAACTCAAAAATATTTTTGAGAGTAGTGAGAACCTCGTTGATACGCACTCGATCTTGTATTGTGGGGCTGTAGCGGCTTGTCGTTTAGCTAACGTCAAATTCCCAAATTTTGACGTAGCTACTCGACCAAAACCAGCCGTACCAGCCTGGCAACGCAGGATCGAGAGCCGTATCGATGGGGCCAGGGTACTCATCGGCAAACTATACTGCTTCAGGGAGGGCAATACACGCCCACGTGTGATGCGCTTTGTGAGACGGGCATTCTTGGGGACTGGAACCAGCCCTCAAGAATACATGTCCGGAGTCACAGAGCGCATCGACTTCCTGAAGCAGAAAGTTTATGCATGGGCGAACCGTATTCGGCGGTATAAGAAGCGTGTTGATCGGTACTCGCAGAATCGCATGTTCCAGAGTGATGAGAGGTGGGTATACAGAGCTTGGGAGCGACCCGAACAAAGTGTGACGGACGTGTGCCGCCCAGATGATGCTGCCACGAGTTCATTCTGGCGCAGCATCTGGTCGGTGCCCGTCTGTCATACGGAGGCTGACTGGATGCGAGATGTCGAGCGAGTGTGTGAATCCATCCCAGAAATGGATAAAATTATAATAACACCGCTAGATGTTGCCAGAGCAGTTCGTCCGTTACCGAACTGGAAATCTCCGGGACCGGACGGACTGCACAACTTCTGGCTTAAATGGCTGAGTAGTTCACACACTCGCCTGGCATCTCAATTCCAGTCATGCTTAGAGTCTGGGTCGCTACCAGAGTTCCTTACAACGGGTGTTACCCACCTTCTTCATAAGTCCGGTAGTCCTGCGGAACCCAGGAATTATAGACCGATCACGTGTTTGGCGACGGTTTATAAACTTCTTACATCCATTTTGAGAGTGAAGATTAACGAACACATCGATAGTAATTCCATTATGTCGGCCTCTCAGAATGGATGTAGGAATGGGTCCCGTGGTACTAAGGAGCTACTCCTCATCGACATGGCCATTAGCCAACAGGTTCGTCGATCCCGCAAGGATCTGTCGACATGTTGGATAGATTACAAGAAGGCCTACGACTCTGTGCCACATACATGGCTCATGAGGGTGCTGGAGTTGTACAAGATTGATGCAACTCTACGCGCCTTCCTTGAGTCGTGTATGAGGCAATGGAGGACGGTCCTTCGATATCCAGGATGTCGACAGATCCAGGAGAACGCTGAGCCTGTATGGATTAAACGGGGAATATTTCAGGGCGACAGTCTGAGTCCTCTTTGGTTCTGTCTAGCCCTGAATCCTCTAAGCACATTGCTGGAGGATTCAGGTCTAGGCTACCGGTTGAGGAGAGGTGGTCAGGTCATATCTCACCTTCTTTACATGGATGATCTGAAACTTTTTGCCCCCAGCAAATTGCAACTGATGGAGCTACTGAAAGTAACTGAAAATTTTAGTAGTGCCATCAGGATGGAATTTGGTGTGGACAAATGTGCAGTCATGTATGTAAAGCGAGGGGAGATTATGGAATCCGAGGGACTTCAGCTCTCTGATTCCATACACCTAAGATCCCTTTCCTCATCCGAAAACTATAAGTATTTGGGTATGTCGGAAGCGTTAGGTATAAACGTAGCTGACATGAAGCAATCGTTGAGGGAGCGCTTCTTTGGTCGCCTGAAGAAGGTACTAAATAGCCTTCTTTCAGGCGGGAACAAGGTGCGCGCCTTCAACGGTTGGGTCATGCCGGTTTTAATGTACTCTTTCGGCATACTCAAATGGACTCAGACCGAACTGGACGCCCTGGATAGGAGAGTTCGTACACTGCTGACCGCAAACCGGATGCATCACCCACGATCATCAGTGATGAGACTGTACATCCCGCGGAAGTGCGGGGGTCGAGGCTTTTTAAACGCGAAGACCCTCCACAACCGCGAGGTGTGCAACCTCAGAGAATATTTTTTAAAAACAGAGGTGGGTATGCACCGAGATGTGGTCGCAGTGGACAAGGCACTCACCCCGCTGTCCATGGCTAAAGAGAACTGGCACAAACCTGTCGTACTTACTACCGATGACCGCAAGAAAGTATGGCAAGGCAAGGTGCTTCACGGTCGCTTCTACCAGGCTCTTCATGGGCCCGATGTAGACTTTCTAGCATCCGTGTCCTGGCTACGATTCAGCGACCTCTTTGGGGAAACTGAGGGTTTTGTCTGTGCGATTATGGACGAAGTTATACTAACGAACAACTACCGGAAACATATTATGAAGGACGGGACGGTGGACGTGTGTCGGGCATGCCACCGTCCGGGTGAGTCCATCAGACATATTATTTCTGGTTGTTCTCGTCTGGCTAATGGCGAGTACTTGCACAGGCACAACCAAGTAGCCAGGATTATTCACCAGCAACTTGCCTTGAAATATGAACTTGTGGAATCTGAGGTACCGTACTACAAGTATGTGCCCGACCCAGTTCTCGAGAAAGACCATGTCACGTTGTACTGGGATCGGCCTATCATTACTGACAGGACTATTGTCGCCAATAAGCCTGACATAGTGGTGATAGACCGATCAGCGCGCTGCGTAATGATAGTCGATGTTACCATCCCGCATGACGAGAACCTCGTGAAGGCTGAGAAAGAGAAACAAATAAAATATCTCGACTTAGCACACGAGGTTGTCAGCATGTGGAATGTGAACTCGGCTATCATTGTGCCGATTGTCATTACGGCCAATGGCCTAATGGCTAAAAGCCTCGATGAACATCTATCGAAGCTTTCACTTGGCAGTTGGATCAAGAGCCAGATTCAGAAGGCAGTACTCCTCGATACGGCCCGCATTGTGAGGAGGTTCCTGTCTCTGCAGCCCTAACCACCGGTAGCTTGGACCCTGCTCCCGATACCGGCGGAAACCTGTTTTTTATATTTTTAAATGTTTTTTTACCTTTTTGTTTTATAAGAAATATTTAAAAATATAGTAAATAAGATGAAAAATGAATAAAGGAGATAATAATAATAAGTCACACACAAGATCTGTGGCTCGAGTGTCAAAGTGACATGACATTTTTTTTCACACCTTTACTTATTTAATTGAAAATAAAGCAAGAAAATTGATAGAACCGACCAAAATAGCAAGAGAATGAAAAAGAAAAAAAAATAACAGTTACCTATATATTCAAAACCGGTCTGATCAAATAGAAATGAAATATGCATACGAAAAAAGCACCATGAAATGTCATATATGTCATCGATGCTGACCCGAAGCAGATCCAGACAAGAGGCACACCAACCATCTCCGGGCTCGTCGCTGAGCTCCGCCTCGCAGCCACCGGGATGCGCCACATCCGTGTGCGCTGCGTCTTCGGTCGCTGCAGTTGCGTCGAGCTCCAGCGACGAGTTTTTCTCCCCGCCGTCGACGCCATCACCACCACGACGACGAGGAAGAGGACGGCCACCAGCGGGCCTGGGACCTCGAGGCCAACAGGCCCCGAACAGGGTCCCCGCTGCCGGTGGAAATGTGTCGCGCATGCGATGGACTCAGTCCATTAATGAGAACGTCATGCGCGCATATTATGGGGCTACTGAGGGGGGAAGCAACTTGACTGCGTACCGTGGTCGGATGCTCTCTCTGTTTCAGGTGCTTGAACCAGCTATCAGCGTGTCGGCTCAGCGACTATCGGATCAGGTGCGGGTCATCCAGCGTAACCATATGTTGGATGACACTGTACTAGATCGACTACGCCTCGACTCACGGAGTAACCCAGTTACGCCTGCTTCGCCAATGATCGCGGCGCAGATGCAGAATGTATCCAGTGCTTCGCCGCGATCCGATCGCGGTGGTGAAGAGGATGATGACGAAGTTATAACCGTGAGTACCCAGTGCAACGAACAATTGAGGAGCGCTTTGGAGGATGCGTTCCGAGAATATCGCTC
This sequence comes from Cerastis rubricosa, assembly GCA_949152445.1. Lineage (NCBI taxonomy): Eukaryota > Metazoa > Arthropoda > Insecta > Lepidoptera > Noctuidae > Cerastis > Cerastis rubricosa. The sequence continues at coordinate 2,626,125 of OX424541.1, forward strand.
CACACCGCCTGAACTTAGACCACGTTTACCTCGTTTGCCTATGCACAAGAAAAACAAGGCGCTGATGTGTACTCTAGATTCGCTGCTGTCAAACTGCTTTGACAGCAGCGAAGACCTTGCTGATACCCACTCAATATTGTACTGTGCAGCCGTAGCGGCATGTCGTGTAGCTCACGTCAAATTTCCTGACAGTAACCAAGCTACACGACCAAAATTAGCTGTTCCAGCTTGGCAGTGCAGGATTGAGCGGCGTATCGGTGAGGCTAGAGTACTCATCGGCAAGTTAATCTGCTTCAGGGAGGGCAATACTCGCCCTAGAGTGATGCGCTTTGTGAGGCGGGCGTTCTCGGGAACTGACATTAGTTCTCGTGATTATTTGGCCTGCGTCACAGAGCGTATCGACTTCCTGAAGCAGAAGATCTGTGCATGGGCAAGCCGTATTCGTAGGTACAAGCGGCGAGTGGAGCGATACACTCAGAATCGCACATTCAAAAGCGATGAACGGTGGGTATATAGGGCTTGGGAACGACCAGACCAAGGGGTGACTGACACGCGTCTGCCGGATGATGACGCCATGTGTTCGTTCTGGCGCAGCATCTGGTCGGTGCCTGTCAGTCACACTGAGGGCGGTTGGACCCGGGAGGTTGAACAAGCGTGTGATCCAATACCAGAAATGGGGGCAATTATCATCAGCCCCCAAGACGTAGCTCGTGCAGTCCGTCCGTTACCAAACTGGAAATCTCCAGGGCCGGATGGACTGCACAACTTCTGGATCAAATGGTTCCAAAGATCGCACGCTCGCTTGGCGTCCCAGTTTCAATCAGCCTTAGAGTCAGGGTCGCTGCCCCAGTTCCTGACGACAGGCATTACCCACCTGCTCCATAAATCAGGTAGTACTGCGGAGCCCAAAAATTATAGACCTATCACTTGCTTACCAACGGTCTATAAAGTTCTTACATCCATTTTGAGAGCTAAAATCAACCAACATATTGAGAGTAATTCCATCATGTCTCCCTCTCAGAATGGATGTAGGAACGGGTCCCGTGGTACTAAGGAGCTGCTCCTCATTGATATGGCCATTAGCCAACAGGTTCGCAGGTCCCGAAGGCATCTGTCTACATGTTGGATAGATTATAAGAAGGCCTACGACTCGGTTCCGCATACATGGCTCATGAGGGTGCTGGAGTTGTACAAGATTGATGCAACTCTACGCGCCTTCCTTGAGTCGTGTATGGGGCAATGGAGGACGGTCCTTCGCTATCCAGGATGTCGACAGATGCAGGGGAACAGCGAACCGATAAGGATCGAGCGTGGTATATTTCAGGGCGATAGTTTGAGTCCATTGTGGTTTTGTCTAGCCTTGAACCCTCTTAGCACTCTACTGGAAGGTTCAAGACTAGGCTATCGGTTGAGGAGAGGTGGTCAGGTCATATCTCACCTTCTTTACATGGATGATCTGAAAATCTTTGCTCCCAACAATTTGCAACTGATGAAGCTACTGAAGGTAACTGAAACTTTCAGTAGCGCCATCAGGATGGAATTTGGTGTGGACAAATGTGCAGTCATGCATGTGAAGCGAGGGGAGATTACGGAATCTGTGGGAACTCAACTCTCGGATTCCGTAAACCTTAGATCCCTCTCTTCAACAGAAACCTACAAGTATTTGGGTATGTCGGAAGCATTAGGCATCAATACTGCTGACATGAAACAATCGTTGAAGGAACGTTTCTTTGGCCGCCTGAATAAGGTGCTAAGCAGTCTTTTGTCAGGTGGAAACAAGGTGCGCGCCTTCAACGGTTGGGTCATGCCGGTTTTGATGTATTCTTTCGGCATACTCAAATGGACGCAGACGGAACTTGATGCCCTGGATAGGAGGGTCCGCGTACTGCTGACCGCAAATCGGATGCATCACCCACGGTCGTCGGTGATGAGACTGTATATCCCGCGGAAGTGTGGGGGTCGTGGCTTCTTAAATGCTAAGACCCTGCACAACCGTGAGGTATGCAGTCTCAGGGAATACTTCCTAGAAGCCGATGTGGGGATGCACCGAGATGTGGTCTCAGTAGACAAGGGCCTTACCCCGCTCTTCTTGGCTAACGAGAACTGGCGCAAGCCTGTAGTATTAGACACTAATGATCGCAAGGAGGTATGGCAGGGCAAGGAGCTTCACGGGCGCTTCTACCGGGCTCTTCATGGCCCCGATGTAGATTTTCTAGCGTCCGTGTCCTGGCTACGATTCAGCAACCTCTTCGGGGAAACTGAAGGTTTTGTCTGTGCGATTATGGACGAAGTTATGTTGACGAACAACTACCGGAAACATATTATGAAGGACGGGACGGTTGACGTGTGTCGGGCATGCCACCGTCCGGGAGAATCGATCCGACACATTATTTCTGGTTGTTCTCGTCTGGCTAACGGAGAGTACTTGCATAGACACAACCTCGTTGCTAGGATTATCCACCAGCAACTTGCTTTGAAATACAACCTTGTGGAATCAGAAGTGCCGTACTATAAGTATGCGCCCGACCCAGTTCTCGATAATGGTAATATCACGTTGTATTGGGATCGACCTATCGTCACTGACAGGACTATTGTTGCCAATAAGCCTGACATTGTGGTGATAGATCGATTGGAGCGTCGCGCAATGATTGTTGATATAACGATCCCACATGACGAGAACCTCGTGAAAGCAGAGAAAGATAAGCAATTCAAATATCTAGATCTGGCTCGCGAGGTTGTCGACATGTGGGATGTGAATACAGCAGTCATTGTGCCGATAGTCGTGTCGGCCAATGGCTTAATTGCCAAAAGCCTCGACCAACATCTTAGTAGGCTTTCGCTTGGCAGCTGGATCAAGGGCTTGATTCAGAAAGCAGTACTTCTGGACACGGCGCGTATTGTTAGGAGGTTCCTCTCTCAAGAGCCCTGACCACCGGTAGCTCGGACCCTGTTCCCAATGCCGGTGGGCTCCTATTTTTTATATTTTTAAATGTTTTTTATATAATTTTGTAAAAATATTTAAAAATGTAAATTATATGTTTTAAAAATGAATAAAGGAATAATAATAAAATATAAATGCTGTCTATGTTTCAGGAACTTGAACCGACTGTCAACGTTTCGGCCCAACGGTTGTCGGATCAGGTGCGGGTCATCCAACGCAATCACATGTTGGACGACGCCGCACTTGATAGGCTGCGCTCAGAGGTACTGAGCAACCGTATCATCTTGACTTCTTCACAAACCATGACACAAACAAGTTTTACTAATGATGCCATACCACCGCGGCCCAATTTTACTAGTGTAGAGGAAGATGATAGGGTTGCCACGGTAAGTAGCCAGTGCAACGACCAATTGAGGAGTGCTCTGGAAGATGCGCTTCGCGAGTATCGATCCACTCCTACCGAACTTAGACCACGATTACCACGGTTACCCATGCATAAGAAAAATAGGGCGCTGGTGTGTGCCTTGGACTCGCAACTCAAAAATATATTTGAGCATAGCGAGAACCTCGTTGATACGCACTCGATCTTGTATTGTGGGGCTGTAGCGGCTTGTCGTTTAGCTAACGTCAAATTCCCAAATTGTGACGTAGCTACTCGACCAAAACCAGCCGTACCAGCTTGGCAACGCAGGATCGAGTGCCGTATCGACGGGGCCAGGGTACTCATCGGCAAACTATACTGCTTCAGGGAGGGCAACACACGACCACGTGTGATGCGCTTTGTGAGGCGGGCATTCTTGGGGACTGGAATCAGTCCTCAAGAATACATGTCCCGAGTCACAGAGCGCATCGACTTCCTGAAGCAGAAAGTTTATGCATGGGCGAACCGTATTCGGCGGTATAAGCGCAGGGTTGATCGGTACTCCCAGAATCGCATGTTCCGGAGCGATGAGAGGTGGGTATACAGAGATTGGGAGCGACCCGAACAAAATGTGACAGACGTATGCCGTCCAGATGATGCTGCCACTAGTTCATTCTGGCGCAACATCTGGTCGGTGCCCGTCTGTCATACTGAGGCTGACTGGATGCGAGATGTCGAGCGAATGTGTGAATCTATCCCAGAAATGGATGAAATTCTAATAACGCCGTTAGATGTAGCCAGAGCAGTTCGTCCGTTACCGAACTGGAAGTCTCCGGGACCGGACGGACTGCACAACTTCTGGCTTAAATGGCTGAGTAGTTCACACATTCGCCTGGCATCTCAATTCCAGTCATGCTTAGAGTCTGGGTCGCTACCAGAGTTTCTTACAACGGGTGTTACCCACCTGCTTCATAAGTCAGGTAGTCCTGCGGAACCCAAGAATTATAGACCGATCACGTGTTTGGCGACGGTTTATAAACTTCTTACATCCATTTTGAGAGTGAAAATTACCAGACACATCGATAGTAATTCCATTATGTCGGCCTCTCAAAATGGATGTAGGAACGGGTCCCGTGGTACTAAGGAGCTACTCCTCATCGACATGGCCATTAGCCAACAGGTTCGTCGATCTCGCAAGGATCTGTCGACATGTTGGATAGATTACAAGAAGGCCTACGACTCTGTGCCACATACATGGCTCATGAGGGTGCTGGAGTTGTACAAGATTGATGCAACTCTACGCGCCTTCCTTGAGTCGTGTATGAGGCAGTGGAGGACGGTCCTTCGATATCCAGGATGTCGACAGATCCAGGGGAACGATGAGCCTGTATGGATTAAACGGGGAATATTTCAGGGCGACAGTTTGAGTCCTCTGTGGTTCTGTCTAGCCCTGAATCCTCTAAGCACATTGCTGGAGGATTCAGGTCTAGGCTACCGGTTGAGGAGAGGTGGTCAGGTCATATCTCACCTTCTTTACATGGACGATCTGAAACTCTTTGCCCCCAGCAAATTGCAACTGATGGAGCTACTGAAAGTAACTGAAAATTTTAGTAGTGCCATCAGGATGGAATTTGGTGTGGACAAATGTGCAGTCATGTATGTAAAGCGAGGGGAGATTATGGAATCCGAGGGACTTCAGTTCTCTGATTCCATACACCTAAGATCCCTTTCCTCATCCGAAAACTATAAGTATTTGGGTATGTCGGAAGCGTTAGGTATTAACGTAGCTGACATGAAGCAATCGTTGAGGGAGCGCTTCTTTGGTCGCCTGAAGAAGGTACTAAATAGCCTTCTTTCAGGCGGGAACAAGGTGCGCGCCTTCAACGGTTGGGTCATGCCGGTTTTAATGTACTCTTTCGGCATACTCAAATGGACTCAGACCGAACTGGACGCCCTGGATAGGAGAGTTCGTACACTGCTGACCGCAAACCGGATGCATCACCCACGATCATCGGTGATGAGACTGTACATCCCACGGAAGTGCGGGGGTCGAGGCTTTTTAAACGCGAAGACCCTCCACAACCGCGAGGTGTGCAGCCTCAGAGAATATTTTCTAAAAACAGAGGTGGGTATGCACCGAGATGTGGTCGCAGTGGACAAGGCACTCACCCCGCTGTCCATGGCTAAAGAGAACTGGCGCAAACCTGTAATACTGACTACCGATGACCGCAAGGAAATATGGCAAGGCAAGGTTCTTCACGGACGATTTTACCAGGCTCTTCATGGGCCCGATGTAGATTTTCTAGCGTCCGTGTCCTGGTTACGTTTCGGCGACCTCTTTGGGGAAACTGAAGGTTTTGTCTGTGCGATTATGGACGAAGTTATGCTGACGAACAACTACCGGAAACATATTATGAGGGACGGGACGGTGGACGTGTGTCGGGCATGCCACCGTCCTGGTGAGTCCATCAGACATATTATTTCTGGTTGTTCTCGTCTGGCTAACGGCGAGTACTTGCACAGGCACAACCAAGTGGCCAGGATTATTCACCAGCAACTTGCCTTGAAATATAAACTTGTGGAATCTGAGGTACCGTACTACAAGTATGTGCCCGACCCAGTTCTCGAGAAAGACCATGTCACGTTGTACTGGGATCGGCCTATCATTACTGACAGGACTATTGTTGCCAATAAGCCTGACATAGTGGTGATAGACCGATCAGCGCGCCGCGCAATGATAGTCGATGTTACCATCCCACATGACGAAAACCTCGTGAAAGCTGAGAAAGAGAAACAGATAAAATATCTCGACTTGGCTCACGAGGTTGTCGATATGTGGAATGTGGACTCGGCTATCATTGTGCCGATTGTCGTAACGGCCAATGGCCTTATGGCCAAGAGCCTCGACGAACATCTGTCGAAGCTCTCACTTGGCAGTTGGATCAAGAGCCAGATTCAGAAGGCGGTACTCCTCGATACGGCCCGCATTGTGAGGAGGTTCCTGTCTCTGCAGCCCTAACCACCGGTAGCTTGGACCCTGCTCCCGACACCGGCGGAAAAACCTATTTTTTATATTTTTAAATGTTTTTTTTATTCTTTTGTTGATTAAGAAATATTTAAAAATGTAATTAATAAGATGAAAAAATGAATAAAGGTATAATAATAAACTTTATAATAAACTTTTTTTATTTCTCTTCCACTAAGGCAAAAATATGAAGACACATTACATCTAATAAATCCTTTGTGGGAGACTGGTATCTGCACTAGGAAGAACCTGTCACACAGATTACCAGGCCCCCCCCAAAAACAGTGTTTGAGTATTAAATCTGAAGTTAAAAATTACAAATTATATTAACCATTGATAGAAAAACACAATAAACAAACATAAAGGGAACAAAAAATAAATAATACTAAATCAAAATAAATCTTGTGGAGTATGCTATGTGTGGTGTGGTGCGATGTGATGTGGTGAGCTGTGGTGTGATGTGGTGTTGTGTGATGTGGTGTGGTGTGATGTGGTGTGGTGTGATGTGGTGTGGTGTGGTGTGGTGCGGTGCGGTGTGGTGTGGTGTGGTGTGCTGAGTTGTGTTGAGGTGCAATGTGGTTTTTGTGGTGAGTTATCAGCCTTAGCTAGGCTATTTATCTTAAAACAGTTAAGAGGTTTTCAGTGGTTTCGTAGTCTAGGTCTAATAGATACGTGGTGAGTATTTGCTTGCACTTTGCTTTAGTAAGGGGGTATATTTTTAATGTTGAGTTTACTTTATTGTATAAATAACTGCCAAGGAAACAAAAGTGACGGCGCGAAAGACTACTTTTACACAGTTGAGTAGAACATACATTTGTCTTGATGCGTTTGTGCGCATGCAAGGATGAGTTGTAGATCAATGAAGAATGTTTACGTAAGATTGTTTGGACGATAAACAGTTGTCGAACAGTAAGAACCTTGCACTTATCGTAGAGTTCAGTGGTAGGGTGAAAAAACGGTAAACCATGGGCTACCTTAAGCACTGCTCTTTGTGCTCGTTCGATTTTAATCATGAACGATTTAGGGGCACCACCCCAAACAGAAATGCAATAACTAAGTACAGATTGGCAAAGTGCAAAGTATACTGTTTTAAGAACTTTTGCATCTGCAACACGTTTCAGTTTTTTAAAAATGAAGATAAGCTTCCTAATTCTTTTGGACAACAGGTCGATGTGGACATTAAAGTTTAGGTTTTTGTCAATAGTTACCCCGAGGTACTTGAGGGAGTTCACCTTTTCAAGTTTAGGACATGAGCAGGAAGAGCTGTTGTTACATGAGTGGGCCGTGATGTTTAATAAGTCGTTTGGAGTGAGGTGATTGTTTGTTAGTGTAAAAGTAATGTATTTTGTTTTATCTGTATTAAGTGATAGTAAGTTGTTGTTTAGCCAGGACATAACGCGTGAGAAACCTATTTGAGCAAAGTGGTATACTTCCTCCCATGTATCCCCATAGAACAGAAGAGCCGTATCGTCCGCGAAAGTAATAACCTTGCCGTTAGCAAGATTTAACTGACAGAGGTCATTAATAAAAATTAAGAAGAGGGTAGGCCCTAAAATACTTCCCTGGGGAATACCGATATTGACTTCGCAGTCATCACTCAACCATTCATCGACCACAACACGTTGAGCTCTCCCATTCAGGTAACTTTCGAACAATTTTAACTGTTTACCACGAATTCCGAGGTGCTCAAGCTTTTTCAGTAAGAGTGGCGCAGAGACGGTGTCAAAAGCCTTCGCCAAGTCGAGGAAGATCGTAAGAACCTTTTTTTTCTCATCTAACCTAGAAACTATGGTATCAGTTAGTTGGTGTACGGCATCGCTTGTTGATCTACCTTTACGAAAACCATATTGATTGTCCGATAAAAGTTTGTTTGTTTCTAGGTAATTGGTTAGTTGCTTATTGATAACTTTTTCGAGAATTTTTGATAGTGTAGGCAAAATGGATATTGGACGGTAGTTATTTACACAGTCCCTGCTACCAGACTTATGAATTGGATGAACTAGGGATTTCTTGAGATCCGAGGGAAATTCACCAGTTGAAAGGCAGAGGTTGCAAATAAACGCGATAGGATCAGATAATAAGTTAGAGTATCTTTTTACTAATTCACTAGGAACATCGTCACACTTTGCAACATAAGTGGTTTTAAGAGACGCAATGATGATTTTGATCTCATCCACATCAGTGGGCAGAAGGACAAAAGAGAAGGGACAAGACGGCAGAGAAGAAGTCTGGTGTAGGGTAGGGTCAAACCCTGTGATAGATCCTGCTAAAGATTTCCCGATTCCTATAAAGAAATGATTAATTTCATTTACAGAATTTTTGGGCTGATCTGAATCAATCAGATCCATGGGTGGAATTTTTTGTTTAGAGGTGTAGGTGATTGTTTTGATGGTGTCCCATAATTTCTTGGTGTTGCCTTGACTTTTAGAGAGTTCCGCCTTATCATACTCTTGCTTAACTTTTTTAAGAATGTCATTACAATAATTACGATAACGTGTGTAGGTTATTTTTGTAACTTCATCATTAGGATGCTTTTTTGACTTAAGATGAAGATTGTCTCGGTTTCGCATGCATCGTAATAGTCCAGGAGTAATCCATGGCTTAATTAATCGCTTACGTCTCGGAACAATGATATTATTAGTGCAAGTAATCATCAAGGTGGTTAGGGTCTTAAGGAAGAACGATACAGCTTCATTAGCCCTATCTAAAGAGTAAAACCTGTCAAAGTCAATGGTTTTAATTTTTTCGTCTAGGGATGGATAATGAATACGTTTTACTGTTTTTGAAAGATGGTGTGAGGAGCTCATGTGAGAAAGGCTTATAATGACGCTGTAGTGGTCGGTTAGGGTTGTATGGGCAACAAAACATTTTACCGAAAGTTTAGCTTTGACAATTACGTGGTCAAGGCATGTTTGAGAATGAGTTGGGATACAGTACGCAGGCAACATACCATAAGACGCTAACAGATTAAGGTATATTTCCGATCTTGCATCTGAAGAAGATGGCGCTATGTCTATATTAATGTCACCAGTAATAAAAATATTATTGTATGACGATAATGTTAGTAAAATATTGCTTAGAGATTCGAGAAATTTAGAGACATTTCTTTGCCGCGGGGGACGATAAATATACAAAGAACCACAGTCTGCGAATTGATAATGATTATCAGACAATTTCCATCCACAAGCGATGGTTCTACTACCTTATAGGTAAGGGAAGATTTGTAATAAACAATAACGCCCTCGTTTTGTGTCCTGTTATTTTGTGTGCTTGCGGACTTGTAACCATCAATGAGTGGAATAAACGGTGTCCGAGATATCCAACATTCCGTTAGAATTATCACATCCCAGTCAATTTGTGATCGTTTGATGAGGGTTTGCAATCCTGGAAAATTTCGGCTAACACTTCTTATATTTTGTACAATAAAGTTCAAGGGGGAATTTTCGGTATATATTAAACTGGAGCAGTTATCAATATCACAAGAGCTGGAGTCAGCGACAGTTAACTCATCCAATTCACTATTTATTAATAATTGGGAATTATGATCGAATTTTACGTAAATGCTTAAGCGTTACTTTTATAAGTTTCTGGTGTAAATATAAAATTTTAGTGGGTACCGTTGCTAAGCGGGTGTAAAAGCCGTGCGAGGCTGCGTTAACATGAGCTTTGGGTGTAATATTGTGTGTTACAAGAGGTAGGTGAGTGTAGAGGTTGTAGATCTGTTTAGTGGAGTTTGTGTAGATACTGACAAAAAACAATAACAAGTGAACATGCAAATATGCTGTAACAGTGAACAAAAAAGGTAAACAATAAATTAAAAAAGTTGATACTAAATATTCCAACAAATACATTCTGACAAATTTAACAATAATGAAGGATAGTCATTGTTGCCCTCTTAGACTATTGAGATCAAATTCGCTATCAACTCGAATTTGTTTCAGCCCTACTGCTTTACGTAGAAATATCCGTCCGTGTGTTACCCAGCAAAATGTGTATTTGTATTCTTTGGCAAATTGTCTGCACAAATAAAAAAGCTTCTTCGCGTTTGCAGTTGGAGTTTCCGTAACGTATATAGGTGTTTGAGGCCCTTTCAATTGTAGATGGGAAGTGTTTAGTTTACTGTCCTTATTGACCTGATTGAACTTTTTTACGGCAGCTAACATTTTTTCTTTCGATAGTTTACTGGTAAACTCAACGATTATAGGTTTATAACCGTCTGTTTTGTTATTCACTCGAAAAACATCACGGCTACCTGTTGCGTCAACGTCTACACAGACGGTTTTCCCCACGTTTTTAATCACGTTGATTAGATCTTCCGTGGTCTCTTTTGTATCGTTTAGTGGGATGTTCCTTATCTCAATAGTTGAACTTTTTAAACTTCTCTCAACAGATTCTAGTTTATTTTCGAGTGATTCTCTGTATTTATGGTTATCGCGCCGCTCGTTTTCTAGTTTCGCTACACTTGCAATTATTTCGTCGTACTTTACTGAGTGAAACTCAACTGATTTACGCAGTTCACGATATTCTTCTCGGATCTCGTTCACGCTTGTTAGAATTTGGTCGATCTTATTATTTTGAGAATCAGACCAAGTTTGCAATGTATTAATAATCTCTGTTTTGAAGGCCTGCCACTCCGTTTTATATTCCTAATTAAGTTATTGGTATTTAATTTCCAGTAGGATAATTGCTTAACTAGCACAAAATTCCCTCACTATTCTGACAATCATCTTCATCAGCCAATATTGTTCCCACTGCTGGGACAAAGGCCTCCTCTCTATGAGAGGGAGTGGGCTGTAGCCTGTAATCCACCACGCGGGCCCAGTGCGGGTTGGTAGATGTCACACATGTCTTCGATTTTTTAGTTCTAGAATTGCCGGTTTCCTCACGATGTTTTCCTTCACCAAAGTAATGCGCCTGCCTGGGCCGAACCCACGGCTTACTGCCCGTAAGTCGGGGCTGCCACCACTGGGTCACAGCTGCTCTCCATTCTATTCTCACAATAATCAACATTATTCATTGCACTATCTATTTGCGTTGACAAGCAGACAAATCTATCAAACATAAGAAGCAGTGCATAACGAATATATTTCAAGAACCTTGGGGTTATGATAGAAAGGATGTTACTCAATTCAAATGCTAATAACTATTTTCTTCAGTTCATAGATTTAAAAAAAAATCTACACCCATCGTGGCCACATCAGTTTATCTTTAACTGTCTGTAAAGTGTTTGTTTACGGTAGCATGCGCGGGCGCCGACGGCTCACGGCCACCATCCATCGATCCACTGACACACTGCCGCTTGTGCAATAAACACGTAACACGTATTTATAATATCCTGGTACAAAGCTGGATTCTTTTTGATGTTAATATTTTATTTGCTCTGATTGATAGGCTGTTGATCGGTTTTTAATTGAAAGCGCCCCAGGATAAACATGTGTGTTTATCCGGGTACGCTTTTAGTCTTTATATATTTATTCATTTACGGTTTGATCAATCAGTACCGAGTATTTACTTATCATCATCATTACTTTCTTGTCGTTATACCAATTTGTAGTTTAAACAGGATGGAAGGGAAACACCACGTATTTAGTTTAGGAATTTTTCATCGGTAATTAAAAAAACTTAAATGGGACTGGGCAGGACATGTCTGTCGCACGCCGAACGAGCTGTGTGCCCGCAAAGCTCAGGGTTGGTGCCCTGAAACAGCCATGTCACTGTTTCAGGGCACCAACCAAGGTCGCGGCAGACCACGAAGGAGATGGCGGGACGAACTGAATGTTTTCCTTGAGAATTTGAAAGAAACAGCACAGAATCGTGACTGTCGGAAGGTATGGAGGGAGGCCTTTGCCCAGCAGTGGGGCAATTAAAGCTATCAATAATATCTAGTAATTGAAAAAAAAAACAGCTGTTTCCTACAAAAGGGCAATACGTACACAGTTAAAATGTATGGGAAATGGAATGGAATGTATGGACGTGTGATTCTTATTGACATAGTCCATCCATCGTTTCTCTTATTCTTATTGCCCCCTATTCATCAGTACATCTAAACACTCTACATCCATCCAAAATTTTCTATACCTCATAACTTTTAATTCACCGGTTTTCTTTCAGATGTCAAGGATTGAAAATTGTAAAATGACGTCTAACTTACCATGATGATTGGATACTGATTTGTGATGATTTTAAGGCCCATATCTCCACATTAATCTACAGATCCAGCGTTAATCATCATCTTCCATTCCTGTCTGTTATCGGTCTCTCTATCATTCAATCTTTTTTTTATTTGGGTTCCGTACCCAATGGTATAAACTAATATTTTAAAGAGGAAAGAAAGATTTGATTGTTTGTTTGTATGTTTGTTTGCATTGAATAGGCTCCGAAACTACTGGTTCGATTTGAAAAATTCTTTCAGTGTTAGATACCCCATTTTTCGAGGAAGGCTATAGGCTATATATCATCACGCTACGACCAATAGGAGTGGAGCAGCAATGAAAAATGTTGCGAAAACGGGGAAAATGTGACGCAAATGAAGTTGCGCCGGACAGCTAGTATTCTAATAAACGTAGCGTGAGCTTTAGGGTTACGTGTCGAGCAACTCGAGCAGTCCACACTCAACCCGGGCGCGGCGTACAAGTCATTCATCTACTTACTGATAATTTGGTGGTTTTATTCAAAATCAAAATCAAAATCAAAATCAAAATATTTTATTTTACATAGGCCTATATGGGCACTTATAAAACGTCGACAAAGGATGCACGGTTCGGGTTGGTCGTTTCCTATGGAGAAGAACCGGCAAGAAACTCCATGGTTACTCTTTTAAAATCATTTGGTTTTACAATATTTGAGTGTTACAGCGTTAGTACATAACTGTGGGAGGACAGCGTAGGCCCGACAATAAGTCGTTGCTTACTACAAAAGGTAGAACAAGACAATAAAAAAAAAAAAAAAAAAAATAAAAAAAATTACAAGGCCTACTATGTCCACACATTCACAAAAAATAGGTAAATGAAAAAGAATCTATACAAAAGTAAAATTAAAACATTATAAGAACACTAAATTAAACAATTGACACAGATGTTATCATCAGTGCTGTAACTATTCTGAACAATTAATGAACGATGCAAATTAAACCCTAACAGTGTACCTAGTGAACACCACATTAAAGGGTCTAACAGGACCCTATTACTGAGACTTGGCTGTCCGTCTGTCCGTCCTTCCACACGTCTGTCACCAGGCTGTATCTCATGAACCGTGATAGTTAGCCAGTTGAAATTTCTACAGATTATATATTTCTGTTACCGCTATAACAACTAATAATAAAAACAAAATAAAAAAATATTTAAGGCAAACAAGCAAAAAATCACATTTTTGATTGGCAGCCCCATTCAAAAATGTGATGTTTTGCTTGTTATAAATAATGGTACGGAACCCTTCGTGCGCTAGTCAGACTCGTACTTCGCCGGTTTTTTAGTATCACATGACATCACGCTCACAATCCCCAAAGGGTTAGGCAGAGTTGTACCTATATTACAACCACATTTCGCCAGTTATGTTTAAGTCCCATGTAACAGGTGCGAGCCTATTGCCATCAACCGGGCACAATTCCAGACTGCGTTGCTGCTACCCGAAAATTTCTGATGGAAAAACCCAATCACAATTTTCCCTGTCCCGGGAGTCGAGTCAAGAACCTCATGGTCAGCAGTTGCGATTTCGACCACTAGACCAACAATACAGTTCTTGTATATAACTTTAAACTTGTATTTACCTTAACCGTACTCCATTTTTTTTCTTTCGTCTTCCTCTCCAAATAAATAATGAAGTAATGGTACAGAGCCAATGTTAATATCATCTGCTAATGTATTTTTTTTTGTCATAGTACGAAGTACTAATGTACATAAATACGACTTAATGTAAACTAGGGAGCGTGGGGTAAATAGATCTCGCGACCCCAAGTTTAATGACGAGGAATTAGTGTTTAATGCCCACTCCACTCATAAAACAGTTCATTTGCAAGTGCCGTTATATTCATAATCGACGTCATGCGGTTAATGTGTCTATTTCTGTAGTAATGTCTTGTAATATCTGTCTGTTTTAGCCTTATACTGTAAGGGATTAATGTTCCTTTTCAAAACTAAATCATTATGTATTATTATTCCTCTCTCTGGAGCCCTGACCACCGGCAACCTGGAACTTGTTCCTGATGCCGATGAGGTCCTATTTTTTAACCCCCGACCAAAAAAGAGGGGTATTATAAGTTTGACGTGTTTATCTGTGTGTCTGTGGCATCGAAGCTCCAAAACGGATGAATCGATTTTGATAAAATTGGTTTCGTTTTAAAGGTGTTTTAATCGAGAATGTTCTTAGATATGTTTCGAAAAAATCTGCTCAGCCGTTTGAAGGTCATCACCACTATTCTAGTTGAAGGGAAATAAACAACTTCCACTGGTCTGGTCGATTCGAAAGTTGAAATCTTGTTATTTGTCACCATGGGCATTGACGGGGACTACACCCCCCCCCTAAAAGCTGTTTATATTTTTAATTTATTAGTTTCCTTGTTTACGTCTCGTTTTTTTTATATTTTTAAATGTTTTTTATTTGGTTTTGTTTTGGTAATATTTAAAATGTAGGTAAACAGTGTGTATCAACAATTAAATAATGAAAATTATGCAACAAAAAGAACATTTAGAAAATGATTACGCACTAACTAGGTAAATTAAATACTGAAACTACTTGTGTCGATAAAAAAATTGACTTTGACTTTGTGTTACAAAATTGAAGTTCAACGTTTTTGTCAATATTCTTCGCTCGCGTTTTAGCTAGTATCTGACACGATGATTAGGTGTAACATAAATCTATAATAATTAATCTTGTTAAGATTAAATTATAATTAGTCTTTCTCTACGAATAAGATTTACAATACCTAGCTAGTAGGATCCTAGTAAAATTTCATATATTCAGTTTAGGACTTAGCGATGAGCTGAATGTTAGAAAAAACTATATTGATTTATTGCTCGATACTCTACTAAATTAAGCATATAGCGGCGTCAGTTAGAGATAGTTCAAATATATCGCGATGCCAGTTATCTCTCTGTGTGCTCATCAGCCACTGAAGTAATGACTGAAATGGGTATACCCGACTGATGAAATAGAACATGATTTTGTACCGAACCTGATAATTTTATTGTACAATTTTTACCCAATATTTTTATTCTTCTTCTTGTTCGTATCGCTGGTACGACA
This sequence comes from Cerastis rubricosa, assembly GCA_949152445.1. Taxonomy (NCBI): domain Eukaryota; kingdom Metazoa; phylum Arthropoda; class Insecta; order Lepidoptera; family Noctuidae; genus Cerastis; species Cerastis rubricosa. The sequence continues at coordinate 2,641,692 of OX424541.1, forward strand.
TTATTTTAAATGTTGTAAGGCCCAAAACTTCAACACTTCAACCATGTATGTAATTATAATTCGGTTTCAAGTTTTAAATAAGTTGTTAAAGATTTTAGTACCTACCTAACTATATTTTAACAGGTGCTATGAAAACTACAAATACTTAAAAACAAATAAAACCTAATAAAACGGAGCGCATAAAAGAGAAAAAATATTAAAATAGTTTTCTTACAAAACAAAAAACGCTGTAAAGCGCGATGTGACCGCTACGCGACGCGCAGCACTGCGTAAGCTAATAGCTACAACGGCCGGGTATACCGCCGCGCCGCTTGGGAAAAATCACACTTTTCCTCTCTTGTTGTCTGCCGGCCGTTAGTGTTTGTTTGGACACCGACCTCGCTCGAACTCCCTACCATCTAGTACAAATAAACGCAAATACAAATAAATTCACCATAACAACGATTCAATGACGCTCTTTACTCTCCTAATTGCCAGTTTGTTTACTTCAGTTTTGTCATGGTATCCTAATGAGCCCAGATTTTGGGTACCAGGACACTATGGGTACCAAGGAGTGCATAATGGGTTGGAGCATGCGAAGGATTTTGTGAACGAGTGGACCGTGGACGTGGAAGGTGGTGAAGAGGTAGCTCAGCTGGTCGCTTTGGAACTGGGATACATTTTTGGAGGGAAGGTAAGTTTATTATGACCTTGTGCTTTTAGAAAAGATTTGTTTTTTTCCGAAACTAAAACAATCAATATTTAACCTTATTCATGAATAAATAATTCATAACTGGTGTACTTTTGTAAAATGTTTCAACAAAAAGAGCCACAGTTACTGTTAAGTTCAGAAAAATGCTAAGTCATCTTCCCCAAAAGCTTTTAACTTATTTACAAAATACGAGTCACAATCTACAAATAATTGTTGAATGATGTGTTTTGAAATGGCAGAAAGTTTTTTGAACTTAATTTCCTACTTCTTACTAAACAGTCCAAAAATAAAGCTCTGTAAAAATGCGAATTTTACAAATAGCCGATGAATTAAATTGCGGATCGAAGGACGAAGAAACACAAAATCTATATAAAACCTATTATAATTCTAATGTTCCAAATTTTTTTTTATTATTATTTTTAAATAACGAACTATCACCAAGACAAAGAATTTTTATTTTTTTTGTTTAGTAATTACATTTTAAGTCGGAACTTAGATTCCTATTTGCATATTTTCTGCGAACGTTTGTTCACTTGTTAACCGACTTCTTAATAAGGAGGTGGTTATGTATTCAACAAGCATATTTTGTTTTTTTTTTCATGTATTTACAACTTTATCTCCGTGATTACTGGTCCGATTTGGATGATTATTTTTTCATTTGGAAGAGAAAGCTCGCGCGGTGGTCCCATAAGAATTGTATTATCTTTGCTTAGGTACTTTTTGACTTATCCTCTTTATTATGCATTTTGTCTTTGGACATGGACAATGTTCTGATGTCTAGTTATAATGTAATATTGATTTAATATGTGAGATCCAACACAGACAACTAAAAATTGTAAAATAAAAATGTTTTTACAAAAAAAAAAAAAAAACCGACTTCCAAAATTGAAGGACAAAAAATTGGACATAACTTTGCTTTTGGAAGTCAGTGGCAAATAAGTCAATTAAACCAACAAGTCACCGACTGCCGAAAGTAAAGTTATTTTAACCTTTTTAGTGTTTTTTTTTGGAGGTCGTTTTTTTTTGTTCATTGTTTTGAAGGCAACATTTAACACAGAACATTAGTCACTGACATTTCCTTTAGAATATATCACAAGTAACGTACCTACTTTTTCAACGTGTCAGCTTTTGAAGAGCGTTTCCGATTTGACTATCTTATTAAGATAAGATAGTCAAGTCGGTTGGAGAATGGAGACCGATTGTTTGAACAGTCCATAACCCATGCTTCTCGGTTACATAGGTATTACCCCGGTCTACGAAACCAGATTAATGATGATTAATCATTATCTGCCTAGCCTATTCCCAAACTAGCTTGGGGTCGGCTTCTAGTCTAACCGGATGCAGCTGAGTACCAGTATTTTACATGAAGCGACTGCCTATCCGACCTCCACAACACAGTAACTGGGTAATACGATACCCCTTGGTAAGACTGGATGTCAGACTTTTGGCTTCTGGCTACTCGTAACGACTGTCAAAGATCTACAAATGACAGCCGAAACCAACGGCTTAACGTGCTTTCCGAGGCACGGCGCAAACTCGTATTTATGGTCACCATGCACGGACCAACCTCGGCATGCACGGCTTAACCTTAAATACCCGATTGACCCGAGCGGATGTTATTATAATTAACAAGCAAAATGCAGTCAGGAAGGAATTCAGACATACACGCACACAGGACTGCAATGCTCATTATTATTTTAATTATGCAGATTTCAGAATCTTGTTACTTTTTCGTGTGAGTGCTTTTTAACCTGGTGTCAGAGTTTCATGCCGCATAGGGCCTTTGACTTTGCTTTACATGCCGTCGAGAAATATCTCCCACTTCTCTCAGGCATATTTGGTTTCCTCACGATGTTTTCCTTCACCGAATCTAGTAATAATTAATTAATTAATACGCACATAAATCCTTGCGTAGCCTTGGGTTCGAACTCCTGACTTGGCAGTCCGACGGTAACACCACTAGGTTATAAATTTTGTAGTCGTTTACAGAGCCTAAAAATGTATGCTATGTAGCTAGAACCTGTGTAATATTCCTTCCACAGGTTCTAGCTTTTAGCCCCTAAAATTTAGGGCAATCACTATCAGCGAGTTCGGCACCCATGTTTGTTTATAAAGACTTTTGACATGATTAAAGTAAGCTTTGGTAGCTTATGGCAACCTAGTACATTTTTGAATTTTCCATCATCATTATCGTTGATACAATGTCACTTTGTCTAGCTAGGCCCTCTGCGTTCTTGTCCAGATATTTCTGAGAAAAATCCATCAAGTCGTCAACAGTCTGGAATATTAAATAAATAATCCCTAGAGAGTTTATGCCCATCAACCGTGTGCCCCATACGGTTGGTCTTTGCCATATAATTGCTAATAGAATATGACTCAGGAGTGACGATTGTCCAACTCCCTCTAAATTCTCATAGAGAGGAGGCTCGTGTCCTGGCATACTGGCCATACCTTACTATCGTCACATCATCATCATCAGCTTATAATGTTCCCACTGCTGACATTATAAGCTGATGATGATGATGTGACGATAGTAAGGTATGGCCAGGGCGCCCCACACTTTCCGACCTTTTTTTTTGGATGTGGAAATCCTCGATGGATGACCACCGCCCTGGGGAGAGCGGAGGGCTCTTTCAAACTCGTACTGATTTAACCTTTACACAGCATAATACCAGAGATTAAATAAAATACAATTTAAAAATCTCCTTTCTGTATTATGATTTTAACGAAAAGGTTTTACTCTGTTAAACAATTATAAATTTAAGGGGTACCGTATTACCCAGTTACTGGGTTGTGGAGGTCAGATAGGCAGTCGCTTCATGTAAAATACTGGTACTCAGCTGCACCCGGTTAAACTGGAAGCCGACCCCAAGATAGTTTGGGAAAAGGCTAGGCAGATGATGAAACAATTATAAATTTAATTTTCCAGTAAGCTCTCGGTCGAGGCCTGTTTGTTAATTTTAATGAAAGAGCTTCGTATGTTTGATTTTATTTAAAGCAGAAAGGGCTACCTGCCGAAATCCTGCTGAGCCAGTTTATTTTGTACATACCTACGTGAAATTTGTATTTGAGGAACCAAAAAGGTTCGAGTTCGTTTATGAGTCTAACGCGAATCTCATTCGTCTGAAAACAATCTTCTAGCTTGATACTAAAAAACTATGGTTTGGCTTTCGGCAATAAGGACCGCTTCTTTGATATCCTCATATTTACAGTCCGAATGATAAAAGAGCTTTTTATTACTCATACTCTGAAAGTAGGTCTGAAGTTGGCTGAGGAGCGGGATGAAAGTAATACTTTTCATCCCTAGGGAGAATCGCTTTAAACTGACAGATGTCAAATTATAAAAAAAACCGGCCAAGTGCGAGTCTTACTCGCACACAGGGTTCCATAGCTCCAAACAATATAATAACAATATTTTGAACTGTCATTCATTAGTTAGTAGTATTAGTTAGTAAACTTCCACACAACCGCAAAACTAAATTTGTTTTTCATAGTATGTTTATAAAGTTACTGCTGCAGTTTGATGAAAAAGTCCCATATCTCAAAAACTAAACATCATATCTTATTGAAACCAATTTTCGTTGATAGTTTTTTTTACGTTCTACAATCCTAAATATTTTCAGAATTTTCCTCTTCTTACTTTAGAAATTAGAGGGGGGGGGACACACATTTTACCACTTTGGAAGTGGCTCTAGCGCAAACTATTCAGTTTAGAAAAAATTGATATTAGAAACATCAATATCATTTTTGAAGACCTATCCATAGATACCCCACACGTATGGGTTTGATGAAATTTTTTTTTTTGGTTTTCAGTTCTAAGTATGGGGACCCCCTTAATTTATTGTTTTTTATCTATTTTTGTGTGAAAATCCTAATGCGGTTTACAGAATACATCTACTAACCAAGTTTTAACAGTATAGTTCTTATAGTTTCGGAAATAAGTGGCTGTGACATACAGACGGACAGACAGACAGACAGACAGACAGACAGACAGACAGACAGACAGACAGACATGACGAATCTATAAGGGTTCCGTTTTTTGCCATTCGGCTACGGAACCCTAAAAACTAGTTCTATTTTCACATTTTTATTGAATCATGTTCCAACTTTCTATGCAGCCACGATTTAAAATTGAAATAACTTAAAGTTAAGCATTGATCAAAGAATATTTATTTTTTAAATAACTTTATTATAATTTAGTTTCAACAATTTCTTTAAGATAATATAGAGTTGGGCAAAATATTTACCAATTTTGCAATGATGAAAATGAAAAATAATGACTGAATAGCTGGTCGGCCACGGAAAAAGAAAAACAAAATAAGCAGGAAAGCGGCAATCCGAAATAAAATTTACTAATTTTTTCTTTAGCTAATTCATGTTTTTATTTTTACTTTCTTTGGATTCGTAATGAAAAGCAAAGTGTTTACCTCGTGTTAAAGACTTATTTAGTCCCTCGAACTATTGGCGCCCGAACGAGTCTTGGGACTAAATAAGTTACTTTCACCCCTGGGGTAACTGTATGTACTATTCAGTCAAAGAACTCGCAGTCCATGAGAATTATCATATATAATTTGATTAAATGACTTGATTTTCATTTTGTCTTAAAGCACCCGTGCTACGTGGGCTAAGAGAGGTTGACGTTATGCTGTATCATGCAAGGAGCCGCGTGCTTTATCGATTTCCCAAATGAAAGTATGTCCTTTACTAGTGACAAATCAAAAATAATAAATACAAACGTCATTCGACTATTTGCTTCCAATAATCCAGTATAATAAAGTTCGCAGTATATACGTGCTTGAGATAAGGTCGAAATCAATGCTATGACGCCCTTGTATTTCAAGTGGCACTCGTCGATAGCACACCCAGTATATTGCATAGATAACACTCCATATATCATGACGGACGTGAAAGGCAGCAATTAATCAGAGTTATTGAGGCTGCATGAAATGTAGAAGATGTGTTTAACTAAAGACGGATGCTCTTTTGACCATTGGACTATCTTTTCTTGTTCTTGACCTAGGTGTAGTATATAATAATTAGAAGTTATTTACGCTAAGTAGTCTTAGGATCATCACTTTTTACGCGACAGTCACCATAACGCCAGCCCATTCCAAGTGGCTCAGCTGGGGGAAAAGAAGTGCCGGAACATACTCGTGAAACAAACACAGTGATAAAAAATAATTAATTAATATAATAATTGTGTATGAGAGCAGGCGGTGGCCCAGCGGTGGCAGTGGCGGCGGTGGGTTCGAACCCAGGCAGGCTCATTACTTTGTGTAATTTATTTCATCACCGTTGCCCTCAAAAACGGTGAAGGAAAACATCGTGAGGAAACCGGCATGTCCTAGAACTAAAAAATCGAAGACATGTGACATCTACCAACTCGCACTGGGCCCGCGTTGTGGATTACAGCCCACTTCCTCTCATAGAGAGGAGACCTGTGTCCCAGCAGTGGGAACATTATAGGCTGGTGATGATGAAGAAAGTAATTAGAGGACTTTAGTTTGAGCCAGAGGAAAATCATCCTTCTGTGCACAGTTTGTAAGTATACAAGGTGTAAACGAATTCTTAACGAAGCCGTCAACCAAGTATTCTTTACATCAAGCTAAGTGACAACGCAACAATGATTGCTTATAAACTACTTTTGTTTTTGGGGCGAAAACCATGGTTTACGGTAGAACTAAATGTAACTCACTCAAAACATTGTGTTGATAGATCCATTGTTGAATCTATAACTGAAGAGATTGTTTGTTTGCTTGAACGCGCTAACCTCAGGAACAACTGCCCCCGTAGCATGACCGTTCTATCTCTATTCTACCAAGAAACGACAAAATTCTTTCTTTCTATACTTGACATTTCTTTTGCCCGAGCATGGCGCGCCCCGTCGACTCGCGTTTCTACGAAGACATAGACATAGAAACTCTTTCCATAGCAACGGGGAAGTATCTAGTGATGTTTATATTCCCTGAATCTTACGATAATATTACGTTTAGTTAACCAAGAAAAGTTGTCAAATGCACGAATTTTCATTTTTCGCAGGTGGGATGGTGGTGAAGCATCTTGAATGTTTTTCGCGAAATTAAACCTGAATGTTTTATATAACATTTCAACCTATTGAACGTAACTCAACGCAACAACGAAACGTATTTCTCGTATTTAGTTTTTAATCTTTGGCGGACTCAGATGACAGTTTGGATTGTTTACAAAAAAAGTTAACTTTAAAATAATTATGAAACATTGTAAATACGCAGTTTGTTTTGTTAATTTTCGCATTTTCACAATGCAAAAATAAACAGCAAATCCAGAAAAAGAGGTCAGCGTGCACGCAGTTTAAGAAATGAGTTCCTTGTCTGAATTTTTCTAATAGTAAGTGTCACTATATCATAATTTATTATTAATCTATGTAACAATGTGAAAATAAGTATAAGTGATTTTCAAAACAACAGAATAATACAGTTGATACAGGCATACCCCTCGTCTGCTTTGTTCTAAAAATATGTTGAAATAATGTTCTTGTTTGTTTCAGGATATAAGCAGTAATAGGTGTATGCGCTGCTGAATGGGTCGCACACACCTTGGGTTATAGCTTGAATGATAAGTCACGGATAGTCAAAGAATGTAGGTGTCCTCTTGTGTCTCTTGATGCTGCTGAGTAATCTCGGCAGAGGAATGGTCTGGCAGATAAATGAGACGATGCCGACGATTCAGATAGGTACTATTTTTATTTACATAAAATAATTTCTTATAATGTTAGCTCTTGTATTAGTTGCAGTTTATAGAAAGCAGGCCGTCTCAGGCTCATGAGCATTTCTATTTGGTGTTTTGAGCCAAGGCTAAAAATTTTGTGTTCATGTTATGTTGGCAACTAACAATATTTAACTATATTTTGTGTTTGTGTTTCAGATTACAACGAATGTGGATTCAGAAGAATGAAAATATGGGCCCGAAATATCGATTTTATTTACATTACTATTGAATGTCCCTCTGTTGGGCAAAGGCCTTATAATACATATAAATTATAGATAAAAAAGTTAAATAAAAGCTTTTAAAAACTTATATTTTATAACTGTTATTATTTTAAATGACATTGTTCAATGTTATCTTTGGACATTGACTCAGCACTCGGCCTGGCTCATGTGCAGCCCAGTTAATAGAATGATTTGGTGGCATCTTACTCGCATAGGACACATAATAGTTTGTTTAATAGTGTGTGTTAAGACAAAGTAGTATATAAGCAGAACATTTTGTAAATAAATTATATTTGAAATTTATATTCTTGTCTCATTACCCCTCACTGTGGCCAAGACACTTTTAGCCATCTCTGATCAGTCTCATGAGTCTGCGGGACTGGCAGTGTTCCCTTCCCAAACCTGATATACCTGTCTACTATCCATCTGTAACCTTAGGTTGCATGGTGCAGACATTCTGAACTTATTCATGTTTATTTATCACATATTAGGTATATGCTAGGTTAGGGCTTAGTGTCTTTGTAGGTTCCATTAACTTATCATATATTTTCATGTACCGTCACACCCTTGACAGTATTGCGGTGTAATGTTGGTTACGGGTTGATGTACAGACATACTTAGTTTTTAAGAATTGTCATGTCAGTAGATAATCCTGGTAAATTTTAGAATCATGTAGTTCTGTTTTAATGATAGAATTGAAATGAATGAACGAATTGAATTTGCATTCAGATTGAGTATTCTGCACTCAGCATCTGCAATCTAGAAGTAATAGACTTGATCTTTGGCAATATCCTGTAAGCTGGACTTTCATCGAACAAAGAACCTGCCAATTATCAGACATTGTAGCTATGGTTATGGTACCTAGATTGAACTTACTTTAACGAAAACAGGCAGACCCTGAGATGTGCTAGGAGACAGATGCTCGATCAGCTAGCCTGGCAAAAATACTGCATCATGTCTTTACGAATTTTTAAGTAATTCTTTTTTAAGAGAAATCGAAAGCCCCGGTTAACGCTCGTACAGCAATCCTTTCGGCCTTCCTTTCATTCAACTCGGCATGCAAACTGAGGAGATGGCGACGGTAGGTCCCCAACATGTTTTTTTTAAATCACAGAAGGTCAAGAAACACAAATAATAGCTAGTTTCTTTTCAAAAAGAATGTTGTCTAGGTCCGATGTGATGAAGACTATTTTGACATTTGTCAGAAGAAATGTTTCTACACCCAAGTGTCAAAAGTAGAGAAAATATGGTCGTCATGCTCGACGTTGTAGACATAAGTCGACTGAAGAATAGAAACATTTCTTTTCTACATTCTTGACATCGCCATGCTTAGGACGATAGAAATCTTTCTACAATCTGTCATTTTGTCGATTCTTCCGTAGAAATAGCCCGTTTCTACGGCGGTCATGCTAGGCCGGCTGGTCCGATTAGAAAAATTATTTCAGTTTAGATAGCCAATTTATCGAGCAGGGCTATAGGCTATATGCTATATATATATCATCACGCTACGACCAATAGGAGCGGAGCAGCAATAAAAAAACCGGTCAAGTGCGAGTCGGACTCGCGCACGAAGGGTTCCGTACCATTATTTATAAAAACCATCAAAAATAACACTTTTTGTATGGGAGCCCCCCTTAAATATTTATTTTATTCTGGGTTTAGTATTTGTTGTTATAGCATCAACAGAAATACATAATCTGTAGAAATTTCAACTGGCTAACTATCACGGTTCATGAGATACAACCTGGTGACAGACGGACGGACGGACAGCGAAGTCTCAGTAATAGGGTCCCGTTTGACCCCCTGGGTACGGAACCTTAAAAATGGTGCGAAAACGGGGAAAATGTGACGCAGACGAAGTTGCGCGGGACAGCTAGTAAATGAACATTAAATACTTACAAGTATGTAAAAAAAAAAGAACTTGTGTAAAATTTAGAACATCTCCGTAATCATATTTAAAGAGATCTATATTATGATAAGAAAATTCCCCCAGGTATGGTAGAGAACAAAAAAAAACCCAATGACGAGGAGAACATAAGTACCTTTCGGTTTTGTTATGAGTACCTATATTGTGATAATGATGGTGATATTACCAATCCGCATGCTTAAAGATGATTATGATGAGAAAGCGAGTGACTAATGTGATGACGACTAATAGAGAAGTATGGAAGAAGTCATTCTGCGCTGACCCTGAATGCAAGAGAATAAGAACAGTAGAATGCTAATAATCCATAATTATGCCAACTAAGCATCCTATTCCATTCCCTTACTTATTTCTGTAGTATAAACAAACAAACAACACAAGTTACTTAACCCTGTAACTTTCATAATACCAGTAAAAGCCTAAACTATTTGGGTCTTTCCATAGAGGCTCCGACGAACGAGTCCCAGGAGAAATGCGGTCATCCACATGCTGACGGACAGTTTCAAGATTGCAGTACGGTAGGCCGCAATTCACTGGCAACAAAACCAGTATACGATGACCTCTTTTTCTATTGAAACACCGTATTCAAGGAAAGGCAAAGGTGTTACATCGATGAGCAGGCTTCTGTACAATGGCATTAGTACCTTGTAAAATGTCGAGTTATAAAGGCTGAGGTCAAAATAGCTGATTAGTTTGTTACACGCATCTAATTCTCATACACATCATTCATCATCATTTCAGCCCAAAAGACGTCCACTGCTGGACATAGGCCTCCCCCAAGTGTCGCCACATTGACATTTTGGGGGGTTTTGCCATAATGGCCATCGCCACGCTTGGCAGGCGGGATGGCGATCGCAGTACGGTTGTTACAAAAGCTCAGAGAACGCTGCTGCCATTCTCTGGCAAATCCCTTGGTCGCCTCTTACGACACCCATGGGAAGATAAGGGATGGTGCCATTCTTTACGTCCGATACCATACAGAGCTCTCATTCACATCTCGGTACATATGTAAAGTATTTTGGTCAAAATAGATGTAAGTCAGACTTGAAATATTATATTACATGTCAAATCATAGCTCACAATAATTCTGCAATTCGGCACCATTTACGATGCGATCGGCAGCACGCTCAGTTTCTCGCTCTATAGCATATGACGCTTCTGAGCTAGGGAAAAAAATCATCATCATCAGCCTATAATGTTCCCACTGATGGTACACAGGCCTCCTCTCTATGAGAGGGAGTGGGCTGTACTCCACCTCGCAGACCCAGCGCGATGTTTTCTTTCACTGTTTTTGAGGGCAGCGGTGATGAAATAAATTACACAAAGTAATGCGTCTGCCTGGGTTCGAACCAACGGCTTGTTGCTTGTAAGTCGGGGCTGCCACCACTGGGGCACCGCTGCTCTCGGGAAAAGGACAGTGGCATGGAATTTTTGATTAGGTTGTTAGATGAGGTTCAACCCATAAAAGACACAGTCCATCTCGGTCCAGGCATGGCCCACACCCTGTTTAGTCTTTACACTGTGGTATAGTGTTGCTCCGTAAGTTATTTTTCACTAAGTAAAGGGTTATACAGACGAAAGTCTAATGAAGAAGTTATTCTAACTTCATTATTGAACCTTTAGTTTCGAGTTTTACGTCAGCTATCAATTTATCATTAACATAATGAAAATAAAAAATGTAATAAACATCATACTACTGGCCACGGCTTTATAACAGTAGTTTAAAATGAAATACTCTCTGACAGATAATTTTGAAAGAGATTCGAGTTATCTAGCCGCCTTAGAGGAGTTACCAAACAAATCGATCGATCGTCGATCGATGCCATCGATCGATGATAAAATGGATTAGTCGACGTCGATCGATAGTTTCTACTAGGTACACCTATCGATCGACGATCGATAGTATGGTGTGGTAACAACCTAACTTCCGCCATTTTATTTTATTTTTAACCGACTTCTTGAGAAGTTATGAATACGACCTAAATCTTAAATTTAAAAAAAAAATGAGATGGCTTCTTCAATATTCTGGTATTCATACAAACTAGATTTGTAAGAGACAAAATCTTCTCCTAAGCCACCTAAATTACAAGACAACTTGGATAACCTATATTCTGGATATGTGACGCTTTAGAAGATTTTGTCTCCTAAAGATTTTTTTGTTTTAATGCCAGGAATACCTGCAGCAACTTCAATTGTAATCATCAATAGATTATAACAGTTCATCATTTTTGCGAATAGGAAAAAAAACCATCGGGTACGTATGCATCGGCGTTTGTCGACTTCTAAGCAACGTAGATGAAGTTAACTTAGACTAGAGCAAGTTATGTTACTTGCAAAGCGCAGATTAGTGTTTTTATCACAAAACTCCTGACTTAAACTGGTCATTTGATACGAGCCATCGGTCCCACATACCAACCTTATTGTTTGGTATTAAGTATATCAATCAATTCCTGTGATGGGCAGGTCATGTTTACTTTAGAACGCGCCACAAATCATTGCGCTGTTATTATTTATGTATTTTATAGCTATCTAACAGTAGAAGTTTTGCCAAAGAATAGTACCTAATGATGTAAACTTGGATGATTTCTCGATTGATGTTTCTTGCTTTTGCTGTGTAGTTTGTTCCAACACTTCTCCCCAGTTGAAACATTAGGACGGTTTTTGAGTTTTGGAAGATTTTGTCGTTCCGAAAACAAGGTGTGGGGGGGGGTGTTCAGAATTATGTACCGTACCGAGTATGTGGTAAGCATTTTCGCGTCGGTGTGCCTTACACCCTGTAATCCAACCGTTCTTTTGTCCGGCTAAGGCACAAGGTAATGGTTACGGGTGGGTGTTCATAGGAAATGTCTTCCGTATCTATATAAATCACTATAGTCCGGTCAAATTAGACCAAAAAATTGGAGAGCAGGTACAAAAATTCGCACCCAGCTCAAAATTGTTAGGATTGTTCAAAACACTATCATAAATGAAATCTAAAAAATCCTTATCGATCCGATACCTTGAAAAAAAATACACGGGGACAAAGGTCACAAAAACGGGGTTTTCGCGATTGTCAGCAGAACGGTGAGTTTTATCATAAAATTAGTTCAGACAAAAATTGTAGATCAGATAATTATCTATAAAAAACGTCTGAATACTTTTTTTCCTAAGAGCCATCGTTTCAGAGCTATAACGATTAAAGAAGTTGAAGTTTATCTGATCCACAATTTTTGTCTGAACTAATTTTATCATAAAACTTACCGTTTTTCTAAAAATCGCGAAAAACCCGTTTTGGTGACCTTTGACCCCAAGTAATTTTTTCCAGGTATCGGTTCGATGAGGATTTTTTAGATTTCATTTATGATTAGATTTATGATGATGTTTTGAACAATCCTACCAATTTTTTAATGAATTTTTGTACCCTAGGATGTCTAAATTGACCGGACTATTGTTCAATTGAGCAAAATTACGGAAGACAGTTCGTCTTCCGTAAGTTTGCTCAATTGAATAATGATTTATGATTAGGAAGGTCCGATAGAGATAAATAAAACACGTACCACCGTACTGAGTATTTATCGTTATTAGCTACTACAATATATTTATTAACAGTCAATTTTCATAGTCATTTTATTTTAATATACTAAGAAAACATTTTACTAGTCTAGTTCCACGATGACAGTGAATGTTAAAATATATTTCGGATTGCCGCTTTCCCACCTGTTTTGTTTTTTTCATTTTCATCATTGAAAAAATGATAAATATTTTGCCCAACTCTATGTTACTTTAAAGAAATTGTTGAAACTAAATTCTAGCACCCATTATTTCGGGATGAATGGAATAACTTTATTTATTAATGAACAAAAATATCTACTATATACAAGGATTAAGAAACTAAAAAATTAAATAACTAAAATAAGACTAAACTAAAAAAGGGCGTCAAAAAATCCTCCCCAACGCTGTCTGCTGGTAATGTGCCCAAGAGACTGGCAGCATTGCCATGTTGTATGGCAATACTTAACCTCTGGCCAAAGTAAAAGCCAGCCCTTGGGTCACGTGAAACTAAATTATAATAAAGTTATTTAAAAAATATATATTCTTTAATCAATCCTTAACTAGTTATTTCAATTTTACATCGTGGCTGCATAGAAAGTTGGAACATGGTTCAATAAACATGTGTAAATAGAACTAGTTTTTTTTAATAATTTGACATCTGTCAGTTGAAAGCGATTCTCCCTAGGAATGAAAAGTATTACTTTTATCCCGCTCCTCAGGCTATTTCAGACCTACTTTCAGAGTATGAGTAATGAAAAATAAATACTATACCGTAAACCTTTTCTATGCCCATCCCTTCGGGAATGGCAAGATTATGTTTCAGGAAACAAGTATTTTGTTTGACGTAACAAAACTGGCCTACTGATGTGATAAGACGGATAGAAAAGTCGAAAACTTTGGTAAACTTAAAATCTGTTTAAATGTTAATGCTTAATTTAATGTAAAAGAAAACAACGATCAAAGCCTTATTGAGACGGAATAGTGGGGGTAGATAATAGGCTAATCTACTCTGTCCCCCCATGCCTATATACAACTTGTTTTTTTTTTTAAATCCCATAACTCTAGGGTTTTATACTGTAGGTAAAAATAATACTAAAACTCCTAGAATAGGTAGTCCAAAAATGCATAGTTTCGGAGCTATCATCAATCATAATTAAATTAGGTCAAAAATTGGCACCAGTATAACGAATCTTTACTTTTGCGAGGTTGCCAAACTTCGCAGTAGTGTAGTAAAATAGTAGTAGATTCATTGATAAATATGAGTAATTCCTTTTATTCAAGCCAATAATTCATATTTAAAGCTAAGAAAATGCGAAAAACAAAGTATGATGGAAACATAATTCATATGTCAGTTGATTCTTTGATATGGTCTCAATCATATCCTAGAGTTATGGGATATAAAAAAAAACACGTTGTATATTTAACTGACCTTTAGTACCAGATTATTTTTCACAAAAAGTAAGTAAGGTCAAAAATTCCACGTATCTTCTGACAACAGGCAGGCTAAAGTTTAGCCAATCAGCTGTCTCATATAGCACGTCACTAGTCTTCAGTCTAATCGTGACAAATGGTCAGGAATTAGTTCAGACCATTTGTCTCAGTTTGTGTCGCTAATCATTTGTTTGTCCGACCCTCTTTATTTTATGCGCTCCGTGTGAGTCTGTGAGGCAGCGTACTAATTAAGATTGTTTTAACTACATAACTGACGTTTCTTTCTGGCTTTAGAAAATGGAATATTGATGACAATTATGTCAGAAAGATAATTAGGAGTCTCCGTAGAAATTAACATTACCTATGTAAATTCGGTGTTTCATCCTGTTAGACTTAAAATATGATCTCACTACCTCAGAATAATAATAACGGCTATGATTGGTCTATGATATTGAAAGCCTATTGATGCTGTCTTGATTACAAGCTAGTTTCTATTCGCGTATTGAGTACCTCTACCACCCCCACATTGTGTGGTGAGAGCGAATGATGATTAAAATCATTGTTGCAGAAAATTTGTGTGCCAAGTGTGTGTTCGATTGTTTTTAATATCTTATTCTTGTTAGGTGTCTGTCTCAACTATACTTGAGAGAATAAATCCCTACTTAATAAAATCATAATGCATTGACATACCTCACAGCCTAAACCGTTGGGTCTAGAACGATACAAAGTTGTTTTTCCTGCTATTTCCTATAAGACGAAAGTAAGCAGTAATTCAGGATTTTTGAAAATTCATGTCTTAGTAGGATTGAAAATAGGGGTATAAAATCATATTAACGTATGGAAGTTCGACATTTTTGCTCATTGCAAATACCGTACACGTTTTGTTATATATTTTTTTCAATCGTAAGGCACTACTTATTCTTAATTTGGTTTTAATTTGGCAATTCGCTTTCTAAACAAACAAACAGAATTTCTAATTGAATTGTTCAATTAATCCGTAGGACTTAAATTACACTACGTTCATTAAAACCGACCGCATACTACGCAGGTGACGCCTACACAGCGGACAAACTGGATTATTTTTCTAGAAATTACTGGATTTACGTCAGTTCGAGTGAGTCTCAGGATGACGTTAATTCACAAGGAATAACCTAGATGTTTATGTCAGCATTAAACCAATGAACTTTCTAGTAAAGCGCTTCAAAGAATTAAGGGCTATTTTTAGCGCAAACTAAAGTTTCTTTGTATTATTAGACAATAGACTCTTAATAATAGGTCTTTACCTATGAAATTGCCGTATTGCAGTACAGACTTTTTCAAACAAAAAAAAGTTTTGATTGGCTATGAGTTCTAAATTCAAATTAATTTTGTTTTAAAAATATGACATTCTATTTACAAAATCAGTCTTTTGTTTATTGATTAGCGTTGTATTTTCATTACATTTCAACATTTTTCCTCATAATGGATACTTTGAAATTTCGTGTAATTATGGAATATGATCGTGGCACCAACGCGGCACAAACGACCCGTAACATCAACAACGTTTACGGAGAGAACTGTACAAACGAACGCACAACCCGTTATTGGTTTGCTCGGTTCCGTTCTGGGAATTTTGACTTGAAAAATGAACCTCGTGGTCGTCCGGAAACTTTGGTCAACAATGATGAATTAAAGGTGATTGTTGAAGCTGATGAAACTCAATCAACAGCTGAGCTGGCAGCAGCTTTTGATGTTAGCATTAAAACAATATTGGTCCATTTGCGACAGATTGGCAAGATAAAAAAGCTTGATAGATGGGTGCCCCACGAACTTAACGATCGCCAGCGCAACGTACGCGTCGAGACTTGCCTTGCGCTGCTTAACAGGCACAGAAATGAAGGAATTTTGAACCGAATTGTTACGTGCGACGAAAAATGGATTCTTTTTGACAATCGAAAGCGCTCAGCAAGTTGGTTAGATCCTGGTTCGGTACCAAAGCAATGTGCAAAACGAAAAATGACCCCTAGAAAGGTGATGGTCACAGTTTGGTGGTCTAGTGCTGGTGTGATTCATCATAGCTTTTTACAAAACGGCGAGAGCATTAATGCAGATGTGTACATTGAAGAACTGACCACAATGATGGCGAAACTCGCACGTCTGCAACCAGCTTTGGTCAATCGGTCGTCTCCACTGCTACTTCACGACAACGCGCGGCCCCATACTGCACAACAGACCGTCTCTAAGCTGCATGAGTTGGGTTTGGAAGCTCTCCCTCATCCGCCATACTCACCAGATCTTGCGCCTTCCGACTATTACTTTTTCCAAAATTTGGACAACTTTTTAGCGGGAAAAAAATTCAATTCCCGAGAGGCAGTACAAAACGCCTTTGAAGAGTTTGTTGTCTCCCGTCCAGCTGATTTTTTCAAGAAGGGCATCCATAAACTGCCACAGCGTTGGCAAAGATGCATTGATTGCAGGGGTGATTACTTTGAATGAAAGATATAAATAAGTTCGAAAAAAAAAATACTTTAACTTTTTTCAAACAAAACGGCAATTTCATATGTAAAGACCTAATATATCCCTGCTAAATTGCCTTCATCCATTAAACTTATTGAATTGTGCTGTGGTGTGTTTCCCACTGATTAATTCCGTTTCGTTAAGTCACGAGTTTGGCGCCTTTAGTATCATCATATCATCCTATAGCATACCTATAGCATCTGTCAGTCCCTGACATCAAACAACAGGACACGCAGGGCAACAAATGACGTGCCCCATCGTTATTATTTATTTATAAATGGCAGTCCAAAGTCCACTGAATAATTATTTCGGCAATAAGAGTTCGAAATTCATAGATACCAGCGATTTCTTCAGGCACTACAAAGTAGAATTGCAAGAGTCATCTTTGAACATTTGACAAAATTGTATCGCGGCCAAGCCGTTTAACACAGGCGTGTAGCATCGTTGGCTACGTTTCTGAATATTCGTAGCGAAAAACTTCTCATTAAACTCGTAAGATGGCGCTGTAAGCAAGAGTTTGGTAGCAATAGCAAAATTGGAAAAACACAACCTACCCTCTTGCGGCTACTAGCGCAAACATGCTGGCTGAAACGGTAGCGTTCAGTTTTTCAGGCGGCGCTAACTGTGGAATTAGCGTCGCACGTACCAGGCTCGCAGAACCGTGGAGGAAATGTTTTTCAGCGAGTTTCAGCGGCAATCTATTTCCGTAGTTAACAGGGGGCGGGACATCTGTTTAGTAGGGCGCTTGCCAACATGTGTGTGTCCTAAAGACAGCTGTTGTTATTGTGGCGTCAAGGTTGCTTTCGTCATATTGTGCTGCTGTGTGCGTGTTTCAGCTTGAAAATAAACCTGAAGAATTATTTTACAGTTGAATATTTGTATGTTGTTCTTGTTTCATAAAATAACGTGAATTATGTATGATATTACGTTTATGTTTTGACTTTTGTCTAAACATTAATTACTTATTTTATTTTTACCTAATTGTTAACTAACATTATTTAGATAACTACATCATTCATATCGTCAGAATAATTCATTGTAATTAATAACATTAATTATATTAAAAATCTATTTGAGAAATGTTTTTTCATAACACGAATTAATCACACATGTACTCAACCTCTAATAAAAACCAAACCGTTCGTTCTGTATGTTACTGAGTACAAAAAAATGTTATGAAAACTTTCTAAACTCCACAGATAACGAAAATATTTATTTTTACTTAAAACGTAACAAAAATGTGAGAGGTATCAGGGTAACATAGAACAGCTGGTTTAGTCCGTTGCCGAGTTTACGTATTTTCTTCAAAACCGAATTGTGATTCAACTTTACGAGTCGAGTCAATGACCTTGCGTACCACGTGCGAGCTTCATTCATCTTTTGAATGTTTCTTGCGATGATTTTGTTAGTGATTGTTGTTATTTTTAGCTTTTTTTTAATGTTTTTTTTTGCTTAGATTTTTAAAGTCATGTTAAATTAATCATACTATGTTTTTCGTTTCATTTAAATATCCTGTGTTATTTCAATAACCGTAATTAGATATACAAGCTAATTTTTAATTTTCTGAAAAATAGCTTTTCGCCTCGGTTCAACTATTCAATAATTTAAGTGGTTTTGTATGAATGATAATGGTAGACGCGAAAATTATGTATTACCTTAACTTTTAATTAAACATTTGTCGATCCGCAGAAGAGTATTGATAGGTTTACTTCCTCATATTCTAATATTTAATGCATCTTGTTATTTGTATTGAATAAATCATCTGATCTATTCACACCTAATAATAGAACCCAATATAACAATGCCGCCAAACTCGATGGGACGCCAACCATTAACGTATGAAAGCTATAGGTAGGTAACTGTTGCCCTACGCGTCACACCCTATACGTAGCCCGACCTACCCCAACACCAACACCCTCACACGTACCGTGCATATGTGCGTGACATCTCCATAGCTCTCCTGCTCTCCTAGTACACATGTGACTCCGAAAACTCACATGACTCCACGAATTGACACGTGCTTCACACGTGTGACGTTTCCATACGACCCCTCCATGTGTAGGATGTATGTATGTTTGTTTGTGTTGTATAGATGCAGGGACTTGGATCGTATGTGTACCGTAGACATGTTCTATGCGTGAGTATATGTTATGCTGTGTGTGACTGTTTATATGTCTGTATATTGTAGCCATAGGTCTGCTCTAGTAGTGGAGAATCTGTGTGGAGTATAGAAAAGTGACTGTGCTGAGATCAAACAAAACCAACTAATGCAATTGTGACTCTTTCAGATCCATAAAATATAAATCTTGTACAAAAACGTAGGTTAAAGGATTTTTTTCAGGCCAAGGCCAAATTCAAAAGCTCCACACAAATATTTTTAACTGCCGAATTTTTCAGGAATTTTGTAATAACATAACTTTTAAATGTAAAAATGCTGAACGTATGTTGTTAATGAAATTACTAAGTACTCGGTTGTTGTGTTATTGTATACTTTACAAATAAAATTGCTAAGGATTATTATTAAATATAGTGAGATTTGCGCGCTTTATAGCGCTTTGGACTCGAAAATGCGTATAATAACCCGGTTACGAATACATTCTTCAGCAGGTTAACTAAATAGAAAACATAATTAAACAGCAAACTGCACTGAAGTTTAAAAAAAGTCGGTTAATGAAATCGTTTGTTGTTCAGTTAATATAAAATTGAAAATCGTCTAAACTAAAACGTTATCACAAGTACTACTACCGTCAGCGACTATGCTATCGTATCGCGAAACATCGTGTTATCACAAGCGTGTGTGGGCGGGGCGTCACATGCTCATTGCTCGCGTGTTGATAAGCATGTGAGAACGCGTTATCGCCTGACGCTCATGGTGCCCTAGTACATACGTGTGTTTGAGGCATCACATGACGGCATCCATTTCATGTGACACACATGTCACACTGGTGACATTGTAGTGCAAACAAACTCGTTTTGTTGTTCCTTCAGGTTTTTTTGACAACTTAACTTAATATTTTATTTTAAAACATTAAATCAAGCAAAGACAAAATACCGTCACACATGTTATTAGTTCGTTGATAAAGTTAATAAAAATAATTACGTTGTCAATGAGTTTAATAATGTCAATGTCATTCATTACGGACTGTATCACTGAACTCCGAAGTTTAACGCTTAACGGCTTAACTCTTACACTAGTTTTAACTTACATTGTGTTCAGATGTTTTAAGTCAAATATCTTTCTCATGAAATGAATATGCTTACATTACATAACTGAATGTATAATCAATCATACATGTTTCATAAATAATTGTTTTTGACTCAAGATTACAAACATCGTCGGATTAACACAGGCCGAATCAAGCGAATTGAATAACGTTATCCTTTAGAAAAATCACTGAAAGTAAAAAAACAAAAAAGTATTTATTTAATTCTTATTATAATTTTATGAGACCTAGCTAGATCGATTTTTAGCCCCCGTATTCGTAAACCGGTAAATTACAACTTGCATCGAAAGCATTACAGCTGTTTCTCATTTAATAGTATAGAATTATGAGATTATACATATAGGGTGGGTAAAAAATCGTGGATCAAAGAAAAGGGGGCGATAGTTGAGGTTATTTTCAGTCAAAAATATCTCGTGGCAGAGCCCTGACTTGATCTCCTTAAAAGTTATGCTTATGACGGTTTGAGTGTTGCGCCTGTTCTCGATAATTAACAAAAAGAAGTTAAAAATATTTTACAAATCCCAAACTTTTAAGGGGATGGCGGGGTGTGCCCCCTTGCCCCCTTGGCGATGCCAATAGTGACAAGTGACAAGATTTCAAATTACGAATCGACCAGACCCGTAAAGATTTTATTCCTTCATCAACTAGAAATGAGGTCATGACCTTCAAACGGCTGAGCAGATTTCCTTCCACTTTTGTCGGTGTTGCGCATCTTCTCGCAAATTAACGAAAAAAAGGGAAGTTATATTTTTTTTAAATCCCAAGCTTTTAGGGGGATGGGGGTGTGCGCCCCCCCCCCCCCTTCGTGATGCCCATGGTGAGAAGTGACAAGAGAGATTTCAAATTTCGAATCGACCAGACCCGTAAAAGTTTTTATTCCTTCATCAACTAGAAATGAGGTGATGACCTTCAAACGGCCGAGCAGATTTCCTTCCACTTTTGTCGGTGTTGCGCATCTTCTCGCTAAGTAGCGTCGGGGGACCGCTAAGTAGACCGCTTAACAAAAGCACAAAACAAAGCGGGCCCCCGACGCTACGACGCTTGGATTAATTTATTTTTGGTTTTTTAGAGGTTCTTTTCTGCCGCGGGTTTTTAAAATTTTTAATTTATTTGATCGGGGTTTAAAAACTAAGTCCCTTCCCGCCGTCAGTGCGCTTAGATCTAGGCAACGGATTTTGATGCGGTTTTCATTAATAAACAGAATGATTCAATAGGAATGTTTAGAAATAAATTATCCCTGAAATACATATCAAACAAAACACGCGAAGCAAAAAGCCATTTTTTATTCAAATCTAACAAACCCTTCAAACTGGCTTTACTTAACCTTTTAGCAATGTTTAAAGTAATAATCTTTTTCCACGTCAAATCAAAACGACTGTGCATGCACTCTGTATTGAGAGGGCAATAGACAAGTAGAACCCTCCTTAGAGGGTTGAAACCGCCCAGCTCGTTCTAAATCCGTGCTAGGGCGCCGCCTACTTCCCATTGTTTCAGACGGCAAATACCAGGAACAGAGAAGTGCACAGGAGTTATTCTGAACTCATTAGAATAGTGGGGTGGTAAAATGAGGGTGGAAATAACATGTTGAATGGCATGTCTGTGTGGGTGGGCACTTGAACCCAAAACAAAGCAGAAGCAACAAGTGCAAGCTAATAACGACTTTATTCAACAACTTTTTACTACGGGTTTTTATTGGGGCTAGGTTTTTTTGTACATGAGTAGCCATAATTAAAAATACATCAGATTGCAGGTCTTTAAGCACTTGTTATTAATAGCCAGACATTCACATCATCCTGATGATGATCATCATTAATTGACAAAACGTTGCACAAAATCGCACGGTCTGCGTTTTTTGAAATGGCACCAATTTTTCTCTGTGTTTTACATCTTGTTAAAATTCTTATGAAATAATAAGAGGAGCTCGTGGCTAAATAATAAGAGCCGTACGGGTCGATGTTTAAGGTTAAGGTGGAAGTTTAATCGCGCTTTCCCATACATTGTTTTTTTTCCAAATTCTCGATACTTATATGCTTTTTGTAGAAGTAATGAAACAACATGATGTTATTACGAATTAATGTTGTCGCAAAACTCTTCAAACATAAAGAAATAACAAGGTTTATAGGATTTCCAGGGCCGAAAAAAAACGAAAAATCTTTGCTAGTGTGCGTGCTTGGAGTCACACCATCTACCGGATATCTAAAGAACTTCTAAAGAACAATCGAGCCCCTTGCATAACAAAACTCGAAATAATTATCTGTTGATACTAGATGGCGTGGCGTTGTCATTGTAAGTTGGTGCCGGTAACTGCGTGGACTCGCGAATATTTCACATTTCATTCGTCAAACAAGTAGGTAGGTAGGTACTGGTTGCGGCGTTTTTGTTTGGGTGAATTAGATTTATCATTTCATAAGAATGAAGTTAAATATTCTTAAACTATGTCAAGTTGTTCACCCAAACCAATGTTTGAAAGTACCTATTAGGGATGAAATGTGTAATTCGGAGTTGGTTAATGGTTGGCTAATTTTATTGCGTGATAGCTAAAACTTATTAGTTATTAACAAGTAGGTATTCAGACATACCAAACATTCGTTATGAAGCCACAGCTTTTTGTACGTGGACTTTTCGCGGTTTATCTAATAAACTAATAATGTACTTACATTATATAACATTACATTCATTCATCACACTATTTACATTCATGAATGTAGGTAAGTACTACCTGCTTACCTACTAAAACATACCGACGCAGTCAAGGTTATGTTGGGAGAAAATTAAGCGTCGTAACTGTTTCTAATAATAATGATCACAGTGAAAAACACAAATCTAACTGTCGTTTTTGCTTTTAATTTCATTCTTATGTCTACGGAATAGAAGTCAAAGTCGGTTGACCGGACTGTAAAAAAGGCGAAGTGGTAACTGAACTAGAGCTATTCGTGTTATTGTGCGATTTTCCATCATGCTTTAATCTAGGCTTAGGACTAGCAGAAAAGTTTCCAAATATGCATTAGTATTTAATTTGGTTGAAACTACGTAAACTTACAAACATTAGGTATATACATTCTTTCTATTTCCAAGAAACATTGAAGCATAAAACAAAATACATCAACGTTTAATCTCGAAAATGTAGTCTTTAAATGCTTGACAGTAAAGATTATATTGATCGCATTATAATGTCTGTTAGATTTCCGAGAACTGAAATCTAAATCACAAAATTCGCGCTATCCTTTTTACTCCGCTATGTTACCCTTAGTTAGAAAGAGAGAAAGCGGATTTCTAACGAAATCCAACCAAGCGCAAACTGCCGAGTTTTCGTTTGGATTTCATTTGGTGATGGATTTGATTGTCGATTCGGTTGGTGGTAGATCGTTAGCGTTTGGTTCGGATAGGTAGATTATTAGAATCAGATCTTCAAGTTTGAGAAATCTATACGAATCGATTTTCTAAATTAAACTGCATATAAGCGCAGACAAAATTAGCGTTAAATAAATAAAACAAAGATTTGTTTCCAGTCTCTGTGTCAATTTGATTTATATTTGATTAGGTATACAAAATTATACATTATGATTGCAGACGAAAATATTAGGTAAAAAAAAAATAAGCAGCCGTCGACCTCCTATGTTAAAAATTGCTCAGAGTAACAGGCTTTCCAAATGATCTAAAAACAAAAAGTTTGTTTCATTACCTACAGTCAATGACGTATCACTACATAGTATAAAACAAAGTCGCTTCCCGCTGTCTGTCCCTATGTATGCTTAGATCTTTAAAACTACGCAACGGATTTTGATGCGGTTTTTTTTTAATAGATAGAGTGATTCAAGAGGAAGGTTTATAAGTATAATATATGCATAATATAGTAGAGAAACACAGATAATGTTAGAGGTTTCCAATGTGATGTCGACAGACATTCTGTAGTATATTTAGTATCTGCATTGCACCCGCGCGAAGCCGGGGCGGGTCGCTAGTTATAAATAAAGCGATGTTGGCGGGCACGGGCCGTACCGCCGTACGGGAGAGGAATCAATGTCAAGAAATGATTATGTAGGTATTTAATTTTGAAATTGTTGTGTTATACCTGTGCGAAGCCGTGCCGTGCATAAACTGGTTTTTTCATACCTTGATCAGCGGTCGTGCGTACCTACTGTTATAATTACATATGTACCTACAATACAACGAAAATGTCACAAACCGTCGCAGCGTCGTGGACACTAAAAAGTAACATTACTCAAGAATGCATGTATTGTGGTCATTATTTTGACAACCTTGTTCGAGCAAAGTCGACCTTGCCGTCAACTCAAACTAACTAAATCGCAAACTATTAGTAACTAGCACCCCGCCCCGGCTTCGCACGGGTATTTAACAATACACAAACATAAATAAACCCTTCTATTTGCGTCAGGTAACTAAAAAAAGTCTCTGTGGTGTGAAAATCTGTATGGACACCATACAGAATTTCACACCACAGATAATTTTTTTGGTTCTGTATGGTGTCGGACGTAAAGAATAGCACCATTCCATATCTTCCCGTGGGTGTCGTAAGAGGCGACTAAGGGACTTGCCAGAGAATGGGCAGCAGGGTTCTGTGGGCTTTTGTAACAACTGTTCTGCGATCGCCAACCCGCCTGCCAAGCGTGGCGATTATGTCAAAACCCCCCTTACTTATGTCAATGGCGACACTTGGGGGAGGTCTATGTCCTGCAGTGGATGTCTTTTGGCTGAAATGTTGAATGATGATGAACTAAAAAATAATAATTATAAACAAAGTTTGAATATTCCCCTCCCGAACGGCCCGTACTCCAGTGACGCCTACATCGTATTAGGTGATGCCTAGCGAGCTGAGCAGGGTGAGCGGCGACCACGCAACTTTTTTCTAATACTTACATTTTTAAACTCGTGATATCTTTCGAATGGAATGTTCGAATTGAATAATTCAAACAGTTCTATAAAGGTATTGAAACAGTCTTGAATATGAAGTAATTTATTTCGATAAGGATTAATACCAAGATACAAATACAGAGCCTTTTCTAACGGCGGCATTAAAATATATTTTTTTAAATAAAAGAACACTTATTGTGGCATAAATATAATAGTTAGACATATGCTGTCGCGACACTTTTTGTAAATAATGATGTGTTCTGCAAAGTCGTAATACATTATTTTATTCTATCATCAATAGTTTTCGCAGCGCACGCGATGTAAAGAATATTTTAGGTAATTTTTATACACCTTGGGTTACATAATTGCAGTTTTAGTAAGGATCCCTAATTTTTTTGAAAATATAATATAGCCTATGTCACCCGCGGATAGTGTAGCTTCCCAACAGTGAAAGAATTTTTCAAATCGGTTCAGTACTTTCGGAGCCTATTCAATGCAAACAAACAAACAAACAATCAAATCTTTCCTCTTTATTATATTAGTTTAGATTTAGACACAGATTAGGACAGATACTTCACTCAGTAGAAAACATCCAATACCTATTACGATAATTGCCTACTCCCTCGCGTCAACAACCACTGTATGCTAAAATGCGCCTAAATGCTCAAGCGTACAGCAGTGATTGCTTCGCACCGCGCGATTCCACAGTAATCGCAGGGCTGCCTCTTCGATAAAATTAAATTAACATAACTTTTTATCTATGTTATTGAGAACTGTGAATATGTTCTGACAAAACAAAAATAAAAAAACACTAAAAACACAAAAAAAAAAACAAAAAAAAAATACAAATAAAAAATACTTCTTAGTTTGATGATGATCTTCGGAGATGTTCACTAGAAATGAAAAAAAAAGCCTTAAAAAAACCGGCCAAGTGCAAGTCTTACTCGCACACAGGGTTCCATAGCCCCAAACAATATTTTGAACTGTCATTGAACCAGCGTCGGGCACTAGCTGCTCGGCAGTTTGCTGAACTGGGCCTATTTGGCGCAGCCGTGAGACACACAATATTATATTTTTTATTTTCTGTTTGATTTAAGTTTTTTTTATTTTTTATTGTGTGCACTTGTGGCACGTGTCAAATAAATATGTTTTCTTTCTTTCTTTCTTTCATTCATTAGTTAGTAGTATTAGTTGGTAAACTTCCACTCAACCGCAAAACTAAATTGGTTTTTCATAGTATGTTAATGAAAAACAAAGTTACTGCTGCAGTTTGATGAAAAAGTCCCATATCTCAAAAACTAAACATCATATCTTATTGAAACCAATTTTCGTTGATAGTTTTGTTTACGTTCTACAATCCTAAATATTTTCAGAATTTTCCTCCCCTTACTTTAGAAATTAGAGGGGGGGGGACACTCATTTTACCACTTTGGAAGTCGCTCTAGCGCAAACTATTCAGTTTAGAAAAAAATTATATTAGAAACCTCAATATCATTTTTGAAGACCTATCCATAGATACCCCACACGTAGGGGAATGATTAAAAAAAAATTTGTGGTTTTCAGTTCTATGTATGGGGAACCCCAAAATTTATGGTTTTTTTTCTATTTTTGTGTGAAAATCTGAATGCGGTTCAGAGAATACATCTACTTACCAAGTTTCAACAATATAGTTCTTATAGTTTCGGAAAAAAGTGGCTGTGACATACGGACGGACAGACAGACAGACAGACAGACAGACAGACAGACAGACAGACATGACGAATCTATAAGGGTTCCGTTTTTTGCCATTTGGCTACGGAACCCTAAAAAGAGAACCGACTTCAAATAAAGCACTAAGCCGTAAGAAATAATTTTTTTTTTATGGTAGTGCTAGCAGCTGGTAATTACGAATCGAAAAAGCACCGACATCAAAGAAAAAATTATTTCTTACGGTTTAGTGTTTTGAAGTCGGTACTCTTTTTTAAAGTTTGTTTTATTATATTTGTAAGTTTGTTTTGTTTTATATATTGGTGCTGACTGTGGAAGAAACCTAGATAAAACATAATTATAGGCACCACACGGCATCGTAATACGCGTACGAACGAACAGCACTATTAAAATTGAACGGCGTGCGCGCGCTTCGCTTGCGAGGCGAAAACCGCACTGAATTTGATAAGCCGGCGGACCGAGACCGCTCGGCTGGGCGGTAGGCACTTATAGCGCGCAAGTACATGGAGTGACGGAGGCCTGATTTAGATATCAAACCCGGAAAGACGGTGTTGAATTTTAGTAACTGTACTGTTGTCATTTTAATTAAAATTCTAGTTTATTAATATATTTTTTATTTAAATTACTTGCTGGTTTTATTAGGATTAGGTACTTGCATTTTTGAGTAAAGCACTATACAAACCTTGGCCCACAATGACTGCTTCGCTGGTCACGCTATGATTGCCTCGAGCTAGCCTAGCTACGCTCTAGGCCTTTCAGCTTGGCCATCATTGCAGCCCTTGCTGTCCCCGCTGTAATGTCCTCGACCCCGTAGGTCGAGGCCATTATCTCAGCTCGTCCATCAAGTGCTGCACGCTGACCGCGCTGTGTCGGCCTGGAGCTGCGCTACGCTGCGCTGTGCTACGCTGCGCTGTCAGTCATAATCAGCGCGACCAGCAAAGTAGTCATTATAGACCGCGGCAGTAATGTACTATTAGGTACGTACGTAGTAAGGTAATAAGAAAACAAACTTGTTTTGATAAAAACAGTGATTACATTTTGTGATATTGAGTATCGATAGTACCATTATTACCTCAAAAATTTAAGAAAACAGGTAGGTAAGTAATTTAGAAGAAATAAATATGTTGGTAGAACTAATTTAAAATTTTTATATTAGGTATCCACTCGTACATAAGACAAACCCGCACTAGGCCCGCGTGGTGGATTACAGGCCTGTGTCCTAGCAGTAGGAACATTATAGGCTGATTACGCTGCTGCGGAATATAATTGATCGGACAAAAAACTGCGATGAATTTTCAAGTAAGCATGCGACGGCACGGCGCGCGACGGCGTGAAGTCTTGAATCTCTTGAGCGACCGCTGCATAACCCGGGGAAAAGTAAACATACTTATTTAATAAAATAAGCAATCCATATTAGGTATCTACAGAGCCCTTCGGCTGACCAGGTCATGACCTCCGACCGATATACCTATCAGCTGACCTAGATAGAGACCTAGACCCCTGACCTCAGTACTCATCAGCTGGCCAGGTCATAACCCCTGATCTTGGTACGAACCAGCTGATCCATGGTTACTAATATTAATGCTTCGATCGGAATTCGATTGTTTTTATTATTCAACAGATAAATAATAAATTAATTTAGTTTTGATACCTTCCTTTAAATTTTGAATTGAGTAGTAATAATATCACTACCAACATTAACAATATTTAATTGAGTCTGGAATTACCGGAATGACTTTCCGGAAAAATGGCTTATCCATGTTATTCTTTCTGTGTGCATTTATGATACAAGTACCAAAAATCATTCTACCTACTCCTATCTATGGTGATAAGCATATTACCATCATTATGTATTGTTAACAATGTATTTACATTCATAGCAAATAATTTATTAGGATATTACAACTAAATATGGATAAAAAAAAATAGAAAAAAAGCAACTTCAAAAAAGTGAAAAATAACTTTAGTTTCAGAGAAGTTGGTGGCAAAAAAACTGAAAACAAACATGTCACCGACTTCTGAAGCTAAAGTTATTTTTCACATTTTTTCTTTTTGAAGACAGTTTTTTTTTGCAAATAGTTTTAGTTTTTTCTTAGGTGACACTAACGAGCATGGCAGTTGAGAATTTGTCATGGTATGGGTCGCTAATGTTGGCACGTGTGTTGCACTTGCATCATACAGCTTCTTTACAACTGTTTGAGCAGAATGGCCACCGTTATTCGAGACTGGTCATCTCTTAACTGCTAGGTCACCTAGTTAATCTTTGTAGGTATTAAATTGTTATACATTGTTCTCGCATGTAGAAGCAAAAAAAATAATGTAACCAGGATTTTGTAACAACTTGTTTTTAAAAAGAGTGTCCATGGAGTTTCTTGCACCCCTAAGACGACCCACTGACCGTACATTCTTCTCCATGAGTCTTTGACAATTCAAAACTGCCTGTAAATGGTATTTAAATAAATGCTTTGAGTTTGTATCAATTGTATTTTTTTGCCTTATAAGTGCTTATATGATTTGACTTTGATTGTTTTTATAAACAATTTATTGTATTATGTACCTAGTTGAAAAGGGGGGCAGTGACAGCCTAGTGGAAATGGCCTTGACTAATGAATTGTAGGTTGTATGTTCGAACCCTGACAGGCTCTTTACTTTGGGTTAATGAATACTAATACTACTTGAATAAAAAGCATTACTTACAATAGTTATATAATTTGTGTAAACACAACATAACCACATTCATATTTTGTTTGAACAGAACTTCATTGCGGCATTGAAAACGGACACAATGCTTTTATCAAATGGTACACTTACACAACACATTTATGACAACTAATTTGAGATTCCAGAACCAGAACATAAGATTCTCTTGTTGATGTGTAGAAGCTGATGTATAAAATATAATCTCCCTGTGATGTTTACATACCGTACCTAGAAGTTTAGTCCCTACAACCATGTCTGCTAACTTTCGGTAGATTCGAGTAGAGAAAATACAAAAGATTTTCGCACATTGAATGTTTATTGTTCCCAACAGAGAAAACGTCAATCAAACGAGAGACATTCCGTTTCAAGTTAGGTAGGTACTTTAGAATGGTAATTATTGTAAAAAAAATAGTAACTAAAATAAAAACGTTGCAGTGGCCCTTCTTGTATGTTTTTTTTTAAACATGTTTGTCACAAAATATTGATAAATATGATATCTGCATGTTTCCTAATTAAACGTTTTTGATGACAATGCCATCTAGCGGTTCAGAAATTAACCATTTACGTGTGCATGTGTGTGTGTGCATGGTGTGTAAGGATATGAAGTTGAGACGGCTGGTGGAAATTTTGAAAATCTCCGTTTGAGAAGAGTTAACAAGTAAGCTGTATATGTGGAAAAATCAAGACAAAAGGCTAGTTTACGCAAATAGAATATTGTCCATCAAATATGTTTTAGTTATGCGTAATCATAAATAATACCCAAATGCAAGACTACAGCGCCATCTATTGAAAAAACGGCGGCGGGATGATCAACGGGACCACCTTAAGCCGTGCTTGCCGCGGTTGGTCCGTGGATGGGTGACCATAATTACATACCGAGTTTCCTCCGTGCCTCGGAAAGCACGTTAAGCCGTTGGTCCCGGCTGTCATTTGTAGATCTTTGACAGTCGTTACGTGTTGTCAGAAGCCCAAACTCTGACATCCATGATCCAGTCTTACTAAGGGGTGTCGTATTACCCAGTTACTGGGTTGTGGAGGTCAGAGAGGCAGTTGCTTCATGTAAAATACTGGTACTCAGCTGCACCCGGTTAAACTGGAAGCCGACCCCAAGATAATTTGGTAAAAGGCTAGGCAGATGATGAATAACCGCCGCTCGGGTCGATCTTCAGGTAAAGTCAGGCTTGCATAGGTTGGTCTATAGATGGGTGACCCATCCCACCCATTAGATAGGTACAAACATAGGGACCAAGTTTCCTCCGTGCCTTGAAAAGCACGTTAAGCTGGCTGTCATTTGTAGATCTTTGACAGACGTTACGAGTAGTCAGTGGCACGAAAATCTGATAACCAATCTTACCAAAGGGCATTCACCCAGTACTAGCTGGGTTATCGTGGTCACATAGGCGGTCGCTCCATGTGCCAACTGCAACAGGTTAGCCTGCAAGCAGACCCCAACTTAATTGGGAAAAGGGTACGCTGATGTAGATTATAAAATGATCATGTAATAAATGCTGAGCACGTGCTAACAGACATGCAGACTCCAGGCTACTGGTCAGACTAAACGAATAACCTATTAATATTTTGCTCGATTTTGGGATGGAATCGAACCCAGCAGTCCAACGATAGCTGACAATCAATTTTAACATTCTCCCAAAAACATTCTCCCAAAGACAGTGGGATGAGCCGCTCTGCAGGTTGGTACGGAATAATCTTATTAATACGTCTACCAATACTGCTGAGCGTGCCCGCCTGCTGGCTGTGGGTGAGTGGGAGTCGGGTGTCTGGCTTCAGCAGGCACTACCGTCACCTAACATAGGCACTATGCTAGGTGACACAACATTCCGGCTCGCTACATGTCTGCGATTGGGCGCTCCTTGCGGGGCTCCACATCGCTGTCGATGTGGTGAAGCAGTCGACGGCCTCGGACACCATGGCCTTTCCTGCAGTAAGAGTGCAGATCGGATAGCGCGGCACGCTAGCATTAATGATCTTTTTCGTCGTGGTCTTGCCACCGGGGTGCCAGCTGTCTTAGAACCCAATGGCTTGGTACGCGTCGATGGGTAGAGACCAGATGGCATGACCATAATGCCATGGAAGTTGGGTAGGCCTTTGGTGTGGGATGCGACTTGCGTCGACACCCTTGCGCCATCCCATCTTCCTAGCCCGGTGAGCTGCGCTGGGGCTGCTGCTGCAGGTGCTGAAAACCTTAAATGGCGCAAATACAATAATTTAATTGGTAATTATGTATTTGAGCCGTTTGGGGTTGAAACACTAGGGCCAAGGGGCCCGAGTGCCCACCTTGTGTTTCGGGATATCGCCAAGCGGTTGGTCGACGCTTCACGTGACCAGAGGGCTGGCCTTTTTTTTGTCCAATAATCTGCATTGCCATCCAACGTGGCAATACGGCAAGCCTTCTAGGCACTTTTCCTGTTGACAGCGATGTCGACGAATTTTTGGCGCCCTGTGATTTTGAAACTTGTACAAATGTTTTTTTTATGCACATATGTAATATAGTACATACATTAAAATAAAAAAATAAAAACATATAAACTGACACTGGCCGGCAAATTGCAAAAAACCTAAGAATATTTGAATTTCGCGGGCCACCCAGTCACTTCCACCATAAATGGTGGGCTGTTCCTTGTTCCGCATTGTTGCCCCTTTATGACGTCACGCGACAGCAGTCTACTATTTCAAAGATATCCATATAATTTACAAGTCATGTTCCAATATGGAACCCCTTCTGTTATCTAAGCGCCTGGTAACTTTGAACTCGCTTACACGTGGCCGTTTCACTTTGCTATTGATACAAGTAGGTGCTGCATGTGTGGGGTCCTTCACACTAGTAATGCGCGGTGGTTTCGCTGCGATTTTATAATATTTTTTTATGGGTCGCTTCATTATTTAATGTAACGTAAGTTTGCTGTTCTCATTTATTTCAAAGTTAAGTTAATTTGATAGGTATGTTTGTTTCAATGAGAGGAGTTCTCACTAGTTGGCTGGAGACTAGATGGCAAGGAATAAATTGTGAATTAATAATAACACGTCGTCAAGTCCACAGAAATGTATAGGCCTCCCAAAAACCCTATAGAATAATTCGATTATTTGCACAGTACATTGCATGCACCTATAAACAAATTTTCAACGGTCGCTACATTGTGTTCGTTTTTGGTTCACATTTATTACAATGTAGGCACTTAATGATTCATCTAACTAAAAAAATGTGTTCACAATAGAGCTGACTAAATGAGTTTAAGGATTAGGGGTTTCAAAATGTCAATACTTTATAAAATTAGATACTTTTTTTCGCCAGGTCAACGGATTCCCAGACACGTACACATTTTTGAAGTATGAACATGGGAAGCAGAGACGCACCCCCAGTCAACACACGTCGACACTCATCAAGGACAGGAGGGTGAGTTGGATTGCATCTCTTACAATATCTGTGCGCCTGGTAACTTTGAACTCTGCTTACACGTGGCAGTTTCCAAAGCCGCTATATTTATACGTAGCATAGCAAGTGGCACAAGGTTTTTGAGTGCATACGTTCGGTTGTGTGTGACTGAAGGAATTTGTATGGAAAAGAATTGTTCAATGACACAAAAATGTCGTGAGAATTTTAGTTGGGATAAGAACACGGCAAGATATTCATAACGTTCGTTTTAGAGCTTCTAAAACGCCTAGACACCATAGAACTTTATGGTAGATAGGTATGGGCTATAGGTATAGGTATAGGTATTTATGGCTGATCCGCGCAACTTCGTCTGCGCGATTTGGTTTCCCGTTTTTGCAACATTTTTCATTGATCCTCCGGTCCTATTGGTCGTAGCGTAATCAGAGATCGGAATAGGTAGAGTTGATAATACCTCGTCTAAAATCCCGGAATAATAAACATGACAAGTAAAACCCGAGATTATAAAAATATGAACTGAAATAGTGTAGATTAAAGTTAGGTAAGGTTATTTAGGTTAATAATTATTGATTATAAGTTCTTCAATTTATTGTAATTTTTTAAGTTTTTAGTGTTTGTTAGGTTTTTGAAGTCGGTTTTTGTTTTGTTTTTAAATAGTAGTAGGTACAATGTTACCCCAGGGATGAAAGTAACTTATTTAGTCCCGAGACGGGGTTCGAGGGACTAAATAAGTCTTTAACCCTAGGTAAACACTGTGTTTTTCATTACGAATATAGGGAAAGTAAAAATAAAAACACAAATTGGCTAAAGAAAAAATTACTTAGCAAATTTTATTTCGGATTGCCGCTTTCCCGCCTGTTTTGTTTTTTTTCTGTGGCCAGCCAGCTATTCAGCCATTATTTTTCATTTTTATCATTGAAAATATGGTAAATATTTTGCCCAACTCTATGTTATTTTAAAGAAATTATAAAGTTATTTAAAAATATATGTCGACAATGGAGAACGGTCATCGTTAATTTGTTGGTCGGTCATGATGGAAAGTGGAGTCCAACGTGAAATGACACACAGGCACTGTTCGGTACACTTAACTTTACTGTCCAAAACACTTTACAATCGAAAAAGGATTCAAGATCTATTTTCAGATTTAAATCAAATAAAAATGGAATGTAGTGAGGTTAGCCAAGTCAACCGTTCGTCACCCCGATTTCAATTCGAATGTTCCCACTCTACAAATCTACCGCCTTTTTATTAACATCAAAAATGACGAACGATAACTTCATTCGACTAAACACACTCAAGCATTGCCAGACCAAAAATTAAATTAAACTAAATCAAAATTATGATTAACGCTTGACATTCCATTAACTGCGACACGGCCATTTCTGACCTTCACACGACCTCGTGGGATGAGGTACCTAAAAAGACAAAAATCCAGAAAAAGTAACTAGTTCACTCGGCTATCCTGACCCACGTCAGGGAACATCATCACAAAAAATAATTGGGGCAAATTAAACCATGTGAGTATTGCGTTTAATGCCTTATTGCTTGGGAACCAAACACAACAAACCAATATGAAAGAATTATAAAGGCAGAAAATGAAGAAAGTATTATTACTTTACCAAAATAAATCCACAGCACTTAACCAGCACCATGCATTACTACTTACTCAGTAGTGTAATTCACTAAAGTACTTAACCAGTATTTAACATTGTAACGCTTAACCAGCGTTACACATCCTATCACTTAACCAGTGATAATACTAACGCTTAACTAGCGAAAGCACATCGTAATCCGCTTAACCAGCGATTACACTACTAACGCTTGACCAGCGAAAGTACATCGTAATCCGCTTAACCAGCGATTACACTACTTACGCTTAACCAGCGAAAGCTCAACGTAATCCGCTTAACCAGCGATTACACTACTAACGCTTGACCAGCGAAAGTACATCGTAATCCGCTTAACCAGCGATTACACTTCTTACGCTTAACCAGCGATTCCACATACTAACGCTTAACCAGCGAAAGCTCAACATAACTCGCTTAACCAGCAATAGGGTAATAGTAGAAATAAAAGATTTACAACTTCAATAATTAAACAGGTTCATTAATTAGCCTCATCATCATTAATTTCTATTGGAACATTAGAATTAGGCATTTTTCTAAGGCGATCGTGAGCGTATTTATAATGGCGATTACTTGTTAGTGATTTTAAATTGTACCTGTCACCGTCTTATACTTCAACGACCTTAAATGGACCTTTATACTTAGGATCAAGTTTTGTTTGATTTCTCTCTTCATTTTTCAAGAGAACAAAATCACCTACGACAAATCGATCAAACTTAGCTTTATTGGAATCAAATCTTGCTTTCTCATACTGTGCGCTCCTATCCATGTTAGCGACAGCGTCAGATCTTACTTCATCGATACTAATTTCGGGCTCATCGGAAAACATTAAATCTAAAGGACGTGCGACTTTACCTATGAGAAGTTCTAGAGGACTGTGTTTGGTAACTCTATTCATAGTGCAATTAAGGGCTAACTGAACATCCGGGAGAGAGTCTTGCCACGAACGGTCCTTGCTAGTCTCAACTGCTGTGAGCATATTTTTAAGAGTACTCATAACCCTCTCTACCTGACCATTCGCGCGGGAACTACCAGTAGCACTTAAATGCAAACTAATATTACGAGAGGAACAAAACTCGCGAAAGTCGGTACTTGCAAAACAACGTCCCTGATCTGCAATTACTCGCGTCGGCGCTCCAAACAAAGTCACACAATATTTTTAAAGCACGAATAGCACTAGCACTATTTATGTTCAGGGTGTGATGTAGCAGCACATATTTTGTGAAGGCGTCAATTAGAACAAAGACATACTCTTTCTTATCATTTTTGCCACTTAACTTGCCTGTAGCATCAATATGAAAGGTATGCCAAGGTATCGCGATTTTAGGAATGGTATGTAATTCCGCTGAAACTTTGCCTGAGTGCGATTTGGAAATTTTGCAAACAATACAACTCTCAACAAATTTCCTAACAAATTTAGCCATATGCTCA
Organism: Cerastis rubricosa; assembly: GCA_949152445.1. Lineage (NCBI taxonomy): Eukaryota > Metazoa > Arthropoda > Insecta > Lepidoptera > Noctuidae > Cerastis > Cerastis rubricosa. Next base: position 2,677,701 of record OX424541.1, read on the forward strand.
AACCAATACAAATCGAAGGGTTTTCTCCCATCCTAGGTGCATAAGGGACTTGTGAGTGGTGCTGACGATAGACCATCTCAAAGCTCTAGGTACTATAGGTAGACATAGACTCCTATTTTTGCGCTGTACCTTACGATGCAAAACACCAGATCTGATCTCGTATGTTTTCGCGACATCATTTTCAAGATTCCCATCTTTAAGTTTAATCATAAGCTCAGAAATTTCATTATCACGTTGTTGCTCAGCCAGCAACTAATTGGCAGAGAGATTTGTGATATTAGCATGCTTCTGCTCTACCTTTGTGAATGGGGTCTTGCTTTGATATCCGGAGAAACGTCGGTATCAATGACATTAAATTTAACTGCAGCTGACTCTACATTTGAAATGGTACGTAATTCGACACTCGACTCTACATTCGACTCTACACTCGACTCTACACTCGACTCTACACTCGACTCTACACTCGACTCTACACTCGACTCTACACTCGACTCTACACTCGACTCTACACTCGACTCTACACTCGACTCTACACTCGACTCTACACTCGACTCTACACTCGACTCTACACTCGACTCTACACTCGACTCTACACTCGACTCTACACTCGACTCTACACTCGACTCTACACTCGACTCTACACTCGACTCTACACTCGACTCTACACTCGACTCTACACTCGACTCTACACTCGACTCTACACTCGACTCTACACTCGACTCTACATTCGACTCTACATTCGACTCTACATTCGACTCTACATTCGACTCTACATTCGACTCTACATTCGACTCTACATTCGACTCTACATTCGACTCTACATTCGACTCTACATTCGACTCTACATTCGACTCTACATTCGACTCTACATTCGACTCTACATTCGACTCTACATTCGACTCTACATTCGACTCTACATTCGACTCTACATTCGACTCTACATTCGACTCTACATTCGACTCTACATTCGACTCTACATTCGACTCTACATTCGACTCTACATTCGACTCTACATTCGACTCTACATTCGACTCTACATTCGACTCTACATTCGACTCTACATTCGACTCTACATTCGACTCTACATTCGACTCTACATTCGACTCTACATTCGACTCTACATTCGACTCTACATTCGACTCTACATTCGACTCTACATTCGACTCTACATTCGACTCTACATTCGACTCTACATTCGACTCTACATTCGACTCTACATTCGACTCTACATTCGACTCTACATTCGACTCTACATTTATGGTATTCATATTAGGTAAATTTTTCGAAAAGCTTAAAGTTCTAGACGTCATGTTAATTACCAAGTCATTAATCAAAATTTCACGTCCAATCACTGTGTCATGTTGAAGATATTCATCAGGTAAAACATGAAAAAGAATATCCAAACTAATGTTACCAATATAAACATTAGCTAAAATGTTCAGGGTACTCTTCACGGAAGTTATCCTATACCCGTCATAGTAACGACGTTATAATTACGCTCACCATTAAATTTACACAAAATATTATCTCTCATTAATGAACACTCTGCTCCAGAATCATAACAAAAACTAAAAGACTCACCAGAGTGACGAAGAATACCGGTAGGCGCGTTAACCACGCACAAGTCGACTCGGCGTTGTTCAGGAGCTACACCAGCGCCACCACCAGTGCCGCTGCTGCCGGAACCCTGGGCTGCTGCTGGACAACGGTTCGCGTAGTGGCCTCGGTTCTTGCACCGGAAGCAAGTGACGGAGCTGTTGTCCTTGGGCTTCGCGGGAACAGATGATGAACTCCCATGAGAAGATGAGGAGTGAGGTCTTCTGTCAGTCTTGCTGTCCCTTCTCTGGTAACATGTGGAAGCCTTGTGGCCTGCCTTGCCACATACGTAACACTTAACTGCACTAGTTGTAGGGTTAGAAGAACCAGATTTTACACAAAAGTCAGCGATAGATGACGCATTACTAGCGCGCATCGCACTCGGTGAAATGTGGGTATTCTATTAGGTACACTCTGCGGTACAATCTCCTTCGGAGATTACAAGCGTGATGATATGTTATGTTTTGTCGGGATCAAAATCCGCTAACACACTAAACAAAAACACTAACCGCAAACACTAGCTTGCTATACACTGGCTGAGTTTTAGTTCGTATCGCGGGTGCAATTATTCGTTTTGTATTTCAAAAAGTAACCGTCACTGATTGTTATTGTCACTGTTCTCGCGTGTGATTGCATAAGCAAGATTCGATCGCACTTCTGATGTCGACAATGGAGAACGGTCATCGTTAATTTGTTGGTCGGTCATGATGGAAAGTGGAGTCCAACGTGAAATGACACACAGGCACTGTTCGGTACACTTAACTTTACTGTCCAAAACACTTTACAATCGAAAAAGGATTCAAGATCTATTTTCAGATTTAAATCAAATAAAAATGGAATGTAGTGAGGTTAGCCAAGTCAACCGTTCGTCACCCCGATTTCAATTCGAATGTTCCCACTCTACAAATCTACCGCCTTTTTATTAACATCAAAAATGACGAACGATAACTTCATTCGACTAAACACACTCAAGCATTGCCAGACCAAAAATTAAATTAAACTAAATCAAAATTATGATTAACGCTTGACATTCCATTAACTGCGACATATATATTCTTTAATCAATACTTAACTTTAAGTTTTTTCTATTTTACATCGTGGCTGCATAGAAAGTTGGAACATGGTTCAATAAACATGTGTAAATAAATAGAACTAGTTTTTTTTTTATAATTTGACATCTGTCAGTTGAAAGCGATTCTCCCTAGCGATGAAAAGTATTACTTTCATCCCGCTCCTCAGGCTACTTCAGACCTACTTTCAGAGTATGAGTAATGAAAAATAATTTTATTACAATATAATCAGGTATAACAGGAGAACTTTCAAGAATTAACTTTGCATGTAAAACAAGCTCTTTAATTTAACAGTTTTAGTGCGGAACTTTCTCAGTAAAAGAAAACTAAATAATTATATTGAAGAAAATTCTTCCATAATATAATAATTTAGTTCAAATGTATTCAAACCGCAATAAGTAATTTGCAATTTCATACATCCCGGGATTCAATCGTCATGTTTATGATTTCTATTACTTACTTCCTCTAACTTAAGGTAAATATACTCTACCTACTCCGATCTCTGATGATATTAAAGCCTCTAGCCTTCCTCGATAAAAGGGCTACACAAACAGATTTTTAAATTCGAACCAGTAGTTCCTGAGATTAAAATATAATTAATGAATTGCTGTAAATCTCCCACTTGGACACGAGTTGCCATGGCTGACCTGGAAGTCTTTAAATAGACTCCGGATACAAATTGGCCGAAGCAAGGAAAACCTGTTCAGTTGGAGATTCATGGATGACTCTGCCCTGGAGTGTAAATGTGGTGCTGCCCCACAAATGGTGGGACTCTTGTTATCGTGCCCTGCCTGGCCTATTGCTTGCACTTCACAGGAGCTGATGGATGCTACTGAGAGTGACAAACTCATCTTCAAATTTTGGGCTGACTCAATTTGTATTGTCATTGACACGCTAAAAAGAAGATCAATGGATGTTCAATCTCATCACAATCAAAATATTCTTATTCTTTATTGGATTTTTTTAGAGAGCATACACAAAAAAAAGAAAATATACATACAAATTGTGATATAAAAACTTATGTAGGTACAACGGCGAGCTTAACCCAGAATTGGGTTTTCTTACAGCAAACCATTTTTCGATTGCGAGATTTGCAAAAGAGGATAAACTTACGAGCATGAGCAAAAACAGTACATTCAAAACTTAACTTAACTACTACATACAATACATATTTAAATATTACATATATACACACTAATAACATGTACGCTTCATAAAATTCTTCTTTCATCAGGTAAGATGGGCTGAGCAGCTATTCTCCAAGTCCAGGGTGAAACGGTACCCCATACCAGATGCCGACCAGCCATTACAAAGAGTGAAGAGATTGGAAGACAATGCCACATCATTACTTAAAACTTATAAAAGTGTAAATAGTTATAGAACTAGAACACCATGGTTCAATGACGAACTCTGGAGTCACGAATGGTACTTGGTAAGTAAAACTAACTTCAAAACGTTGTATACAGCAAGATTTTTTAGTCACCGTCCAAATTTTTTCTAGGCATTATGTATCATTCACTAACTCCATTATTGAAAAAAAATCGATAAGTGAATTTTCATATTTTCATATGAAATCATTTTCGCGAAAAAATTATCCGCTCTGCCTGGTCACTAAGTTAAACGTTAAAAATACTACACTTGCCGCGCAAACATTCAATGGAAAGGGGGCGGCCAGCCCGCGTAGTTACCCAGCGTGTACCTACGCACGGCGCGCGGCGCGGCGGTGTCCATGATATCTCAATATTTTTGTATTGCGTGATACTAAAAGAAAAAACACGTATTCAATGGTTTTTGCCAAAGATTAAAATGTCTAAATTTGGACGGTGACTAAAAAATCATGCTGTATTTTTAAGAGCGTTTATACCCACCGGCATTTCATACAAACTTTCAAGTCGTTATTTTCCGAGATTACTGTACAGATTTTAATTAAACTTCCTACGCATAAGCAGTATACATAGGTCTAAAAAGTTAATAAAAAAACATTTTCGAAATGTCCTTTAAAAATGAAGATAATTGGAAATTTCTGTTTCTATAGATAATTTAAAATGGGTCTAATTTAGCTGTAACATTAATACTGCTTATGCTTATGAAGTTTCATTAAAATCTGTTCAGTCATTTAGGAAAATAACGACTTGAAAGTTTGTATGAAATGCCGTAGGGTATAAACGCTCTGTAGCCAAATATCTTATAATAATATAGTATCTTATAGTAATATAGCTGTCGAAGGGTTTTAGGGTTTCGTAGCCAAATGGCTAAAACGGAACCCTTATAGATTCTCAGTGTACGTCAGTCTATGTATAAAGAGGTCTGTCCGTCCGTATGCCACAGTCTTTTTACTCCGATACTGTAAGTTGACTGTACACCACAAAGTTGGAATTTGGAGAGTATATATAGGTGTATTCTATAAATCGCTACACAAAAGTTATATAAAATTATCAAATAAATAAAAATAGGGGTGGCTCTTCTCCATACATGTAACTGAGGGATGGAAAAAATGAAAGGAAAGGATGTCTAGCGACTGCTTTTGAAAAATTATATGCTTCTTATACCCCTTTTTTCTTAAGTCAATGCTTGATTCGAAATTTAAAGCTGTACAAATTGTATAAAAGTTGGAAAACATCGCGTTTGATGTCACCTATTTCCAACAAGTGATTGCGGAGAAGCCTTCATCAGATATCCACAATTGCATTTTAGCCTAAGCATTTCGAGGTTCAAGTAATTATCACAAATCTAGCTTCACCAAACAAATATAATAGGCTGAAAACGAGGTTATTTTAATGGTGGCTTCTATAGAAAAGACAGCACAGCATGTCCTGGCTCACTCAGTTCTTACTAGCACATGAGTGGTCAAATCGCTGAACAAGCAAGCCCTCACTTCGCAGGTCGACAGATTAGATTCATTTGAAGGGTAAAATAAATATTAATAACTAGCTGTCCGGTGCAACTTCGTTTGCGTCACATTTCCCCCGTTTTCGCAACATTTTTCAATGCTGCTCCACTCCTTTTGGTCGTACCGTGATGATATATAGCCTATAGCCTTCCTCTATAAATGGGCTATCTAACACTGAAGGAATTTTTCAAATCGGACCAGTAGTTTCGGAGCCTATTCAATGCAAACAATCAAATCTTTCCTCTTTATAATACAATACATAATACATATAATATAATATTAGTTTAGATTGGATAAATCTTGACTCTATAGTAGCAAGAATTTCATTATTTTCAGCAAGACACACGTACCCTGCGCAATTTGCCCCGGCTCGATCTCAACGTGTTGCCAGTCTACGAAATGGGGTACAACGGCAGCGGTGTGCGTGTCTCCGTACTCGACGACGGAATCGAACACAACCATACAGACTTACGAGACAACTACGTGAGTGTTATGATTACCTAGTACTTTTGAGGCGGGTGGTTGAAAATTTCCGACCTAGAGTCCTATCGTTCGTCCGATAGAGCGGACTCTTTTGTCTGCGCTGCGTGTTTAAAGGTAGTTGTAAGGTCGAATAATGCGAAACATTGCCTGTTTATATGTTACCGGCAATCTTTAAAATTCAGGTATTCTACACAATACCTAGGTATTGTGTTTATATTCACATCATAATTAAATTACGTTAAACTTAAAATTCTTCTGGGTTAACATTATTTAATTTGATCGTAATCAGCTAATATATCATCTTTTACACACATTGCCGGCTGCATTCGGTATTATATAGAATACCTAGGCAAAGTATAAATGAGTAATATATCATACATTACCTTATTGTTTCAGGTATTCTATACATTGCCTAGGTATTATTGTATAGAATACTGGATTATCCAGGTTTCCGGTAACAACACAACACACATTACCTATATTAAAATACCTTTGCTGCTCCAACTTACTTAGACTCTGTTGAACATCTGCGATAATTGGCGCCGGAATATTTTAATTCTTTGTATTGACGCTTTCATTCCGTTTTGGTGGCTGTATTCGAATCGTCTCCAGTGCGATAAATGAATCAGTAAAAGGGCTTGTTTTTAACCATGAAAAACATCTATACTTACTAATATTTTATACCTACTAGCTGACCCAGCGAACTGCCTAGTCGCGTTAACTTTTAGCAAAACTTTTTCGGGATTTTATTAACTTTATGGAAGACATTTGCTTTTCTGAAGCTAGGTATATATTTTGCTGCATGGGTCTCCCTCAGGAGAGATAAATAATCTTCTAATATATAAAAATCTCGTGTCGCAGTGTTTGTCTTTATTATCGAACTCCTAAACTCCCCTTATGTCAATGTGGCGCCATTTGGGGGATGCCTATGTCTAGTAGTGGACGTCTTTCGGTTGAAATGATGATGATGATCGAACTCCTCCGAAACGGCATGACCATATTTCATGTTTTTTTTGCGCATATTTGGTAGGTCTGAGGTAAATAGGACGTAGGCTACTTTTTTTACGCACTTATCCACTTCAAAAATTACACGCGACCGAAGTTGCGCGCAATAGCTAGTAGCATATATGTAGAAAACTTTTCTTCCTCACACTTTAACACAAAAATTTCCACGCGAACGAAGTTGCGGGGAACAGCTATTATATTTTTAGTCCGGCGCGCGGCGTTCGGATCTAGAATCTGACGCATTTTATTGCATTAAAAAAATGTAATGAGACTAGAGAGGTCTGTTCTATAGTGTTAAATATGATACTTAACGTATACCTATGTAAATGAAATAATAACTTCTAGAAAAAAATTAAGTAGGTACTTTTAAATTACTTAAGTATTTTCTAAATATAACAACTTTTTTGTTTTTTTTTTTTTTGTACTAATCGGATGATGGTATATTGATACTGGAGAAATCAGGAAACCAACTCAAAACAAAAAATTGGAATCAAGAACTGAAAACTTGACTAAAAACTTTATTTTGAGCAAATTGCAAACTTACCTTAACGCGTCCGAATTCGCGGGTTTCAGCTAGTCGTAAAATAAAATAACGTAGTTATAATAGATATTATATGTAAATAATATAATAATTTCTGGAAATCAAAACTTTTATTTTATAAATATGACGACTTTTTGTACAAAAAACTGTGAAAATAAAAAGTCGCTCAATCTACCCTCAACGTCGAATTAGCAATATACATATTACAAGGTAAACTCTACCAAATCCTATGGGATTTTGTACACTTTATTGATTATATATATAATCAGATATTTCATAACAATTGACACGTCGAGCTATGCGGAATGTCTGAGATATTATCGTAGTTTTAGTTTTAACGTATCGTGTGATTTCTCCAATCACACGATTTCGGCCAGGAGCAACAGCTACAACGTATCGGCGCGAAAGAGACGAGACGACAGAGCGGATAGTCGCAGAACAGAAACGATAGATGGCGCCTTCTTGTATACATCTGTTTCTTAATTCTAAAAAATAAGATTTTTGGTTTTTATTAAATAAAAGAGATTTGAATATCACTACGTGTCACTATTTAATTAAAATATTATGACTTAATTATAATATCCACAGCCTCCTTTTTCGAATAATATTTAGTTCATAAAAAAGGGTATCATTTAAGCTATCACCAATTTAATTAGTTTTGTGTTTCTTAAATAATAGGGTTTGTCCTCAAAATAGTAGATCTGTCACCAAAATGTAGTCACCAAACAATGCAAAATCAGTTCCACAATAAATCACCTAAAATCCTGAGATATAAGGTCTAGTACCAAATAAATGTTTTTGTATGTATTATAATAGGTGTGTCCTAATAAGTATTTAAGCAAACTAATTTAAAGAGATCACCAAACCACAGGTCCAAACTAAGGCGTTGTCGACGTAGCCCCGCTACGCGGGGCTCCTATTTCTGTCTGCAGGGTTTACAGTAACCTAACACGAAGGGGATGTCGGGGTCTTAGTTCGCTCGCTCCGCTCGCTCACTAGACCCCGCCATCCTCTTCGAACCTAACCTGTCCGAGTCGGTGTGCCCAATGTCTCGTATAAAGCATTTCTTCATAGAAATAAGGAACTGATCTATTTATTTGGTGACAGATCTACCATTCCGAGCACAAAGCTATTATTTAAGTAATAAAACTATTATTATAAGAACGAAGTTTATATTCATCTAATGCACTACAATTTTATTGGTAATCCATCTCTTATTTTACACATGTATCAACATTTATTTGATAATTCATACCTGGGAACACTTTTTGTTTATCTGAGAACGAAAATATTTCGTGGCGATAGATCTATTTACTAGGTGATACAACTTTGATGACAAATATAAATTTTGGTGACAAGAAATATAGTTCCCATAAAAAAATGTTCGAGCTCTTCTGTTTAGTTCTTTACATTTCTGATGTCTTGATACTTAGTAGAGAAGGCGAATAGTCATTTTCCAACGTAAAAAGACGCTGCCGCTGCTAGGTGCAACGGGGCGCGGCACGGCGCGACGGCGCGGCACGGCGCGGCGGAGGCGATCGCATGTCAACACGAATTTTATTCGAGAACCTGCAGATAGATGCTCTCGTCATTTCTGATTCCTTGGTACTAGAAAGGAGGCGGGTCGACATTTTCCGTAGAAAGAAGGGGCGATTTTCGATCGTGCCTATGCATGGCACGATTATTGCCGCGGCTGCCCTGCGATTGCGGGCTGAGAAATGGGAAGTGATTTCAGCTATATTTATTCTGCTTGTTTCTGGTATCCTAGTACTTGAAATAAGGCAGATCCCAATTTCCGTGGTAAACTGACACAACTACGATCGGCGGCCGATTCCGCGCATTGAGCTTTACCGGAATGAATAACTCCTTCCTTGCCGCTGTTGAGCGTCACATAGTTTATGTAGTCTTAGTACCATTGAAGTTTACTTTGAAATTTTCGTGCTAAAGCGACACTATCCGAAATGAAAATTATCGTTCGTTTGCTTTTGTTTTGGCTCATCATTTTACGTGGACTTAGATATTATGAATAAAAATAATAGTGATTTTAATTATATTTATCAGGTAGTCAGCCTACAAGTACACAAACAGTAGGTAGACATAGTTAGCTATGCAATGTGATGTGGCACGACAATCAACAGAATGGTTTGTTGTGGCAACTCAAATGTAGCTAGCTAGCTAGTAACAGTCAACTGCTACTGCTACTAAACATTTTAATAAATTAGTTTTACTATCATAAATTCATAATGAACGTTTATTGTTTGTTTTACAAAACTTGTAATTAGGCCGTGACCGTGGGCCCGTGGCCCTTGCCCCAGGAATTAAGAAAAAAAGTCACTCAGACAGAACTCAGAATAATCTTGACGTCATTGTTTACATGGCGAAAATCACATCTTAGAGCTCCTATAGTCCTGGTAAGTTCGCGGCCGATATGACGCGCCGGGCGCGTAATAGTCGCCTCGCCTCCCTCGTAGTAGTCGCGACAACATTCTGTTGACTGACCGGAAATTATTGTATTCAGTTTTTGAAGTATTTTTTTCTTATCTAACCAATTATAACTCCATTATTCTAATTTACAGGATCCAGAAATCAGTTGGGATAGCAACGACGGTGATTTTGATCCATCACCTAGATATGAAGATCTCAAATTAAATTCGCATGGTACTCGTTGTGCCGGAGAAGTAAGAAAACTTTCTAGTGTTCAATTTTAGATATTAGCAAATAAAAAATCATCCTTTTAAGTTATAAAGTCTACACAATATTATACAGATAGCCATGACTGCAAATAACCTGAAATGTGGTGTGGGCGTGGCATGGGGGGCGAAAGTGGGAGGAGTTAGAATGCTTGATGGACGAATAACGGACCGTATAGAGGGAGAAGCTATAGGTAAGTTTACTCTTACTTTTCATAAGCGCCTGGTACAATCGGTCGCCATGTTGAGGTAAAACGTTGTAAGCTTTTTTGGAATAGAAACATTTTTAACGAGAATAGAATAATTTTTTATTTGCGTCGAGCATCGAGCAGTCATTAATGCAAAGTGGTTATTACTTTATTAGTTAAGAAAGTACAGTGAATACTGCCAAATCATTATTGCGTTTACCTAATTAATTAAACTTGCATAATTCTAATAGGTAAGCCTAAATAATTAGTTTTTTTGCCGTTTATGAATAAATTGAAATTCCACGAATTTATAGTGCGGCGATTTGGAGTGACCTGTGTGTATCAAATTAAACGCCCCCAAAGTTACCAAATGAGAGCATTGAAAATTTGCTTGTCATACAAGTAATTGGGCCGGTCTTATTAAATGAATGGTATTATAAGTATGAAAACTTAAAAGATAGTAGTCATCCAGATATTTTGGTAGATCATGCACATCAAGAGGGGAAAGTGGGAGTTGATGATGTGCACAAATATAACAATGAAAGTATTTATAGTACTTGTTTTCCCTGTGCCATCCCAACCAATCAAGCAACGATTTGGTTGTTTTCGTATGTCAAGCAACCGCGTGGTGAACACGATTACCAGGGCGCTAGGAATCAAAGCGATTGTTAAGAAAATGTGCGCGCCAAGCAATGTCCCGCCCTTAGTCCCGCCTTGTTTATCTTGCCTACTCACTCTAGTAGTAGTAACTAGAAAAGGCAAGGAAATTATAATTATTCCAATCATTCAGAATTTCTGAAACGTGTCGCGCGTCGCGTCGATTCGATACGAATGCCCCTGTATTCACAAATACTTCGATTCGGAAAGTAATATATCTATCTCGCTCGCTATCATTATGCCAAAAATAGATAGACATACTACTTTCCGAATGGAAATCGAATCGACGCGTGAATACGAGGGCAAGTTTGATCGTGATCGGGGCACGTATTCGGTTACGTATCGACTATCGTCGAGTTTTACTAGGATAGCAAAGGTATACTAGAGTACTTTTCTGAAATTAAATTCCTACTGTCAAGCCTACGCTAGGGTGCGCTTAGGACCTGTTTTTTTTTGATGAAATTGTTGTTATTCTTTTCTTTATTTCTTATAATCAATTAACCTCACCGGATTTTGTTTTTATGACATACATTTTAATTAGTGTCCGACCGAAGCTTCGGCTTCGGCTTCGGCTTCGGCCACCTTCGGCCAAAAAAGCACCTTCGGCAAAATCTTCGGCTTCGGCCAAAAATTTGCCGAAGGTTTGGCCGAAGCCGAAGGTTTGCTAGTTGTCAAAATTTGAAATTTACTGAACTATGCTAGAGCGAGACGGAGAGTGTGCAGAGCAGCAGAGTTTCGCCGCGCCGCCGCACCGGACCAAACGAATCGCAGTTAGTAAACTAAACGAGTCAAAACAAGTTTGAGAGCGCGTCTTAAAATTCTAATAAGTGTTTTGTTTTTAAATATTTCATATTTGTTACTACAAATTATTTTAAATCTCTAAAGCTCTCACAATATGTATCTAGTATATTCTGAGATCAAAGTAACTATCGTATTTCTCAAGGTCAATGACACCTTCGGCTTCGGCTTCGGCTTCGACCGAAGGTTTTGGTGAATACTGATTAATCGGCTTCGGCTTCGGCCAGAATTGCACCTTCGGTCGGACACTAATTTTAATATAGTGTACCTACTTTACGTTACCTACACTATGATTTCTAGGTTACGGTTTAGATAAAGTGGATATATACAGCGCTTCATGGGGCCCTAATGACGACGGACGAACTGTTGAAGGACCGGGGCGCCTCGCTTCCGAAGCGTTTAGGCGTGGCGTTACTGAGGTACACAGCATTCAAAATATTATTGTATAAAATTTTGGGTAGGTTCTGACATTGACGAATGCTTGTCCAGGGTCGTGGTGGTAAAGGCGCCATCTATGTTTGGGCGAATGGGAACGGCGGAGGTCACAGCGATAACTGTAACTGCGATGGGTAAAACCATATACATATTACACAAAATACTTGACAAATCATTTTCGAGTAGAATAATTACTATAACATTTTATTGCAGATATTCGTCTAGTATTTACACAATTTCAATCGGAAGCGCTTCCCAGCATGGTCTGTTTCCTTGGTATGGAGAAATTTGTTCATCAACGCTTGCTGCAGCATATTCCTCCGGTGCCTACAAAGATCAGAAAATTGTAAGTTCACTAACTTCGCAGTTCGGTTTACGTTACAATACAACTTACAATAGCCATTCATTATTTACGATGACGTAGTAGATTCATTCATAAAGACTGTTGATTCAATGTTAAACAGAGATAACAATAAAGCCAGATGTTGTCGTCTCTTTCAGGCTACTACAGACACTGGCGATTCCTGTACACTCGGGCACACCGGGACGTCTGCTGCGGCCCCATTGGCTGCTGGCATTATCGCTCTTGCCTTGAGTGCAAAGTTAGTTGACCCTATTATGCATCCCGATCCGGTCCCCCGACCATATTACACTGTTTTATGCGCTTATAATTCCTGTGGTGGCATCGTCTGTTTGTCACAAATTCACAATGTCCCGTGTCATTTGTTTTTTATGATGTCGCTTTTAGGAACATTTCTATGAATACTTGACTAGATGGGGCAACTTTAGAATTATTTATGGGAACTATATTTCTTGTCACCAAAATTTATATTTGTCATCAAAGTTGTATCACCTAGTAAATAGATCTATCGCCACGAAATATTTTCGTTCTCAGATAAACAAAAAGTGTTCCCAGGTATGAATTATCAAATAAATGTTGATACATGTGTAAAATAAGAGATGGATTACCAATAAAATTGTAGTGCATTAGATGAATATAAACTTCGTTCTTATAATAATAGTTTTATTACTTAAATAATAGCTTTGTGCTCGGAATGGTAGATCTGTCACCAAATAAATAGATCAGTTCCTTATTTCTATGAAGAAATGCTTTATACGAGACATTGGGCACACCGACTCGGACAGGTTAGGTTCGAAGAGGATGGCGGGGTCTAGTGAGCGAGCGGAGCGAGCGAACTAAGACCCCGACATCCCCTTCGTGTTAGGTTACTGTAAACCCTGCAGACAGAAATAGGAGCCCCGCGTAGCGGGGCTACGTCGACAACGCCTTAGTTTTTCTAGTAACATAATATGATTTATTGGTGATCTCTTTAAATTAGTTTGCTTAAATACTTATTAGGACACACCTATTATAATACATACAAAAACATTTATTTGGTACTAGACCTTATATCTCAGGATTTTAGGTGATTTATTGTGGAACTGATTTTGCATTGTTTGGTGACTACATTTTGGTGACAGATCTACTATTTTGAGGACAAACCCTATTATTTAAGAAACACAAAACTAATTAAATTGGTGATAGCTTAAATGATACCCATTATTTATTGCATCTCGAATTTGTATAATAATTTAACTACGTTCCTCACTGTAGCTATTATTGTTTCAGTAAACATTTAACATGGCGTGATGTGCAACATTTAATCGTTTGGACATCAGAATATGCTCCACTCTCAGCCAACCCCGGATGGCAAATAAATGGGTAAATTAATAATTTGTAGGTCTTTACTTTACAGGCAATAATATATGTTACAAACAATGTTTTGTAACTTGTTGGTAAAAAAATAATATTTTTTTGTCCTTTTCAGTGCTGGGCTTTATTTTGATGTCCGATTTGGTTTTGGGCTTTTAAACGCTGGCGCCCTCGTTAAAATGGCACTGAACTGGACGAGCGTACCAAATGACAAAGTTTGTCACGTGAATGCTGCTCCGTAAGTATGTCATCCTGGTATAATAGTCGTCTTAACGCGAAGTGCGCCTCTCTTGCCTCATTGATTACATGTCGGTATCGGTGCCCAACATTCACTCTTCTGTCCTGCCTCGTACTCATAGAAGAGAGACTCCAACAGAGCTGTAACATCTTGCAGTTATGTGTATGCTCATGTTTTAGCAAAATAAATATCTTGTAGCTTGTACTCCAAAAAATGTGCCTTCGTCCTTCAAAAAAAGTTCAACACAAGTTGGTTAACGAAGTTTTTAAATTCCAAAAAAGAACACACGAAGGGGCTTCTTTTTTAAATATCCGGTTCAATAATTTATTGTGCTGCAAGTTGCCGCATCGAGTCCTGATGTATGATTTTATTTATGCCAATTAGCAACTATTGACGTGGTGACTTGACTTAACTCGTGCAATAAAGATGAGTGAAGTTATTACTCATACCACTTGTGAAGGAGGAAGATTAAGCCCAAAGAAAAGATCGAGGAATTTTGCTAAAATAAATATTATGAAAGAAAAGGAAGTAAATGATAGCGTGGTGGTTCATAAAGGAGAATGTAAGAAAAAAAGTGTTGCGCTGATTCCAAGCGACTAAGGGCATGAAGATGATGAATTGATGATACATCTTAATACTTATGACAACCTAGTCAAACATACGTAAAGTTTCATCATACAACAGCTGATAGATAAATCCGAACGCGCGCTATGGCCTTGCTATGCGTTTAGGAGCATAAGGTCAAAAGCGCGAAATGACAAATGGGTTGCTATGTAGTAAATAGAATTGCGCCTGTGACTTTGCGATTATTTTGGTTGAATACATTAGCCACAGTTGATAACAACAACAACAAAATAACACTACTAGTACTAACCACTGAATATAAATCTGTGAATCTGAATATATAATAAAATTATTTGTTACAATCCTTTAAAATTTAGAGTATAAACTCACATGACAAATTATGAATTTAGACTCTAAATTTTAGAGTCTAAATTCATAATAATTTATCATCTGCGTGCATTATGGTTTTGTAAAGTATTGCCATTCAGGAAATAACGATAACCTACAGAAAATTACATTACAGATTTACAGAAGAAGAAGAGGCACGTTTGTCTTCTAGACAATATGTTGATGTCATTATATCAGTAGAAGGCAATTGTGATGTTAATTACATTGAACACGTAGAAGTGACTATTAATTTACGCTACAGTCGCCGAGGGGCGCTCGAGATCTACTTAGTTTCTCCACAAGGTGAGGTGTTTTATGTTCATAGTAGCCTAGTACTACAGTTGGTAATATACTGTTAAAAACGATTGCAATTGCCGAACGGTACTACTTACATCAGCAACGACCAATGTGTCGTTCGTTGATTTGCCGGTGCACGATGGTATTTTGTTTGCTGTGCAGTGCTAAAGGCAAAAAGATTAACAAAAAAAAAAAACCACGCAGACGCGCCACAGCGCGCGGCGGGCGACTGACGATGACGTAACAAAGATAATAAAAAAATTATAATTTAAAAAAAACTAAAACCTAACCTAACCTAACCTAACCATTCCAAAATGGAGTGCAACCCGTTTTTTTTATATAGTTACAGGTGAAGCTAATAATAAAAATAAACGTTTTAATTTATTTTTAGGTACAAAAGTACAACTTCTTAGTGCTCGCCCTAAAGACACATCAACAACTGGTTTCGTTAATTGGCCTCTAATGTCTGTAGCCACATGGGGTGAGAATCCTAGAGGCATTTGGACAGTCGCGTTCACTGACAGGGTTTGTGTAGTTTTATTCCCTATTTGTTGTTAAATTCTTGATACTGGCTTCGTCATCATAAATAAATAACGGATTATTCATTTTCTACACAGACTTACGAAAAAAATACCGGCGAAATTGGACCTGTAAGTTTAACGATACACGGTACAAAAATAATGCCAGTACACATGAAAAATGGACCTCGGATTTACAATGACAACTACAACTACCAAGAGGCGTTCGAATATTTCGATAATGTAGACAAAGGCGTTGACGTCGCGTCGAATACCGTTACAGACGACGAAGCTGTAGCCGTGAGACCAGGCGCCCATAACTCAGAAGCGGTTGACGATATGCATGACGTTGATTCGACAGTATTAGCTGAAGTGGAAAAGGAGTTGCAAAGAATTCATCATAGAAGAATATACTTGGGTGTAGGACTGTGAAACAATACTTAGGTTTAATTTTAACAGATTTGTTACTGATGTAAATAATCACATGTTTTGTTTTTGTTAGTTTTGATTGTGTTATTCGCGCTTTTAGAATTATTTAAATAATGATCTCAGCTTATTACTGTGAATTTCCTACTTTAAGTTGCTTTTTTATTTATTGCTGGCCTAGTTACTTATCAGGCGCGATTATTTACCCTAATTATTTTTATGAGAAGTGTACCTATTAAAAAAAATAATGACACAATAATCTTTAGGATACTTACCATGTATTCAAATTATACGTAAACGTACCTTAATATTTGTACCTATAAAAAAAATATAACGACAATGACATTCAAAATTACGTTAAAATTATAACACAAAATGAATACATTTGCTTATTTCTTTCTTAAAATAAACAGTAGTGTGAGAAAGAGACGGAGCTATAGAGTACGTGTAGAGCCATCTCTGTCCTAACAATACTCCTTTACGACGACGTCATGGTAGTCGTTGTATGTAAACAGTTTTTGCTATCGATGACTGCTACGATGTCTACGATTAGCTAATCGCTACGAACTTGTCCCCCTTCCTGACCGGTTAGTATTGGCTCCAGTATCTACTCAATTCTCAATTTCAGAAAAGTGAATCATAAAAATCAATAAAGTAAACGTTGCTCACTTTTCGTCTTTGCCACATTGTCTGTTAAACGACACATTTTAAACCATCCGATTGTATAGTTTGTCAACATTCTGATAAAAATGATTTGGTTAGGGTTTGGTTCGTCGACCGAACTACGAGTATGATAATATAATATGATCCAGACAAAAGACAACGGAAGAATGAACAACTCTTCGTGAAATTTACCATTTACTATGTGTTACTTCTGTGCTCTTAGTACTTGGCACGGGGAGGTCTAAAAGTTCGCGGAATGGAGGGGTTTCCAGGTAAAAAAATACATTTTACATACATACATACTGATAGAATTATTAGGTTCTCTGTATTAGTAAAATCCAACGGAGAGGATATAAATATGAATAATATGAATTATTGTTTCTTTCGTTCGTCCTGTCGCATGTCGGCGAGCTCCTTGTGTTATGAGAAGAAACAAAAACACGATAGCTGATAGCTGACAAATTAATGCTCTCTGTGTAGTTCTTTCTTCGATAGACCATCTCACTAAGCTGCGTGGTCATCATGTGGCTTGACCAAGATTATGAATGGACTTTAAAATGGACTCTGAGGTTATTTCAGTTACTGAGTCGGATTAGAAATACGGACCTTATCTTAGATCTAGCTTCTAAAATATTTTCATTTTTGGCGTGTGAAAACTAAGTAACAAAATATACTTTTAATAGCAGCCCGCCCCGGCTTCGCACGGGTATTTAACAAAAAAATAAAAATTAAAATACACACAAATACATAATTATTTCTTGACATTAATTCCCCTCCCGTACGGCCCGTTACCCAGTGACGCCTACATCGCATAACTGGTGCTGCCTAGCTAGCTAGCTGAGCAGGGTGAGTGGCGACCACGCAACTTTTTTCTAATACCTACTTACATTTTTAAACTCGGAATGGAATGTTCGAATTGAATAATTCAAAAACTGCTTCAATACCTTTATATAAATAAAGGTATTGAAGCAGTCTTGAATATGAAGTAATTTATTTTGATAAGGATTAATACCAAGTTATAAATAAACAGTATTTTCTAGCAGCGGCACTTCAATTATTTTTTTAAAATAAAGGAACAGTTATTGTGGCATAACTATAATAGTTAGACATATGCTGTCGCGACACATTTTGTAAATAATTATGTGTTCTGCAAAGTCGTAGTACATTATTTTATTTATTCTATCATTCATTAACTATCATCAAAAGTTTTCGCACCGCACGCGATGTAAATAATGTTTTACGTAATTTTTTTACACCTTGGGTTACATTATTAGACTTTTAGTAAAGATCCCTAATTTTTTTGAAAATATAACATAGCCTATGTTACTCAGTGTCAATGTAGCTTTCTAACGGAAAAAGATTTTTTGAAATCGGTCCAGTAGTTTTTAAGTTTATTCCATATATACAAAAATACAAATCTTTCTTCTTTATGATATTAGTGTAGATGTAGATTGACAGACAAAATCTTCAACAATCGGTTATTATCAGGTATTGTTTCCTAACAAGTTCTAAATTATTTTTTGTAGCGCGTAGCAAACTTGAATCAACACATAGGTTGGCTGGTTTAGTACCCTTATACCCTAGTATGATTAGTGGTGTTTGTTCAGTATGAATTATGGAACACCACAGAATTAGAATCAGATGGTATTTTATTCTCCTTCTTCTTCGACGGCAAATCGCTAGATATATTGCCAAGAGAAATCCGCTCGCTGATGCAGTCATATGATCCTCAAGTGCGCAGGTGACAGGGCATGCAGCGCAAGATGGAAGGTGGGCCATTGTCTGTGGAGACACGCCGCATACAAACTTAATATAGGGTATTTTATTCAGGACCTTGAAATAATTATGGCAAGAAATCGATCTGAATAGTGGGAACGGAAGCGTAGAATAAATTAAAACACAATCACTGTTTCAACTCTTGTAATTTAAAAATAACATCACCTTTTAACATGAAATCCTAAGTCCCTAAGTTCTTGAACTATAAAATCGTCTTTGTACTCATTTATTTTGGAAAGCCATTCCTCAGTGGATATGACATGGCGACATCGCCCACCTAACTCCGGAGGCAAGTATTCAGGGTCAATGTGTTTGTGGAGGGAGCTAACATCGTTGCCATGGAAATGTATACGGCTCCAGACGGCTTTTGGCATGAACTGCTTGAATAAATAGAAGATGGAGTGCAGGATCCAGTTGTACCTGATGATGTGAAGACTATGATTTGGCAATGGGAACGATACCTGTGGAATCAAAACGGATTGTTAGTGGAAACACAGTCCTAAACTGTTGGTAAGGATAGTAGCGACACCTAGCGTGAGAAAATGAAAGTTTATAAGCTTTGGTGTCTGTAGAGGTTGAAACGATTCCTTTCTAAACCAGTAGATGCCACATTTTGAACGAAAGCGTGGTCTCTTATAAAGTATCTTCAATTTCAAAGAGAGCTAAGATTACCTACTTAAGATTAGGTAATCTTATCACTCTCTTATCTAGTTTTGAAATCGAAGATACTTTTTAATCGTTCTAGAATTCACACCGAAATCTCCCACATAAGTTAGCACATGCTTTGTATTAAAAGCGATTACATCTTAAACTCTCGTAGTTTTTCAGTTCTATCAGGAACAACCTTTGGCTAAGTAACTTGCTAAGCTGTTTATTATCATGGTCTAAAAAAACTGTTGATAGTTTATTACCCCCATAAGACTAACGATCTGTCCAGCCACTGTTGGCGTCAACTGGGCCACCTGTCTCAAGTTCAGGCCATCCAGGTCCACTACTATGGTGACTCCTAATATCTGCAGCTTCGGCTGCATCACTGCTATCTCATCCATCACCAATGCGAGCCGGACTACGTCATCTATTGGTACTGTGTCTACATCCCAACGACCTGGAACAGAAGAAGGTGGTCGTGTTTAGACTAACTTTAATGCGGTATTTCGAAATAATGTATTTTTTTTGAGAATTTTGGCGATGATTGATCGATGTGCAAACTGTTGATATTAATTTAGTACCGTACATGATGGTAGACCCACAACAGTTTAAATTCTACGCTAGTTATTTAAAAACACAATTTGCTGTTCCATAAAAATTGACAAATAGGTCAAAATGGCTGTTTAAAAATACACGTGTCGAATGAAGGACGTCCTTTTTTCTGGTGGGTCTAAAACCAATGTAACGAAAAGAGTGATGTTAAACATGTTGATGAATGGAGAGGGAGAGGAAGGCCAAAGAAAAGACGAATGGATGGTGTGAGGAATGACGAAAGAGAAAGGAGTAAATGATGTCGTGACGTCTCAGTGGAGAATGGAAGAAGAAAACGTGTTGCGCCGACCCCAAGTAGAATCGGACCAGGGCCTCAAGTCTGCTATTTTTTTAAACATCGTCATTCCAACACGATCCCATTGTCATTTTGCTAAAAGTTCGCAATCTGCTAAATTCTTAATGGTCTGTCAAATTCTATGCCATTTCTTTCAATGAAGTGTCAGTGGTTGACCATTGTGAAGTCATAATGACGCCATTATAAACTTGTCAAAATCAACAATTATGAAATCAATGATAGGCCATTCTGACACTATTGTAATAGCAGACTTGAGGCCCTGGGCAAGAACATGATGATTGATCAAGAACCAATCATTAAAACAATTCGGGCGTCATTGTCCCTTAAATACACCGTGTAGGTATGCTATCTTTACATTCAATATCTGTAGTAGCTTACCAAACCTCATAAGTATGATGCGTCCATTATCAGGGCTCTCGGGCAGAATGCCAGCATACACGTTCTTCACCTGGACCAGCTCAAAAGGGTCGCAGTCGTACAGGTATGCGTTCTGCCGTTGGAATTCTTCATAACGCACCATCTGAAAAAAGGAGAAGTGGTATTGATTTTATTAAGATGCATTTTTCATACCAGGGTATCATAGAAATTAGAATCATTTTATCTCGAACTTTGTGCCAAAAAAGATTATCAATTCACATTTGAAGCTAATACTCAGCTAGAGCCGCGTAAGTATTAACATCCAAGCTCAAATAAAATGCCCGACTTAATAGAATTTAGAGAAATGTCGCGTCAGTGCCAAACTCACTTTGCAGTGTGAGTAACCCACTAACATAATATTGTCTCCGTGAAAACTGTGCGTAGTAATTAACAAAGAAAGTGTGAAAAATATTATGTTACTTTCTCGCTTTCTTTACTAACGGATAATGTCTAAAGTTATTAAGCTTATGTAGCTAATGACTACCGTAAACCGTTACTGACAATGACTTTTTTAAAGATCGTTAAAAAGCTGGCTAGACTGCCAACCAGTCTTACCAGAAACTGGGTATGTAGATCAGATAAACATTAGCTCCATGTATAATACTGATGTTCAGCTGCCTCCTGACATGACCATGACTAAACATCGACCCCAACGTAGTTAAGAAACAGTTGGGCAATGATTTTACATCACTCTACTTACATTATTTATTGATCGATCAAGGCTTAAATTTTCAGTCAATTAACCCATAGGAATATAATAATGTTTTACTATATTTAAGTAATCAGGTTCTGTATGGTGTCGGAGTTCTGTATGGTGTCGGACGTAAAGAATAGCACCATCCCATATGTTCCCGTGGGTGTCGTAAGAGGCGACTAAGGGACTTGCCAGAGAATGGGCAGCAGCGTTCTCTGTGCTTTTGTAACAACCGTACTGCGATTGCCAACCCGCCTGCCAAGCGTGGCGATTATGGCAAAACCTCCCTTATGTCAATGTGGCGTTGGGGGAGGCCTATGTCCAGTGAACGTCTTTCGGCTGAAATGATGAATGATGATGATGATATTTAAGTAATAAACTATTTTCATTATTACAGTTATAAACTAGGCTTAAATTATAATAATGTTTCTATATAATTTAAGCCTAGTTGTAATAGAAAGAAAATATTTAAGAACATGCCAAACTAACTTGCTAAACAAATGTTATTATGACATAGAAAGGTTTTGAGACTACTGACGCTATTCGCTAGAACAAGGTACAAAAGCAGGCTAGAATCTCAAATTTTGAAGAGGTAAAGCGCTTTACGCTAGTTTTTCCAAATCAAGCTCATCATGCCATACATTGAAAAATAATATTAAGTAATACCTTTACACTGAAGAGTTAAAATATCCCATCATCATATAAAAGTGAAAGACCTGTTTCAGTAACAAAGTTCAGTCAAAACAACAAAAACCTGCCTTAAGTTTTTTGTAGTTTTATAAAGACACGTATTGAAGGTTCCATTAAAACCTCTTTGAAAGTCAACACACGTTCCGTTTTCATGTCAAGGAATCTGCAATGGTAGTGACCGGTTGTTTACGTTCTAAACGTTTTGATTCTATGTCTTTCCTAACTCGGACATAATGATGGTCCTTGACGGTAGTTGTGATGGCGGGAACGGAAATTGCCTGAGTCGAGAGAAGTTGATGATCGATGATGGTTTTGGAGTCTATAATGTGTATCTAAGGACTATGATTACCGTTCTTGTCGTTGAGCAAATTACCACCATTATTATGAATCACTAGGAATCCTCTAGTCTTCGTTTCAAAAACTTTGAGCTTGAGAGATTAAATACTTAAGTTTTAAATTAGACCATTGTGTTGTGTGGAAGCGTGGTTCGGCAATGACATTCTTAGGTCGTTCTGGTTACCTTCACCCACATAATAATGTATTTATTTCAAATAGGCAAGTTAAAAATAAAATAAAGCTACAGTCCCAGTTGCAAGGCATAATAACTGTGAAAGTATTGTAGTCGCCAATTCCAAAGAGTAGATCTCTATGGAGCAGAACGAGCAAGAAACTCCTTGGACACACAATAGATAGCAATGCCAATCTAAAGATTGAGTCAAAGAATGGAGTCGTTATCAAACTGCTACCTACTGATAATAGCGAGCCTGTCACGTCAGATGTTCGCAGTATAGTGATGAGGGTAAGGACTACTAACGGATGGCAATTGTTTTTTATACCGATGACATCCGAGTTCACCCGATTGAGTGGTCCTGGCTACGAGAACTTATGAAAGACGCACTCTTCGAATATTGTAGAAGAGGACAAAAATGGGATTTATGAAAAATATGGGAGAACAGGACAAACCGTGCTGACTGCAACTTTATTAGGTATACGACTGTATGTTGTCATTTTAACTTAATAGCTCACCAATTTATGCGCTAACGCAGGTATGGACCGCCGGCATCTCAGGAACCGCAGTAAATAAGCGTCATCTGTTCGGCGCGGGTTACATTCTCCTCGCTCTGAAACAAGCAGATTTATCGTACAAAGGATAATTGGATGTTGCAACATTGAGTGCGCTGGTAGACTGGAATGAAGTAATACCAAACTTATTAGAGTGGCAAAAGAGTTAGTAATTTAGAGTCGGGGCGAATCACATGTGACTAAATGATTGATGAATATAAATGTTTGTTGATAGATAGAGAAACCGAATGGATTGTGCGAAGAATTATAAGAAAGAAAAAGGTGTAAATGATTGCATTCATGATGATTGACAGGGACGAATGGAAGAAAAAATACCAGGCAGGCAGTGGGCATAGGTAATGTTTTTGCTGATTCTCATAAATATGTACCTACGCTGCTTTAGACATGGCTCAGGTGAGGCCTCTGTATAGCATCCGTATGGATGTACCCTAATAGGCGTTGCACAGACGGGGTTCCGGAGGAAATGGTGCATCCTTCCATGGTTTTAGTGAGGTAAAAAACCTCTCCCCGCCTTATTCCCAAAGACCTCAAAAGCCACATTTTTGAAGATTGTGATACAATAGCAAATTGTGGAAAAGAGTAAATTGTCCATTTCACATAATAATATAATTTAGCTTCTATTCCGAAGCTTTTAAACCAGATGTAATTTCACTAAGTGGCCACATTATATTTCGAAACATGTAGTACATGCATTGTTTACATTACGGAGTACATTATATTATGTAATAGCTGACAATAACCGTTCATCACGTGTTGAGCAATGTCAAGAAAATTGCCATTGT